>OU898285.1:80049340-80277741 GCA_918026665.1 Diabrotica balteata | reverse complement strand
GGTTTATAACTAGAAACACATCTCAATTTTCATGTTTTGTTTTACCAATTCCTTTTAATAGTCTCATTCGCTCCAGACTAGAATATGCAATAATTGTATGGGGACCTTACTATCAAACATCTATAGACAAGCTTGATCGTGTTCAGCATAAATTTGGTAAACACTATCATTACCGTAGTGCTTTTCATGACCTGTCTGTCCCATACAGTTATAATATGATAGCTGATCTCTTGAAAATGGTTTCTACGAAGCGGCGAAAAGATTATTTTTGCCTAATATTCCTTTACAAAATTGCTAATAATTTGATAAATTGTCCTGAACTTTTAAATCGATTAGGTCTTAACACTCTTCATGGAACTAGACATACTTCGTTCCTTCATATACCATTTCATCAATTTAATTATGAATACTTCAAGCCTCTTACTCATATGGTGAGACTATATAATAGGTACCAAAGTGATCTGGACTTATTTTTCCAGTCCTTAGAACAATTTAAAAATGTGATAAAGAGACTGCTATTTTGTGATATTAGTTTGTATTCAAGTTAATTATTAGTTTTTGTTAAACTTTACTAATTATTTTCCAATGTTATGCTTACTTTGAAAAATTTTATATATTATATTTTGTTCCAATGTAAATGGTATATCCGTTAATAAATAAATAAATAGTAGAGTAATCAAGTAATAATTAACCAACTAAGAATTGGACATACAGCACTAACCCATAAATTCTTAATTAAAAAAAATATATGTTTATGACATTCTCAACAGATTGTTGGATAGGCCAAATTTGACAAAATGCCCCTGAAGGTGCTCTAGGAAGCGAAAGTACTTGGACAAGATTTAATTAATAAACTGTGTTAGATAACTGTCTTTCATTTAATCAAAGTAAAAAAGAATCGTCGCAAACCTGCAGAAACTGTTCTCTCCCATTGACGGTGAACTGATTGATTGCCAGTACTATGAAGAAAACAAGAAAATATAATGTCAGATGACACCAAAACCACCTTAACTGTAAACACCTAATGTGTATTAAATTATGTAAAAGATTTATGTTTATATACATCTATTTAACGTAAATAATCGAACTCTTGTGTGAAATGTTGATGTGGATTGTATTTTTCTAAATAAAAAAAAATAAAATAAATTACCAAATTCTACCAAATGGTCATTTTCTGTGCAAGAAACTAAAGTAATAAAACGATGTAAAGTCTGTGATTAAAAAATTATAATAATCATTAGAATGATCATAAGACCAAATTGATAGAATCTAGTAAAAATATATTGAACAGGTCTGATCAACTGAAAGTGGCTCGTCTCCAGATCAGAAGTACAAATGCATACTATGAATTGACAATTGGCAATTTAAAATCATTTCAATTATGAGAAATAATTTGATATACGTATGGCACTAGTGGAGAGAAGTATAAGAGAAATGAGGAAAATGTGAAAGAAATAAGAATGTTATTGCAATTTGTTTGGAATTATAATAATTACTCTTGGAGAAAATATTCTATATTCATCTGTTTATTTAATTACTTAATGGTATTCTACAAAATAATCTTAGACAATCTATTGCTATAATCTAGTTAACATTTAATGATCAGTTTCAAATCATTCCAATTTATATTAGATAAAATATACAAATATTACCTCCTGCTTACCCATAAAAAACAACTTACAACTTAAAAACGGTACCACACGTGAACTTATTTTCACATCTATTAAGTGATAGCGGAACTAATTTCTCACTAGCAAAATGCCAACTTATAACGGTGACATCAACAAAATCCCTAGTTTGCAGCTTTTAATTGTAATTTTATCTTTAGGTACAGTTAATTTAAAAATTACGGCAGTATGGATAACGAACATTCGCTTAAAATAAAGGTTTTTGGATAGTTAATCATTTAAAGTAGTTATTTTGTACCTAACTTCAAAAATTATTACACAATACCAATTTTTAGGCACGTTACCACGTAAGTTATGACATGGATTCATTTAAGTACAGTTATAAAAAAATTACTGCTTTCTTTGGAAATTTTAACTAGATATCATTAAAATAGAAAGTTTACAGTTTACGTACATAGTCCTAAGTTGAAGATTGGTTTTGAAATAGTGACGATAACTGTACCTAAAAAGTATATAAATTTTAACATTGTGACATACCACCTTAATAGTATCAATACATGATCTTTTTGTTTTATCATAATGACACCAAATATACTCTTTTACAAGAAAATAAATCTTAACAATGAAACATTTCGATTAATTTTGCTAATACATTTGTAAAAATCACTACTAGGAAGTCGTCATCTTTGAACACTTGTATAATTTTCAATGTACTTCAGTGCTGTGCTAAATTCAGTGAGCGATCAGTGGTTCTGCACTAAAAAAAAAAACAAAAGTAAGTATAGTAATTGAGACAGTATTCTATTTTATAGTGGGTGGACCCCTAAACAAATCTCTCATATCAAAACGACAGCAACAAAAACGAATTAGCAAAGTTAAATAGAGAAATTAAAAGAGAATGTAGGGATGATAAAAATAAATGTCATATAAATAAAGAATGTGAAGAATGTATAGAGACATGCAAACTGGTATGAATTCCATGAGCTATATAACAAAGTCTGATATCTATCCAGGGAATTTAAACCAATCACACAAACAATAATGGATCAAAACCAACATATCATAAATGATGACAAAGGGATTGCGGAGGTATGGAGAAAATATTGTCAAAGTCTATATGCAGATGAAGAAATAGGTCCATGTATTACAAAAGAAGAAATATTACACACAATAAAAACAATGAAGAGTGGGAAAAGCCCTGGATCTGACATGTTTCATACAGAAATCCTAAAAATTCTAGATGGTTTTAGTGACACTCTTGAACCAAATTTATAGTTCAGGCGTATTACCCAAAGAGTGGTTAACATCGATTTTTATTTGTCTCCCTAACATGAAAAACGCAAGAGAATGTAGCGATTACCACACCATTACCTTGATGTCTCATATGCTAAAGTTACTACTTACAGTCATCCATAACCGAATATATCACAAATTGAACATAGACGTTAATGATACACAATTTGGTTTTCGCAAAGACCTAGGAACGCGTAAAGCTCTTTTTTCACTTAATATACTGATACAAAGATGCCTGGGCGTCAATCAAGATATATACGCATGTTTTATTGACTATAATACAACACTCGATAAAGTATGACATAAACAATTAATGAATGTCCTGAAATCAAAGAAGATTGTTGTAAAGTTCTATCCTCTCTAGATAACCCAGTCTACCATAATGTTCACAGCAATCGTTTCAGCCACTACTTCTCATCTCATCCTCAATGTAATCCTCCTTTCTATAAACCACCAGTAATTACTGATCTATCAAAATTTAATAAACATGAATCCCCACCAGCCATATTAATAAACAACTTCAAAGATATTATGGATAGATTTAGCGACTACTGACAGATCCACACAGATGCATCAAAAACAACGGACAGAGTCGGTGCAGCCATTTTCTGTAACACTCATAATGCTAAATTTAAGTTGCATAACAACTGGACCAGAGAAATTACCCAATCATAACTGACTCAATGAATGCCCTTTGTGACATCAAAAACATATACTCCAGCAATCCTATTCATAAAGACATTTACAAAGAACTTCAAAATGCTGCAAGGAAAACATGTGGTATTAATCTGGGTTCCATCTCATATTGGAATACACGGTAACGAGGTTGTGGACCGTCTAGCTCACGAAGCAGCGACAAGTGATGGTCAAGTGCAATTAAATAAAATAGTGCCAAGTGATCTTAAATTGTGCTCTAAAAACATAGTTAGTTGTGCGTGGCAAAACAAATCGTCACAGTGTTCCGAAAAACTAAGGCAAATTAAAGACAATATTTTACAAAAACAAGCCTTTGTGTTATCTAGGAAAAAACATGTCATCTTTTATCAACTTCGAATTGGTGACACCCGTCATACACATCTTTACCAAATTACAAGAGACAATCCTCCATACTGCAACCAGTGTCAAACCAACAGTACAGTTAAACATATTTTAACTGAATGTCAAATTTTCCAGGAAACCAGAAGTAAACTCAACCTTCCCAGCGACATAGGCGAGCTTCTTAGAGATGATAATCATCTACACAATATTATAAAGTTTTTAATGGCTACAGGCATAAAAGATATTTAAATTAAAATCTAGTCTGTACTTTACATATATCAATCTTCTTTAATGTTAGTACGTAATTAATATTACCCTTTCTTTGTTCTAATATGTATTTTCCATTATTGTCGTCTATAACTCTTGTAGTTTGGAAGACATTAAATAAATCAATAAAAAAAAATTTATGCTCCTTTGATTGGATTTCAATCTCTTTATACTGTTGCAGCAACAGGACATTAGTTTCAAATATAACTTCATAGGAATATACCCTGAAAGAACACATAAAATATTAGTAGAAACTTATTATTAGTAGAAACTATTAATGCATATCAGTTGGTTATTAAAATTTGACAAATGTTAGACTAACCTAATCGAGCTGTAATATAGTAAGTTACTCATTTGCGTTTGTATTAATTAAAATCAAAAGATTGAGTTATCTGTAGTGTCCATATTCCTTGTCAATAATATCAATTTATGTAATAGAAATAAAAAACAACAAATACCTTTCCTAACAGGAATCAAATCCATTAAGTTGTGTTATTATTAATTTTGTAATACACTCTTCTTAAATATGGTAAAAATTTTAAACTAGTTTATATATACCAAAATTATTATAAATTATAAGATCCAGTCAAGTCCCAACACCATTTTGAATAGTTTGACAAGCTGTCAACGTAAAGTGATCACTGCGCTTTTTACGCAATTTGGTAGAAATTTGAACTAACAACTATTAAAAATTACCTACACCCATGGAATATTGTCCTCGGTTTTATTCCGAAACTACCCGAACTAAACTTAACGCTTTAAGTTGGTATAACCAAAAAGGCGATGGTGTCTACTCAGCCTATGTGCGGGTTACTTGAGAAGGGAATTTAGAATTTATATGATTGAGATAATATGAGAATAGATGTTTGGGAAAACAAGAAAATTCCACCTATTTAAATTAATTACAGACAAACAATATAAATAACTCATAAACAGAAATTTAACCAATACAACTTCTGAAACATTAAATAACTGAAAAACTAATCTTTAATTACTAAATATGTTAGAAACAGAGATTTTATTAAGAAGCATAAAATCTACTGGAGAAAATTGAAGCATACACTTTAGGAAAAGTAAATCGAATGACACAAGAAAAACAGGTAAAAACTTTAGTGGGCATAAACTTTTAGACGTTGACTGAAAATGAAAAAATCCACTTAAAATAACTACAATGAAGGAACTCTTAATTTGTTCAAATAACGAGACATACATTTCAAATATAGTTTCTAAAACGATTCACAACTCAACCCCACTGTGAGGGTATAATGTGAATCTATTTACATGTTTTGTTAAAATTATGAATGAATGAAATTTGACATAAAACTCCAGATTAAGATAAGCCGAGCTCATTAGAGCTGGAATGAATGTAAAAAGAAAAATCAAAAGATATTTGAGTCGTCCGGTTTTTTGACTTGATTGATGGTGATGAATATAATTAGTATTAATTTGGGTATAGAACAAAACACAAAAATAAAAAACATACCTTTCATAATACCTCCATCCAAAGTTTTACCAGAACATAATTTTTACATGGTATTCAGATGTAAAACAATATAATAACATATCTGTATAAATTTTAACTACTCATAAAATATCAAATTAAAAATCTTGAACAACTTGACATGACAAGAGAACCTGTCGTCGGTACGTACCAGGCAGTTGTCGCGCTTTTTAGACAAATCGGTAAAAAGTGGAACTAAAATTTTATTAAAAAATACCTCCGCCTAAGGAAGTTTATCTTCGGATTCACTCCGGAATTACCCGAAATAAACTTAGCAACTGAAATAAACAAGTGTGTCATGCAATTGTAGAACCAAAAATGTTGGTAAGACTACAACTACATTGTGAACATGTCTACTCAACCTATTAACGGCGAAGATGGATTTCTAAAAAAACAATTTGTAGTTTGTTGCACTGGAAAACCAAAGCATTACATACAAAATAAAAAATTCATTATTTGAATTAAAGCATAGTTTTTTAATTAATGTAACAGTATATTTTAAAAGAGGTTCTGAAACTGCTTTCTTGTGGCATGTGTAAATCAATGAGTTAAGTTGGAATATTAAACTCTTTCAGTGCATGGATCAGAAATTCTCGATGGATGCTATGACAGGCACTCTCAAAATCAATGAAAAGATTATGTGTGTCCACATTAAATTCACTATTCTTTTCCAAAATTTGCCTCAAGACGAAGATCTGATCTATTGTGGACTTTTATCTGCAGAAACCACATTGATATCCTCCAAATATTTGTTTCGCATATGGTCTTAATCGATCATACAGAATATTTGATAGTATTTTATATGCCACCGTTAGTAGCGTTATTGCCCGGTAGTTTTTACATTGAAGCTGATATCCTTTTTATGTAGTGGGATAATTACTCCGGTATTCCAGTCTTGTGACAGTTGTTTATTATTCCATATGTTCACTATTAGTTGGTGTATCGCACTCAATAGGAGGTCTTCGCCTTCTTTTATTAATTCTGCACTAATGTTGTCTAATCCAGGGGACTTGTTGTTTTTCAGTCTGGTAACTGCTTCTTGCATTTCACCTACTGAAGGGGGGTTCTTTCTCTAATATCCGTTTGATCCAGTATAATTCCATCATATAGTGGATCTTCGTTTTTTTTCAAACTTTTCTTTGAAGAATTCTGTCCATCTTTGTAGTATTTCACTCTGTTGAGTTACTATATCTCCTTCTTTGTCTCTGCACATAATTGATCTTGGTTTAAATTCTTTTCTGCTTTTGTTAAGTTTTTGGTAGAATTTTCTTGTTTCTGATGGTTTATTTAGTTCTTCCATTTCTTGGAGTTCTTTTTCTATGTGTTCTCTTTACTTTCTGCGATGTATTTTCTTCTCTTCCCTCCTTAGCATTCTATATTCCTCCTCTGCCTTTCGTGTTCTATGTCGTTGATATGCATTATTTTTTCTCTGTTATGTTACGGCACTCTCATTTCGTAAGCATCTAGAGGTCACAGTAAACAGTGCATTTAAACAATTAGGGTTTATTAATAGAAACACTTCTCAATTTTCATGTTTTGTTTTACCAATTCCTTGTAATAGTCTCATTCGCTCCAGACTAGAATATGTAATAATTGTATGGGGACCTTACTATCAAACATCTATAGACAAGCTTGATCGTGTTCAGCATAAATTTGGTAAACACTATCATTACCGTAGTGCTTTTTATGACCTGTCTGTCCCATACAGTTATAGTATGATAGCTGATCACTTGAAAATGGTTTCTACGAAGCGGCGAAAAGATTATTTTTGCCTAATATTAATTTACAAAATTGCTAATAATTTGATAAATTGCCCTGAACTTTTAAATCGATTAAGTCTTAACTCTCTTCATGGAACTAAGCATACTTTGTTCTTTCATATACCATTTCATCGATTTAATTATGAATACTTCAACCCTCTTACTCATATGGTGAGACTATATAATAGGTACCAAAGTGATCTGGACTTATTTTTCCAGTCCTTAGAACAATTTAAAAATGTGATAAAGAGACTGCTATTTTGTGATATTAGTTTGTATTCAAGTTAATTATTAGTTTTTGTTAAACTTTACTAATTATTTTCCAATGTTATGCTTACTTTGAACAATTTTATATCATATTTTGTTCCAATGTAAATGTAAAATATATCCGTTAATAAATAAATTTTGGTGATGCAGATATTGTGAAGACCATCAAAATAAACCGCCTAAGGTGGGTGGGCCACGTTATGCGGATGGATGAGAGTGATCCCACTAAAATAACTATGCTAAACAGGCCGGTCGGAAGAAGAAGAAGGGGGCGACCTAAACTCAGATATCTGGACGATGTACAGGAAGATCTGAGGGAGATTGGAGTGAGGGGCTGGAGAAGACAGACACTTGATAGGGAAGGATGGAAGAATGTTTTGAAGCAGGCCAAGGCTCACGAAGGCTGTAGCGCCAACGAATGAATGAATAAATAAATAAATAGTAGAGTAATCAAGTAATAATTAACCAACTAAGAATTGGACATACAGTACTAACCCATAAATTCTTAATTAAAAAAAAAAATATGTTTATGACATTCTCAACAGATTGTTGGATAGGCCAAATTTGACAAAATGCCCCTGAAGGTGCTCTAGGAAGCGAAAGTACTTGGACAAGATTTAATTAATAAACTGTGCTAGATAACTGTCTTTCATTTAATCAAAGTAAAAAAGAATCGTCACAAACCTGCAGAAACTGTTCTCTCCCATTGACGGTGAACTGATTGATTGCCAGTACTATGAAGAAAACAAGAAAATATAATCTCAGATGACACCAAAACCACCTTAACTGTAAACACCTAATGTGTATTAAATTACGTAAAAGATTTATGTTTATATACATCTATTTGATGTAAATAATCGAACTCTTGTGTGAAATGTTGATGTGGATTGTATTTTTCTAAATAAAAAAATAAATAAATAAATTACCCAATTCTACCAAATGGTCATTTTCTGTGCAAGAAACTAAGGGAGTAAAACGATGTAAAGGCTGTGATTAAAAAATTACAATAATCAACAGAATGATCATAAGACCAAATTGATAGAATCTAGTAAAAATATATTGAACAGGTCTGATCAACTGAAAGTGACTCGTCTCCAGATCAGAAGTACAAATGCATACTATGAATTGACAATTGGCAATTTAAAATCATTTCAATTATGAGAAATAATTTGATATATGTATGTCACTAGTAGAGAGAAGTATAAGAGAAATGAGGAAAATGTGAAAGAAATAAGAATTTTATTGCAATTTGTTTGGAATTATAATAATTACTCTTGGAGAAAATATTCTATATTTATCTGTTTATTTAATTTTTACTTGATGATATTCTACAAAATAATCTTAGACAATCTATTGCTATAATCTAGTAAAGATTTAATGATCAGTTTCAAATCATTCCAATTTATATTAGATAAAATATACAAATATTACCTCCTGCTTACCCATAAAAAACAACTTACAACTTAAAAATGGTACCACTGACATAAATGTGGTACTTGTACAAATATACCTTTCACAAATATTGTTATATTAATCAAGTTAATAGTATCAATACATCATCTTTATGTTTTATCATAATGACACCAAATATAATCTTTTACAAGAAAATAAATCTTAACAATGAAACATTTCGATTAATTTTGCTAATACATTCGTAAAAATCACTACTAGGAAGTCGTCATCTTTGAACACTGGTATAATTTCCAATGTAGTTCAGTGCTGTGCTAAATTCAGTGAGCGATCAGTGGTTCTGCACTAAAACAAAAAAAAAGTAAGTATAGTAATTGAGACAGTATTCTATTTTATAGTGGTGATCCCCAATCAAATCTCTCATATATCAAAACGACAGCAACAAAAACGAATCAGCAAGGTTAAATAGAGAAATTAAAAGAGCATGTAGGGATGATAAAAATAAATGTCATATAAATAAAGAATGTGAAGAATGTATAGAGACATGCAAACTGGTATGAATTCCATGAGCTATATAACAAAGTCTGATATCTATCCAGGGAATTTAAACCAATCACACAAACAATAATGGATCAAAACCAACATATTATAGATGACGACAAAGGGATTGCGGAAGTATGGAGAAAATATTGTCAAAGTCTATATGCAGATGAAGAAATAGGTCCATGTATTACAAAATAAGAAATATTACACACACTAAAAACAATGAAGAGTGGGAAAAGCCCTGGACCTGACATGTTTCATACAGAAATCCTAAAAATTCTAGATGAAAAGCACATTGATGTTTTAGTGACACTCTTGAACCAAATTTATAGTTCAGGCGTATTACCCAAAGAGTGGTTAACATCGATTTTTATTTGTCTCCCTAACAAGAAAAACGCAAGAGAATGTAGCGATTACCACACCATTACCTTGATGTCTCACATGCTAAAGTTACTACTTAAAGTCATCCATAACCGAATATATCACAAATTGAACATAGACGTTAATGATACATAATTTGGTTTTCGCAAAGACCTAGGAACGCGTAAAGCTCTTTTTTCACTTAATATACTGATACAAAGATGCCTGGGCGCCAATCAAGATATATACGCATGTTTTATTGACTATAATACAACACTCAATAAAGTAAGACATAAACAATTAATGAATGTCCTGAAATCAAAGAAGATTGTTGTAAAGTTCTATCCTCTCTAGATAACCCAGTCTACCATAACGTTCACAGCAATCGTTTCAACCACTACTTCTCATCTCATCCTCTATGTAATCCTCCTTTCAATGAATGAATTAACTGATTACTTCATAAATATAGCATACAATTCCCAACAATATACCATCCTTCCGAAAACCCTCCTCCTCCATGGACTGTAAATAAAACACCAGTAATTACTGATCTATCAAAATTTAATAAACATGAATCCCCACCAGCCATATTAATAAACAACTTCAAAGATATTATGGATAGATTTAGCGACTACCGACAGATCTACACAGATGCATCAAAAACAACTGGACAGAGTTGGTGCAGCCATTTTCTGTAATACTCATAATGCTAAATTTAAGTTGCATAACAACTGAACTATCTCCAATGCAGAACTATACGCAATCCTTGAAGCTCTAAAATTCATTAACACAATGGACCAGAGAAATTACACAATCATAACTGACTCAATGAATGCCCTTTGTGACATCAAAAACATATACTCCAGCAATTCTATTCATAAAGACATTTACAAAGAACTTCAAAATGCTGCAAAGGAAAACAAACATATGGTATTAATCTGGGTTCCATCTCATATTAGAATACACGGTAACAAGGTTGTGGGCTGTCTAGCTCACGAAGCAGCGACAAGTGATGGTCAAGTGCAATTAAATAAAATAGTGCCAAGTGATCTTAAATTGTGCTTAAAAAACATAGTTGGTTGTGCGTGGCAAAACAAATGGTCGCAGTGTTCCGAAAACAATAAAATAATCTTATTATAGCACATGCTAGAAAATATACATAAGACATAAAAAACTAAGGCAAATTAAAGACAATGTTTTACAAAAACAAGCCATTGTGTTACTAGGAAAAAACATGTCATCTTATCTCTACTCGAATTGGTCACACCCGTCATACACATCTTTACCGAATTACAAGAGACAATCCTCCATACTGCAACCAGTGTCAAACCAACAGTACAGTTAAACATATTTTAACTGAATGTCAAAATTTCCAGGAAACCAGAAGTAAACTCAACCTTCCCAGCAACATAGGCGAGCTTCTTAGAGACGATAATCATCTACACAATATTATAAAGTTTTTAACGGCTACAGGCATAAAAGATATTTAAATTAAAATCTAGTCTGTACTTTACATATATCAATCTTCTTTAATGTTAGTACGTAATTAATATTACCCTTTCTTTGTTCTAATATGTATTTTCCATTATTGTCTTCTATAACTCCGGTGGTTCGGAAGACATTAAATAAATCAATAAAAAAAATTTATGCTCCTTTGATTGGATTTCAATCTCTTTACACTGTTGCAGCAACAGGACATTCGTTTCAAATATAACTTCATAGGAATATACCCTGAAAGAACACATAAAATATTAGTAGAAAGTTAATGCATATCAGTTGGTTATTAAACTTTTACAAATGTTAGACTAACCTAACCGAGCTGTAATATAGTAAGTGTACTCATTTGCGTTTGTATTAATTAAAATCAAAAGATTGAGTCATCTGTAGTGTCCATATTCCTTGTCAATAATATCAATTTATGTAATAGAAATCTTCCAACAAACATTATATAAAAAAACAACAAATACCTTTCCTAACAGGAATCAAATCCATTAAGTTGTGTTATTATTAATTTTGTAATACACTCTTCTTAAATATGGTAAAAATTTTAAACTAGTTTATATATACCAAAATTATTATAAATTATAAGGTCCAGTCAAGTCCCAACACCATTTTGAATAGTTTGACAAGCTGTCAACGAAAAGTGATCACTGCGCTTTTTACGCAATTTGGTAGAAATTTGAACTAACAACTTTAAAAATTACCTACACCCATGGAGTAATGTCCTCGGTTTAATTCCGAAACTACCCGAACTAAACTTAACTCTTTTAGTTGGTATAACCAAAAAGGAGATGGTGTCTACTCAGCCTATGTGCGGGTTACTTGAGAAGGGAATTTATATGATTGAGATAATATGAGAATAGATGTTTGGGAAAACAAGAAAATTCCACCTATTTAAATTAATTACAGACAAACAATATAAATAACTCATAAACAGAAATTTAACCAATACAACTTCTGAAACATTAAATAACTGAAAAACTAATCTTTAATTACTAAATATGTTAGAAACAGAGATTTTATTAAGAAGCATAAAATCTACTGGAGAAAATTGAAGCATACACTTTAGGAACAGTAAATCGAATGACACAAGAAAAACAGGTAAAAACTTTAGTGGGCATAAACTTTAGACGTTGACTGAAAATGAAAAAATCCACTTAAAATAACTACAATGAAGGAACTCTTAATTTGTTCAAATAACGAGACATACATTTCAAATATAGTTTCTAAAACGATTCACAACTCAACCCCACTGTGAGGGTATAATGTGAATCTATTTACATGTTTTGTTAAAATTATGAATGAATGAAATTTGACAGAAAACTCCAGATTAAGATAAGCCGAGCTCACTAGAGCTGGAATGAACGTATAAAGAAAAATCAAAAGATATTTGAGTCGTCTGGTTTTTTGACTTGATTGATGGTGATGAATATAATTAGTATTAATTTGGGTATAGAACAGAACACAAAAATAAAAAACATACCTTTCATAATACCTCCATCCAAAGTTTTACCAGAACATAATTTTTACATGGTATTCAGATGTAACACAATATAATAACATGTCTGTATAAATTTTAACTAGTCATCAAAATATCAAATTAAAAATCTTGAACAACTTGACATGACAACCTGTCGGTAAAAGGCAGTTGTCGCGCTTTTTAGACAAATCGGTAAAAAGTGGAACTAAAATTTTATTAAAAATTACCTCCGCCTAAGGAAGTTTATACTCGGATTCACTCCGGAATTACCCGAAATAAACTTAGCAACTGAAATAAACAAGTGTGTCATGCAATTGTAGAACCAAAAATGTTGGTAAGACTACAACTACAAGGTGAACATGTCTACTCAACCTATTAACGGCGAAGATGGATTTCTAAAAACACAATTTGTAGTTTGTTGCACTGGAAAACCAAAGCATTACATACAAAATAAAAAATTCATTATTTGAATTAAAGCATAGTTTTTTAATTAATGTAACAATATATTTTAAAAGAGGTTCTGAAACTGCTTTCTTGTGGCATGTCTAAATTATAGGGGAGGAAGGATTAACGCACAATTATTGATTGTAATAAAAATCATATTGTTTGAAAACGATTTCCGGAGTGAAAATCGAAACGCCAAAAGTTAGTTAAAATGTTATTTTCATTGCAATCAAGTGTGGCTTAATCTCATATAAACGTAATATTAACTTGACATGTCACGAAAAAAAAAACCGTTAAATTTCTATGTCAAATATATTTATATAAGATTAAGCCACAGTAAGAAAGAATTAAATAACATTAAATTAAGGAGTTACTAGGTACAGGTACACCTGTTGTTGTATATTAGTTGACTCTTTTTTTGACTAAATTTGACAGCGACTTACCCGGCCTCGATCTTGCATGCATATGTATGTATAGATTATGTGTCTCTGACTTTATGTAAATCCATTAATGTTGCTATATTCTTGTTGCTATATTCTTGATTTAATATTGGCAACCAAGACCTACTATATTCTGCTGATGTGTTTGCTACACATGTTTCTTCATTAAGTAAGATATGAGTTACTTCTTTGATCTTTCTACTTTTCATGTCTGTTTATTTCATGACTATTGATGCATCGTTTCATGGTGTTCTGCATGCGTTCTGGTTGCATATCTGAGATCTGTCAAAGTATACTCATGCCCGTTTATCTTGACACTTGGTGGTCTTACGGTTTCTCGCACGTAGAAAGGTCAAAAAACAAATATAAAATATAATTTTTATTACAATCAATTGTAGCTTAGCCCCATATAAACATAATAACAAACATGACTTCTGAATAATTAAGTCACTAAAAATCAAAACTAATAAAATTTTTGTCTGTGGGGAGTTGTTTGTCTCACATCGGACGCGTCCACAGGTGGTGGATAGAGGAATGCCTTAACCGGTCATAGGACCGGTGGGTAGTTGGGAAATAAAAATACCAACCGCGAATCAAAACAGACTAAGGTATGACAACCCTAACAAAAGAGTCTCTGGCCCTCCAGGCATGATTCATTCAAGGCATGAAACAGACGTAATAAACTGCAGAAGTTATAAAGGAGCAAACATAGACTCAGATTATTGCCTAGTGATCTCAACATTGAGGGCTAGAATTTAAAATCATAGTAAAGAAAATAAATTGCGCAGACGTCCGATCTTTATGGATGTTACAACCTTGGGTTCATTGTATGCTGTGTATAGTTCGAAATTGTATCTTCTGCGCCATATGTCATTTTCTTTCATCTACTTATATATGTGTCTAAGGATTTTTCGTTCAAATGTACCTAATAGGTTCTCATGGCTTTTCGACAGTGCCCATGTCTCTGATCCATATACAAGGACCGGTTTTATAAGGTTTGAAATTTTGCATTTGGTTTTTCTTGTGATGTTGTTAGATCTTAGATGTTTAATTAGTCCATTATATGTTTTATTAGCGATATGTATTCTTCTCTTAACTCTTCACTGACATTATTATCTGCGGTAACTAGTGAGCCTAGATATGTAAAATTTTTTACGCTTTCAAAGTTATAGCCTCTGTTGTCAGATTCTGTAGGTTTCTTTGGACTGTCGATTTGCTGGCCTTCATGTATTTGGTTTTTATGTCATTAACGTTTAGGCCACTGTTTTGTACCGCTCTTTCTATCGCATTAAATGCTTATATCATCTCTCTTTCGCTTCTAGCTATGATATCAACATCATCTGCAAATATCAATATTTGTACACTTTTTGTTATTATTATTCCTCTGGTGTTGACTTTTGACACTCTAATTATTTTCTCTAATGTGATGTTGAATAGAATACAGGATAGGGCATCTTCCTGTCGTAGGCTTGTTCTTACATGGATTGTATCTGTTAGTGCGTTTTGAATTCGAATTTTGCTTTGTACTTTAAGTGTTTTTTTACTATATCAATGAGTTGAGTTGGAATATTAAACTCTTTCAGTGCATGGATCAGAAATTCTTGATGGATGCTATCGTAGGCACTCTCAAAATCAATGAAAAGATTATGTGTGTCCACATTAAATTCACTATTCTTTTCCAAAATTTGCCTCAAGACGAAGATCTGATCTATTGTGGACTTCTGCCTGCAGAAACCACATTGATATCCTCCAAATATTTGTTTCGCATATGGTCTTAATCGATCATACAGAATATTTGACAGTATTTTATATGCCACAGTTAGTAGCGTTATTGCCCTGTAGTTTTTACATTGAAGCTGATATCCCTTTTTATGTAGTGGGATAATTACTCCGGTATTCCAGTCTTGTGACAGTTGTTTATTATTCCATATGTTCACTATTAGTTGGTGTATCGCACTCAATAGGAGGTCTTCGCCTTCTTTTATTAATTCTGCACTAATGTTGTCTAAACCAGGGGACTTGTTGTTTTTCAGTCTGGTAACTGCTTCTTGCATTTCACCTACTGAAGGGGGGTTGTTTCTCTAATATCCGTTTGATCCAGTATAATTCCATCATATAGTGGATCTTCGTTTTTTTCAAACTTTTCTTTGAAGAATTCTGTCCATCTTTGTAGTATTTCACTCTGTTGAGTTACTATATCTCCTTCTTTGTCTCTGCACATCATTGTTCTTGGTTTAAATTCTTTTCTACTTTTGTTAAGTTTTTGGTAGAATTTTCTTGTTTCTGATGGTTTATTTAGTTCTTCCATTTCTTGGAGTTCTTTTTCTATGTGTTCTCTTTACTTTCTGCGATGTATTTTCTTCTCTTCCCTCCTTAGCATTCTATATTCCTCCTCTGCCTTTCGTGTTCTATGTCGTTGATATGCATTATTTTTTCTCTGTTATGTTACGGCACTCTCATTTCGTAAGCATCTAGAGGTCACAGTAAACAGTGCATTTAAACAATTAGGGTTTATTAATAGAAACACTTCTCAATTTTCATGTTTTGTTTTACCAATTCCTTGTAATAGTCTCATTCGCTCCAGACTAGAATATGTAATAATTGTATGGGGACCTTACTATCAAACATCTATAGACAAGCTTGATCGTGTTCAGCATAAATTTGGTAAACACTATCATTACCGTAGTGCTTTTTATGACCTGTCTGTCCCATACAGTTATAGTATGATAGCTGATCACTTGAAAATGGTTTCTACGAATCGGCGAAAAGATTATTTTTGCCTAATATTAATTTACAAAATTGCTAATAATTTGATAAATTGCCCTGAACTTTTAAATCGATTAAGTCTTAACTCTCTTCATGGAACTAAGCATACTTTGTTCTTTCATATACCATTTCATCGATTTAATTATGAATACTTCAACCCTCTTACTCATATGGTGAGACTATATAATAGGTACCAAAGTGATCTGGACTTATTTTTCCAGTCCTTAGAACAATTTAAAAATGTGATAAAGAGACTGCTATTTTGTGATATTAGTTTGTATTCAAGTTAATTATTAGTTTTTGTTAAACTTTACTAATTATTTTCCAATGTTATGCTTACTTTGAACAATTTTATATCATATTTTGTTCCAATGTAAATGTAAAATATATCCGTTAATAAATAAATTTTGGTGATGCAGATATTGTGAAGACCATCAAAATAAACCGCCTAAGGTGGGTGGGCCACGTTATGCGGATGGATGAGAGTGATCCCACTAAAATAACTATGCTAAACAGGCCGGTCGGAAGAAGAAGAAGGGGGCGACCTAAACTCAGATATCTGGACGATGTACAGGAAGATCTGAGGGAGATTGGAGTGAGGGGCTGGAGAAGACAGACACTTGATAGGGAAGGATGGAAGAATGTTTTGAAGCAGGCCAAGGCTCACGAAGGCTGTAGCGCCAACGAATGAATGATAAATAAATAAATAGTAGAGTAATCAAGTAATAATTAACCAACTAAGAATTGGACATACAGTACTAACCCATAAATTCTTAATTAAAAAAAAAAATATGTTTATGACATTCTCAACATATTGTTGGATAGGCCAAATTTGACAAAATGCCCTGAAGGTGCTCTAGGAAGCGAAAGTACTTGGACAAGATTTAATTAATAAACTGTGCTAGATAACTGTCTTACATTTAATCAAAGTAAAAAAGAATCGTCACAAACCTGCAGAAACTGTTCTCTCCCATTGACGGTGAACTGATTGATTGCCAGTACTATGAAGAAAACAAGAAAATATAATCTCAGATGACACCAAAACCACCTTAACTGTAAACACCTAATGTGTATTAAATTACGTAAAAGATTTATGTTTATATACATCTATTTGATGTAAATAATTGAACTCTTATGTGAAATGTTGATGTGGATTGTATTTTTCTAAATAAAAAAATAAATAAATAAATTACCCAATTCTACCAAATGGTCATTTTCTGTGCAAGAAACTAAAGGAGTAAAACGATGTAAAGGCTGTGATTAAAAAATTATAATAATCAACAGAATGATCATAAGACCAAATTGATAGAATCTAGTAAAAATATATTGAACAGGTCTGATCAACTGAAAGTGACTCGTCTCCAGATCAGAAGTACAAATGCATACTATGAATTGACAATTTAAAATCATTTCAATTATGAGAAATAATTTGATATATGTATGTCACTAGTAGAGAGAAGTATAAGAGAAATGAGGAAAATGTGAAAGAAATAAGAATTTTATTGCAATTTGTTTGGAATTATAATAATTACCCTTGGAGAAAATATTCTATATTTATCTGTTTATTTAATTTTTACTTGATGGTATTCTACAAAATAATCTTAGACAATCTATTGCTATAATCTAGTAAAGATTTAATGATCAGTTTCAAATCATTCCAATTTATATTAGATAAAATATACAAATATTACCTCCTGCTTACCCATAAAAAACAACTTACAACTTAAAAATGGTACCACTGACATAAATGTGGTACTTGTACAAATATACCTTTCACAAATATTGTTATATTAATCAAGTTAATAGTATCAATACATGATCTTTATGTTTTATCATAATGACACTAAATATAATCTTTTACAAGAAAACAGATCTTAACAATGAAACATTTAGATTAATTTTGCTAATACATTCGTAAAAATCACTACTAGGAAGTCGTCATCTTTGAACACTGGTATAATTTCCAATGTAGTTCAGTGCTGTGCTAAATTCAGTGAGCGATCAGTGGTTCTGCACTAAAAAAAAAAAAAAGTAAGTATAGTAATTGAGACAGTATTCTATTTTATAGTGGTGATCCCCAATCAAATCTCTCATATAACAAAACGACAGCAACAAAAACGAATCAGCAAGGTTAAATAGAGAAATTAAAAGAGCATGTAGGGATGATAAAAATAAATGTTATATAAATATAGAATGTGAAGAATGTATAGAGACATGCAAATCGGTATGAATTCCATGAGCTATATAACAAAGTCTGATATCTATCCAGGGAATTTAGACCAATCACACAAACAATAATGGATCAAAACCAACATATTATAGATGACGACAAAGGGATTGCGGAAGTATGGAGAAAATATTGTCAAAGTCTATATGCAGATGAAGAAATAGGTCCATGTATTACAAAATAAGAAATATTACACACACTAAAAACAATGAAGAGTGGGAAAAGCCCTGGACCTGACATGTTTCATACAGAAATCCTAAAAATTCTAGATGAAAAGCACATTGATGTTTTAGTGACACTCTTGAACCAAATTTATAGTTCAGGCGTATTACCCAAAGAGTGGTTAACATCGATTTTTATTTGTCTCCCTAACAAGAAAAATGCAAGAGAATGTAGCGATTACCACACCATTACCTTGATGTCTCACATGCTAAAGTTACTACTTAAAGTCATCCATAACCGAATATATCACAAATTGAACATAGACGTTAATGATACATAATTTGGTTTTCGCAAAGACCTAGGAACATGTAAAGCTCTTTTTTCACTTAATATACTGATACAAAGATGCCTGGGCGCCAATCAAGATATATACGCATGTGTTATTGACTATAATACAACACTCAATAAAGTAAGACATAAGCAATTAATGAATGTCCTGAAATCAAAGAAGATTGTTGTAAAGTTCTATCCTCTCTAGATAACCCAGTCTACCATAACGTTCACAGCAACCGTTTCAACCACTACTTCTCATCTCATCCTCTATGTAATCCTCCTTTCAATGAATGAATTAACTGATTACTTCATAAATATAGCATACAATTCCCAACAATATACCATCCTTCCGAAATCCTCCTCCTCCATGGACTGTAAATAAAACACCAGTAATTACCGATCTATCAAAATTTAATAAACATGAATCCCCACCAGCCATATTAATAAACAACTTCAAAGATATTATAGATAGATTTAGCGACTACCGACAGATCTACACAGATGCATCAAAAACAACGGACAGAGTTGGTGCAGCCATTTTCTATAATACTCATAATGCTAAATTTAAGTTGCATAACAACTGAACTATCTCCAATGCAGAACTATACGCAATCCTTGAAGCTCTAAAATTCATTAACACAATGGACCAGAGAAATTACACAATCATAACTGACTCAATGATGACCCTTTGTGACATCAAAAACATATACTCCAGCAATTCTATTCATAAAGACATTTACAAAGAACTTCAAAATGATGCAAAGGAAAACAAACATATGGTATTAATCTGGGTTCCATCTCATATTAGAATACACAGTAACAAGGTTGTGGGCTGTCTAGCTCACGAAGCAGCTACAAGTGATGGTCAAGTGCAATTAAATAAAATAGTGCCAAGTGATCTTAAATTGTGCTTAAAAAACATAGTTGGTTGTGCGTGGCAAAACAAATGGTCGCAGTGTTCCGAAAAACTAAAATAATAATAATCTTTATTAATAGCACATGGCTAGAAAAATATACATATAGATACATAAAAAAACTAAGGCAAATTAAAGACAATGTTTTACAAAAACAAGCCTTTGTGTTACCTAGGAAAAAACATGTCATCTTTTCTCTACTCCGAATTGGTCACACCCGTCATACATATCTTTACCGAATTACAAGAGACAATCCTCCATACTGCAACCAGTGTCAAACCAAGAGTACAGTTAAACATATTTTAACTGAATGTCAAAATTTCCAGGAAACCAGAAGTAAACTCAACCTTCCCAGCAACATAGGCGAGCTTCTTAGAGACGATAATCATCTACACAATATTATAAAGTTTTTAACGGCTACAGGCATAAAAGATATTTAAATTAAAATCTAGTCTGTACTTTACATATATCAATCTTCTTTAATGTTAGTACGTAATTAATATTACCCTTTCTTTGTTCTAATATGTATTTTCCATTATTGTCTTCTATAACTCCCGTGGTTCGGAAAACATTAAATAAATCAATAAAAAAAATTTATGCTCCTTTGATTGGATTTCAATCTCTTTACACTGTTGCAGCAACAGGACATTCGTTTCAAATATAACTTCATAGGAATATACCCTGAAAGAACACATAAAATATTAGTAGAAAGTTAATGCATATCAGTTGGTTATTAAACTTTTACAAATGTTAGACTAACCTAACCGAGCTGTAATATAGGAAGTGTACTCATTTGCGTTTGTATTAATTAAAATCAAAAGATTGAGTCATCTGTAGTGTCCATATTCCTTGTCAATAATATCAATTTATGTAATAGAAATCTTCCAACAAACATTATATAAAAAAACAACAAATACCTTTCCTAACAGGAATCAAATCCATTAAGTTGTGTTATTATTAATTTTGTAATACACTCTTCTTAAATATGGTAAAAATTTTAAACTAGTTTATATATAAAAAAATTATTATAAATTATAAGGTCCAGTCAAGTCCCAACACCATTTTGAATAGTTTGACAAGCTGTCAACGAAAAGTGATCACTGCGCTTTTTACGAAATTTGGTAGAAATTTGAACTAACAACTATTAAAAATTACCTACCCATGGAGTATTGTCCTCGGTTTAATTCGAAACTACCCGAACTAAACTTAATGCTTTTAGTTGGTATAACGGGTAAAAAAAAAATATAACCAAAAAGGCGATGGTGTCTACGCAGCCTATGTGCGGGTTACTTGAGAAGGGAATTTATATGATTGAGATAATATGAGAATAGATGTTTGGGAAAACAAGAAAATTCCACCTATTTAAATTAATTACAGACAAACAATATAAATAACTCATAAACAGAAATTTAACCAATACAACTTCTGAAACATTAAATAACTGAAAAACTAATCTTTAATTACTAAATATGTTAGAAACAGAGATTTTATTAAGAAGCATAAAATCTACTGAAGAAAATTGAAGCATACACTTTAGGAACAGTAAATCGAATGACACAAGAAAAACAGGTAAAAACTTTAGTGGTTATAAACTTTTAGACGTTGCCTGAAAATGAAAAAATCCACTTAAAATAACTACAATGAAGGAACTCTTAATTTGTTAAAATAACGAGACATACATTTCAAATATAGTTTCTAAAACGATTCACAACTCAACCCCACTGTGAGGGCATAATGTGAATCTATTTACATGTTTTGTTAAAATTATGAATGAATGAAATTTGACAGAAAACTCCAGATTAAGATAAGCCGAGCTCACTAGAGCTGGAATGAACGTATAAAGAAAAATCAAAAGATATTTGAGTCGTCTGGTTTTTTGACTTGATTGATGGTGATGAATATAATTAGTAATAATTTGGGTATAGAACAAAACACAAAAATAAAAAACATACCTTTCATAATACCTCCATCCAAAGTTTTACCAGAACATAATTTTTACATGGTATTCAGATGTAAAACAATATAATAACATGTCTATAAATTTTAACTAGTCAACAAATAGAGAGTTATCAAGTAAAATTTTATCCTTCCGTTATTTTGACACGTATTTTTTACGGTATAAAGTTTTACGGATATGTAATTTTAGAGTTATCAAATAGTCGAATTGGTGCTTCACGTTAATAGTTGGCAATTGTCAGTCAAATATCAAATGTGACAGAAAAATAAATAATTTTTTTGTTTTCTTTCATCCAAGCTATATATTTTGTCTGGTTTTGTACATTTTGGGTTTCAAATTTTTTCTACAGAAATATGAAAGACATTTTAGAACAAGCAATATTAGTTGAAGCAAATGACGAAGTTATAGAAGATTTAATACTAAATCATATTTTAAATGATAACATACAAAATGTACATTCGGTATTCATTTTGGATAGCTTAGAGCCTGAGCAAGTCAAATAGTATTTTCGGTTTTAAAAACAGAACATTCCAGAGAGTTGACTTCTCGCATTTCTTTTACTGGTAAAAGGTCATCAGTGCTTGTAGAATGCAGCCTTTTTATCGTTTTCACTATTTCCGTGTTCATAATTGATAAATATAATGAAATTATATAAATTGATAAATATAATAAAATGTTTTATTTGTCTCGCAGATACTTAACCAAGAAAACAGAAAACACGTGTTAACCAATGCATAGAGATAAAATTACAGAACACGAACTCCAATCTCCGAGTCCCGAGTCTTGACGAATTGGTGCGATTCGCTGCTAATGTTACCGTATATCAAACCCGCTATTCGACGTACGGTAACGGAGCCCGTAAACGTTAAAATCATTTACGTTATTCACATTTCATACTGCGCATGCTCCGCTGTCAAAATAACGTTACCGTATTCTCACTCTTTCACTTGATAACTCTCTAATATCAAATTAAAAATACGTTAAAAATCTTGAACAACTTGACATGACAACCTGTCGGTAAAAGGCAGTTGTCGCGTTTTTTAGACAAATCGGTAAAAAGTGGAACTAAAATTTTATTAAAAATTACCTCCGCCTAAGGAAGTTTATACTCGGATTCACTCCGGAATTACCCGAAATTACCAGAAATAAACAAGTGTGTCATGCAATTGTAGAACCAAAAATGTTGGTAAGACTACAACTACAAGGTGAACATGTCTACTCAACCTATTAACGGCGAAGATGGATTTCTAAAAACACAATTTGTAGTTTGTTGCACTGGAAAACCAAAGCATTACATACAAAATAAAAAATTCATTATTTGAATTAAAGCATAGTTTTTTAATTAATGTAACAATATATTTTAAAAGAGGTTCTGAAACTGCTTTCTTGTGGCATGTCTAAATTATAGGGGAGGAAGGATTAACGCACAATTATTGATTGTAATAAAAATCATATTGTTTGAAAACGAATTCCGGAGTGGAAATCGAAACGCCAAAAATTAGTTAAAAATGTTATTTTCATTGCAATCAAGTGTGGCTTAATCTCATATAAACGTAATATTAACTTAGACATGTCACGAAAAAAAACCGTTAAATTTCTATGTCAAATATATTTATATAAGATTAAGCCACAGTAAGAAAGAATTAAATAACATTAAATTAAGGAGTTACTAGGTACAGGTACACCTGTTGTTGTATATTAGTTGACTCTTTTTTTGACTAAATTTGACAGCGACTTACCCGGCCTCGATCTTGTATGCATATGTATGTATAGATTATGTGTCTCTGACTTTATGTAAATCCATTAATGTTGCTATATTCTTGTTGCTGACTTATTTTAATATTGGCAACCAGGACCTGCTATATTCTGCTGATGTGTTTGCTACACATGTTTCTTCATTAAGTAAGATATGAGTTACTTCTTTGATCTTTCTACTTTTCATGTCTGTTTATTTCATGACTATTGATGCATCGTTTCATGGTGTTCTGCATGTGTTCTGGTTGCATATCTGAGATCTGTCAAAGTATACTCATGCCCGTTTATCTTGACACTTGGTGGTCTTACGGTTTCTCGCACGTAGAAAGGTCAAAAAACAAATATAAAATATAATTTTTATTACAATCAATTGTAGCTTAGCCCCATATAAACATAATAACAAACATGACTTCTGAATAATTAAGTCACTAAAAATCAAAACTAATAAAATTTTTGTCTGTGGGGAGTTGTTTGTCTCACATCGGACGCGTCCACAGGTGGTGGATAGAGGAACGCCTTAACCGGTCATAGGACCGGTGGGTAGTTGGGAAATAAAAATACCAACCGCGAATCAAAACAGACTAAGGTATGACAACCCTAACAAAAGAGTCTCTGGCCCTCCAGGCATGATTCATTCAAGGCATTCAAGGCATGAAACAGACGTAATAAACTGCAGAAGTTATAAAGGAGCAAACATAGACTCAGATTATTGCCTAGTGATCTCAACATTGAGGGCTAGAATTTAAAATACTAGTAAAGAAAATAAATTGCGCAGACGTCCGATCTTTATGGATGTTACAACCTTGGGTTCATTGTATGCTGTGTATAGTTCGAAATTGTATCTTCTGCGCCATATGTCATTTTCTTTCACCTACTTATATACCTATGTGTCTAAGGATTTTTCGTTCAAATGTACCTAATAGGTTCTCATGGCTTTTCGACAGTGCCCATGTCTCTGATCCATATACAAGGACCGGTTTTATAAGGGTTTTGTAAATTTTGCATTTGGTTTTTCTTGTGATGTTGTTAGATCTTAGATGTTTAATTAGTCCATTATATGTTTTATTAGCGATATGTATTCTTCTCTTAACTCTTCACTGACATTATTATCTGCGGTAACTAGTGAGCCTAGATATGTAAAATTTTTTACGCTTTCAAAGTTATAGCCTCTATTGTCAGATTCTGTAGGTTTCTTTGGACTGTCGATTTGCTGGCCTTCATGTATTTGGTTTTTATGTCATTAACGTTTAGGCCACTGTTTTGTGCCGCTCTTTCTATCGCATTAAATGCTTCTATCATCTCTCTTTCGCTTCTAGCTATGATATCAACATCATCTGCAAATATCAATATTTGTACACTTTTTGTTATTATTATTCCTCTGGTGTTGACTTTTGACACTCTAATTATTTTCTCTAATGTGATGTTGAATAGAATACAGGATAGGGCATCTTCCTGTCGTAGGCTTGTTCTTACATGGATTGTATCTGTTAGTGCGTTTTGAATTCGAATTTTGCTTTGTACTTTAAGTGTTTTTTTACTATATCAATGAGTTGAGTTGGAATATTAAACTCTTTCAGTGCATGGATCAGAAATTCTTGATGGATGCTATCATAGGCACTCTCAAAATCAATGAAAAGATTATGTGTGTCCACATTAAATTCACTATTCTTTTCCAAAATTTGCCTCAAGACGAAGATCTGATCTATTGTGGACTTCTGCCTGCAGAAACCACATTGATATCCTCCAAATATTTGTTTCGCATATGGTCTTAATCGATCATACAGAATATTTGACAGTATTTTATATGCCACAGTTAGTAGCGTTATTGCCCTGTAGTTTTTACATTGAAGCTGATATCCCTTTTTATGTAGTGGGATAATTACTCCGCTATTCCAGTCTTGTGACAGTTGTTTATTATTCCATATGTTCACTATTAGTTGGTATATCGCACTCAATAGGAGGTCTTCGCCTTCTTTTATTAATTCTGCACTAATGTTGTCTAATCCAGGGGACTTGTTGTTTTTCAGTCTAGTAACTGCTTCTTGCATTTCACCTACTGAAGGGGGGTTGTTTCTCTGATATCCGTTTGATCCAGTATAATTCCATCATATAGTGGATCTTCGTTTTTTTCAAACTTTTCTTTGAATAATTCTGTCCATCTTTGTAGTATTTCACTCTGTTGAGTTACTATATCTCCTTCTTTGTCTCTGCACATCATTGTTCTTGGTTTAAATTCTTTTCTACTTTTGTTAAGTTTTTGGTAGAATTTTCTGGTTTCTGATGGTTTATTTAGTTCTTCCATTTCTTGGAGTTCTTTTTCTATGTGTTCTCTTTTCTTTCTGCGATTATTTTCTTCTCTTCCCTCCTTAGCATTCTATATTCCTTCTCTGCCTTTCGTGTTCTATGTCGTTGTTGTAGTTGTTGATGTGCATTATTTTTCCTCTCTGTTATGTTATGACACTCTTCATCGAACCACTGTCCTTCAGTTGATTTGAGCTTTTTTTTGGACCCAGAGTCTCTTTGGCCGCGTCTTGTATGACGTTTTTACACGCTTCATATTCTTTTTTCTCATTTACAACAATGGAAACCAAAATAACAAAGGCGGAAGTTGTTAAAGCATTTTATAAAATAAAGATATGTAAAGCATTTGGAAATGATAATATATAATATCCCTGGAAAAGTATGGGCAGTAAATGGAAGACAGGAACTATTTGTTTTTTTTTAATAGAATAGTATTAGTTAAACCATTGTTAGAAAATTTGGGGAAGCAGTACCTTAGTACCTGTGGATAAAAAAGATATTCAAAAATACAAAAAATACTAAGCCATGAAACTAATGAGACTCTACTCTGGAAGATCTAGACACTATAATCATCAGAAACTGGAAAGATAATTTTATTTTATAAGTTTTCTTTCTTATTTCGAACTTAGTTTTATTTATATATTTGTTTTAAAAACCTTCTAGAAATATCTCGATAACTAATCAACGAAATATCCAGTTGACAGTAAATTTTAAACTCTGAAAAGTATTTTTAAACAAAAAATCTCAAACCTGGATATTGCTATATTCAGTTACCTGTCAAAATTAAATGAAAAATATTCTATAATATGAATTGAGAATGAAATGTTAAGGGTATTTTAAGGACCGACTTTTCGGCTTATTACCCCTCGATACGCCGTCACATCGTATTATCTAATGTTCGGCATTCAGTATAAAAGTGTGTTGCGAACACAATCAGTTCTTCATAACAAACCGCAAAGTCCCGATTGGTGAAAGATCTGGACCGCTGGTTATCGATTTCAAGAGTGACATATTGTCTTCTGACATCCATTCTTTCCCTTTTTAGGCGTGCAGCAAAAAGTGGTCGCATGTTAAAAAATATATTTAACATTATTCATTCACAGCGTTTCTATTTGTTATCTCAAATGTTTTGTACAATGCTGTGCGTCAGCATTAGGAATTTATTTATCAGAAATAATAATTGTATAATTAATACAACTTATTAATCAATACAAAAGAAATAATCTAATGAATATAATAAGGATCTGGACATAATCTTCTTTGTTTTTAAAATTACTTTGATTTCGTTAATTCACAAACATGATCCAAAAAAAATCAAACCCCAAGAATTAAGAATAAATTAATGAGTCTATTAGATGTGGTTTTAGAAGATTATAAAGTAAAAGTAAGGTTTCAAGGTACTTCAATAGAAGAATTTCAAACACAAGAAGGAGTAAAACTAGATGACACGATGTACCAAACTTGTTAATTTTGTTTTAGAAGATATTCCGAGAAAAACAAAGGTGTATAAATCTTAATTATAAATCTTATAAGTCTTAACTTTTTAAGATATCACTTCTGGATTTACCAGAATTTTCAGACATTTATACAGAGTGGCCCAAAAGTCAGGAAACGGCCAATTATCTCGTAAATTGCTAGTTATAATTGTACAAAATTTGCGGAGATAATATTTGCAATGTTGCCAGATTTGACGTTTCTCTTATATTACTAGTAACTTTGGTTTTTCAAATGCATCACCCTGTATATTCAGTCATTATTGGAATCTCCTATTAAATACGAGTTCAACCACATGTAACACTTATGATTTTATGTAGTTTGGAAGATCTTAAATCATAAAACATAAAGTCTGGCAACGCTTAATTGTCTCAATAAATTTTTTAATACTAACTATTTTTAATTACACTAAAATGTAACCATTGATAGATTACAACATTTTTTAACATAATGGTTAGTTTATCAAGTGTTCAAAATGTGCTCCATGAGAGTTGACAGTACCCTAATCGATGGTAGAATGCGTCTATCACATTTTTCCATGATTGTCTAGAAATTATTCGAGATTCATCGATATTTCGTTGCCTTAGTTCTGCAAGACTTGCTGGTTTAGTTTTGTAAACTGAATTTTTTAAGTATCCCCAAAAAAAATAATCTTTAGGATTGAAATCAGGTGAACGTGAAGGCCATACAATTCTACCTCGTCTACCAACCCATCGTACGGGAAATATCTCTTCTAAATAACGCCGAACATTTACCCCAAAATGAGCTGAAGCTCCATCTTGCCCATATCTAATTAAAATTGGCACCAAACAAGTTTTGATTTGTGAAGGCACAGTGAAGTGCAAGTGAAGGCACCCTCGATCAAAATCAAATTTTGATTTGCCACTTTTTTATGTATAGGCACAACTAAAGCAGTATTTAGAATTTAAGGAAAAATCCCTTCCTGAAATGAAAGGTTACTAAAAATGTTAATTGTTTACATGTGTTATGAGATACATGTGATAACATAGAATACGGGATCTCATCCAGTCCAGCCGAGGATTTTTTTGAAATATCTTTAATTATACTTTTTATTTCTTCATCACTAACAGGATAAAGGAAAAGGGAGTGTATAGGCGAAGAAAGATACTTAGGATTATAGTCAGGTGAATTTTGACTAATTAAATTTTTTACAAATGTTGACTGAAGGATTATTTTTAAATTTACTTTATTTTATTTAGAAGAGTTTCGATTTTTACCTCCGACAGTGTTTCGATTTATAATGCGCCAAGCCTCAGCCGTACTATTCTGCGCATTTATCATTTTATTATTAAAATAAGTTTGCTTGGCTAACTTAACTTAGTATTCATGATTTTTTTTAGAATGTTATACCGTATTCTGAGCTCATGACTTTCTGAATATTTTATAGATCTGAAAATGTCTCCTCATTTATTAAATTAGAAGTCAACCAGCCCTTATTTTTAAACTGTTTAGAAAATCGTGTAATATCCACCGTTTGCAAAGGAAATGCTTTATCGAATAGTTCCATATTTTTTTCATAAAATATGCAAAACTTGTTATCCGAAGATAGATGTGAGTTTAGAAAGCACCAAGATTCCCTAGAGAGCAATTGATTAAAATAATTAATATTAAGAGTGCTATTAAAATCACGTTTATAAACAATATTATCCCCGAAAGAAGCATTCAAGTTGTACTCAACTTTCTGTAAAAAATGATTACTCACATCGGTATAAACAACAGAACAAGATGAAAACTATTTTTTCCACCATTGAACTAGTTACCCTTTCCCATTTCTAACGACCAGATGTAGCCGTGAGATGCAGCGATAATGCAAAATGATGACTTCTGGCCAACAAATGGTTCTATGTTATTCAGCATTTTCTACCATTCTCTAACACTAACGAAATCGTGAAAACATGTTTTCCAAAAAAAAAATCTCATGACCCTTTTTTTGCCCACGCTGTGAGCGCGGACTACACTGGTTGGGTTTTACTAGTCTTGAAACTGCCTCTTGATTTTCAGCAGTCAACTTATAAAGAATCCAACTACTGCAAATCTTTCTCACTCCTAAATGGTCATGCAAATTTGTTTGCATCAATGTTTTCCGGAGCAACAATTGTGGCGAGACGACCTTCACGAAATTCGTCATTGGGGCTAGTATGACAATCAGGATAAAATCTAGACTAAATGAGAAGATAAATGAAATAGTAGATTATCAAACTATCTAGACACGATCTGTCTTTTCGGAATCCGGCTTGTTCTTCGTCATATTGGTCCATGTGTTGTTTTATTTCTTTTATTACTGTGGACAAGATTCTTGCCATTAAAGGCATTACAGTGATCCCCTACAGTTATTTGGCGACTTTTTGTCACCTTTTTTGGAAAATAGAGGACATGTATGACAGATTCTACTCCTCTGGAATCTCCTCTCATGCTTAGATTGTATTGCCTTTTTGATTTTAATGCCCTTTTGGCAATGACGCCATGTTTGTTTTTGCCATCATTGTACTAGTTACTCTTTCCCATTTCTAACGAGACCTAGATGTAGTACGAGCCATGTGAGACATGCAGTGCGCTGATGCAAAATGATGCGACGATTCAGGTTGTTTGTGCGGCGTTCATTAATGACTTCTGGTCAACAAATGGTTCTATACTATTCAGCATTGACTTTTTTACCATTCTCTAACACTAACGAAACCGTGAAATCACGTTTTCCAAAAAAACAAATCTCGTGATCTTTTGTTTGCCCATGCTGTGTGCGCGCACTACACTTGTTGGGTTTTGCTAGTCTTGAAACTGCCTCTTGATTTTCTTTATGATAAATGGTCATGCAAATTTGTTTGTATTTGACTCATGCCAATGATGCACGTATCTCATGGCATCAATGTTTTCCGGAGCAACTGCTGTGGCAAAACGACCTTCACAGAATTCGTCATTGGAGCTAGTATGAAGTAAGACAATCAGTTTAAAATCTATACTAAATGAGAAGATAAATGAAATAGTAGAGTACCAAACTGGATTCAAAAAGAATAGAGAAGTGGTTCCCACAAACTTAACAGTATTTTGTCCATTTCCATGTTGTTTTTCTGGTTCATAATTGTTTTAATTTGTAAGTAACTAAGAGTAACGATTTTCTACAGAAACATCTAGTGGAGCTCTACTCAATATTTTAAAACAAAGTGAATACAAAGCATATTATTTTTCTAAAATATGGCTCCCAAGGGATAGGGCCGTTTTTGACTACACCACTGTCACTGTACAAAACACTTAGCGCTCCCTAATTAGCTCGGCAATTTCGCTTCATAATCTTTCCTATAGCTCGTAAATTAACATTTTTCACAGCATACTTTTTTGCGCAAATAAATGATCACTTTACTTCTTCTCAAGGATATTTAAGTTAATATTTTTCAATTAGTAGCAATGATAATATAAATATGGGATATTACTATCAGCTTGTTTATGATTACAAAAACGTCATATGTTGTGACTTGGTTTAAAACAACAAGATATTTTTGATAATTGAGATTTAAAATATTTTGATAATATATTTGTTTGAAATTAGTTCCATGTAATACATATTTATTATTGGAGAATTTACAAAACACATTTAAAAAGTGCCATATTAACACAAATAACCCAAACAAAATGGATATCCTAAAGACAAATTATAGAATACGAAAAATATATATATTGGAATGAACATGAAACCTATAGTTTGATTTATTTACGCTTTATTTTATGGCATAATAATCATTTTCAAAGGTTCTATTATAAAGATCATCTCTCAATACCAGGCAATTCAATTGCATTGGCTCAAATATGCTTTAACTTCTATAGACTACACGCACTTAAATCTTGCCAGGTTGGTCTTTTACCTTTATGCCTCCAAGCCAAGATACGTTCCAGACATTGATCATTTCCTTAGACATCTTGTAGCGATTCAGATTGTGATTTATCACTTATGACGATAGGTCATCGCACGTAGAAAGTCGTTCATCAATTTTCAACTGTGGCTACAATTCGCTTTGCGTGCGGTATCTGAATGTGCTCGATGTCATAATTATACCCTTGTCATCGTTCTAGCCATCTTACCAATTGACTTTCTGGATTACAACATTAAAAGCTACTATTTGTAAAAAATATTCACCACAAAGTTCTCTTCTGGTAATGCTGTAGTTTCTTTCTGGTTTTAACAATACTTTGCTGAAGTAAGCGATAACGCTTTCTTGACCATTTTAAATCTAGGAAAAACAGCTCTCAAGACAGTGTTGCTAGCATCGTATTAGTGCACTAATAGCTTAATATCAGTGCACTGAAAGAGCTCTTTGTAGATCTTCGAAAACATTATAACACTCATAATTCCCAAGCCCGAATAATGGAGAAGGGAGTCTTCAGCAAGTTTAGCACCCTACCGATGGACTATAAATACTTTGCTCTAGAGACAGCGATGAAGACCAATGCGGGAAAAGGGAAAACGAAAAATATTCTTTGAATCTGTACGTGGAACGTAAAATCATTAACCAAAAGAGAACAAGACATAATTTAAAGAGAAGAATACTGATACCTGTTCACTTCAAGAGACAAATAAAAAGGAAAAAGGCCAAGTTATGTTAGACAACTACTTAATGTTCTATAGTAGTGTTGTGAAAGAAACCAGAGCCGAAGAAAGAGTCGCCTTTGTTGCAGTTTCGCAACTTCCTGAAAATATTTAAAATATATTATTTCAACATCGTACCGGCAACCTCCATCTAACTGTGGCTAGTACGAATAACTTGGCTGAGCTTAGCACTTTTAAGTATTAATCAACATTACTGCATTCACCTACAGTTCCAGCGCCCACGCAGATTTTCGGTATACAATCATCTGGAGAGTAACCATTTTGCAGTCCCAACTTCACTTTGCATTCCAGATCTGCTGAGACACAGTGTTGTGTCCTACCTACAGGGCAGCCTCCCCGTCATCGCCATCTCCAATCCCACGTGGAGATTCAAGGTTTGTTGTTATAAACTTAATTTGTTGCTGCTATATAATAGCAGCATATTGCTATATTGTAGCAACGGCTACAAACAGCGTCTGACCCAGAATGGGCGGCTGATAACTCACTCACCAACCCGCCTGGCAAGCGTGGTGTTTTAACTGCCATTACCCCCCCCATTTTTATCATGGCGAATAATAAAACAAAAGGAAATGGTCCCCAGGTGGGTAAGAAATTTTCTGAATCCCACACCTCAAAGGTCTGCCTCACGGTATCTGGGGGAGGCAATAATTCGCTTTTGATTGATAAAAACAAAAACCCACTAAGACGAGCACAACATAAATCAAAAAAACCTGTCAACCTGTCAATAGGGACATACAACATTAGATCAATGTCCACAGATGAAAAAGTACATGAACTGGAAGAAGAATTAACAAACATAAAATGGGATATCATAGGCCTATCAGAAACTCGAAGAAAAGAAGAAAACCGAATACAGCTAAAATCTGGTAATCTACTATATTATAAAGGAAATGAAATGAATAGTAAATTTGGAGTAGGATTTATAATAAATAAAGCTATAAGTAAGCACGTCCAAATTATCAAAGGTATATCAGATCGTGTCGCCTATGTCATACTTAAAATAAGAAGAACATCAATTAAAATTATCCAGGTATATGCCCCCACGACAGCTTATGATGAAGAAAATATCGAACTATTTTATGAAGATATATCAAAGGCTATGGAAGAACATAAAAATCATCTTACACTAGTAATTGGAGATTTCAATGCCAAACTGGGTAAAAAACTAAACAAAGAAGAAACTAAAATAGGAGATTTCGGGTATGGCCAGAGAAATGATAGAGGTGATACTTTGATGAACTACCTAGAAGAAAAGCATCTATACGCAATGAACTCCTTTTACAAAAAGAAGCCCCAACGAAAGTGGACATGGATCAGCCCTAATGGATCCACAAAAAATGAGATCGACTACATACTGTCCACGGAACGATATATCATTAAAGATGTAACAGTTCTTAACAGATTCACAACAGGTAGCGATCACAGGATGGTCAGAGCAAAAATTAGTATTGACGGTAACTATGAGATGAAAAGAAAAATAAGTAGAAACTGGAATCTAGTAGATAGAAACAAACTAGGTCAATATAAAGAGATATACAAAGACCTATTAAAAGAACAACTTACCCAAAGATTACTCAGTGACGATAAAGATATAGACGAAATAGACAACATACTTACAGCAACAATGATTACATCAGGAAAAGAAATAGCAAAGAAGGATCTAAAAAAGAACAACTATATATCAACAGAAACAAAGAAGCTTATGGATAAAAGAAGGAAGCTGAACGAAGAAGGCAAAAGGAAATCTATAGAATATGTAGAAATTAATAAAACAATAAGCAGAATGATAAAAGAAAGTAAGAGAAAAGAACAAGAAATAAAAATAGAAGAAGTAATACAAAACAACAAAAATATGAAATGCTTAAGGCCGAAATTAGGTAAGTTTGAAATTAACAAAATAAAAGATGTAAATGGAATAGAAACAAACGTTAAAGATGACATCATAAATATAATCCACCATTTCTACTCAGAATTATATAAAACAAAAAAGGAACCACCAGAAGAAATTAAAAACCAACTTAAGGTCAAAATAAAAAATGTCAACTCAGAGCTGCAGCCCGAAATAAGCAAATCAGAAATAAAGAAGGCATTGAAAGAAATGAAAAACAACAAATCGCCTGGAAAAGATGGAGTAACTACAGAGATGCTGAAATATGGTGGAAAAGTGGTAATTAATACTCTACATTCCCTTTTTAACAGGATATTAAAAGAAAAAAGAATCCCAAACAACTGGAAGGAATCAGTAACCATTATCCTACACAAGAAAGGGGATAAAGCAGATATAAAAAACTACCGTCCTATAACACTCCTCAATGTAATGTATAAACTCCTAACAAAAATTTTAACCAATAGATTGACGACAAAATTCGATGGATACCAGTCGAAAGAACAAGCTGGTTTTAGAAAGGGATTCAGCACAAGTGACCATTTACTAAGTATGAAAATACTTATAGAACGAGCAAATGAATACCACATTCCTCTATATATGGCGTTCATAGATTTCGAAAAGGCTTTCGACAGTGTCGAACATTGGGCAGTGAAAAGTTCTTTGATTAACAGCCGAATTGACCACAGATATACGGAACTAATAACCAATATATATAAGGAAGCCAAAACAAAAATTAAAGTATATGAAGGAACAAAATCATTACAAATAAGTAGAGGCGTGAGACAGGGTGATACAATATCACCGAAACTTTTCAATCAGGCTCTTGAAGATACTTTTAAAAGATTAGAATGGGAAAAAAAAGGTATAAAAATTTGTGGACAACGCTTGAACCATCTAAGGTACGCTGATGACATCGTATTGATAACCGATAAAAAAGATGAATTATTTGAAATGATGAAAGAACTGGACGTAGAAGCTGGAAAGATAGGCCTTAATATGAATTACAGCAAGACCAAAACTATAACAAATACAGATGAAGACATCACAATGAGAATCGGACAAGATGAAATAGAACAAGTTAAGGATTATATATATCTTGGTCAAACTATAAAACTTAACAAAGAGAACCAAACAGCAGAGATCAAGAGACGAGTTAGACTGGCATGGGCGGCATTTGGCAAACTAAGCTACATTCTTAAAAACAAAAGATATCCACAGCATCTTAAGACCAAAGTATATAATCAATGCGTACTCCCTGTTCTTACGTATGGCTCCCAAACGTGGACATTTACAAAAGCAAACATGGACAAAATCATAAAAACCCAAAGAGCAATGGAAAGACAAATGTTGCACATAAGACTAATGGATAAGAAGAGAAACGAGTGGATAAGAGAGAAAACAAAAGTGAGGGATGTTAGACAAGAAGTTGCAAAATTGAAATGGAGATTTGCCGGACACAATATAAGACAAAAAGAAGACCGATGGAACAAAATTCTTATAAGTTGGAGACCGTGGGAATATAAACGAAGCAGAGGAAGGCCCCAAATGAGATGGGCAGATGATATCAAGAAGCACGTGGGCTCTAGATGGATGACTGTTGCGACAGACAGAGAAGAATGGAAAAGGATTGGGGAGGCCTATGTCCAAAGATGGACCGAAGAAGGCTAATTAGATAGATAGATAGATATAAATAGCAAGTACCGTTCATTTGTTAGATACAACACATTGCGAATTCGTATAATTGTGTTATAATTCGAAAATATTTATTGCAGCTGTTAACAATATACAAATTGCTGTGATGATCGCAAACAATTCGCAACGAATAGGTACCGTGAAAAGACGAAGAAGAAGATACACTTCAGCGGAAGCTGCCTTAAATATCTTTAAGTAAATAATAGTATAGTTAGTAAATAAAATAGTAAAATAGTAAGTAAATAGTAAGTATAAGTAAACGTAAAGTGACTCTACTTATAGTGGACTCAGAAATTGATCTAAAAATATCAAAGTTCTTTTTAATTATCAGTTATTTGGTGAGCCCGTCATAGTTTTAATATTACGCATCCATCGAAAGTCACTTAGGGCCTACTACTACCCTTCTTCCTTTTGTCGTTCCCTTTGGAATTAATTACGGAATTTTATGGCTACAAGAAAGAGGAACAAGCCATTCACTTTTGAGGGACGCAGGTGTTGTCAGTGAAATGAAAACATAATCCGAAAATGGTTCCTTTTAATAAGTAATATCATCAGTATATGACACATTTTCCTAGCAAATAAGTGCACCTAGTGAAATACGAAATTCTTGTAATATGAAGAATGCTGTAAGATGCGTTAATTAATCAGTCACGATACTAGCGCGCTAAGTTTATGAGTTTACAAGCCTTTGAGTCTCAAGAGTAGATAATTTCAGCACATAGGGATTTGAGAAATTTTCTGCCTCACAAATTAGTCCAGTCAATCACTACATTTGCTGGAAAATAATGAACTAGTTGGTTCATTTAAATTTGATTATCTTTGCTTTATGGTTATGTTGTGGTGTTAGTTTGTCAAAATGAATTTCTTCGTGTTTTTATTTTGGATCATATAATAATAATAAACCCTTTTAAAAATTTTGCATGTAAACCTTTGACCGGTTTTTCGTTTATTAGCACATTTAGTTGCACGTTTATTTGGAACTAATCAGGAAAAGTAGACATATGCGCTCTACAGGAAACAAAAATAAAAGAAAAGTACAATCAAAATTAGGTAAATATATACTAATCTACAGTAAAGCAGAAAAAGAAAACACGGTCAAAGAAGGTTTAGTCTTATTAGTACACCACAGATACCAAAATCACATTAAAGAGTGTCAATACGTATCAGAAAAGATTGTAACAGCAAAGATAAGAATGAAGGAGGAAGACCTGAACATTATTGGAGTATGCGGCCCAGAAAATAACAAGCCTTAACAACAAGTGAAAAATTTTATTACAAATTTCAAGAAGTAGTAGATCAAGTCAGAGGAAAGATCAGAAGAACAATCAGAAGAAATACTTCACACCAAAGAGAGCGGAACCAATGCAAACAAAAATACTTGTACAGAAAAAGAATATCAGAGAAGGTTGCTGAGAATGAAATATTAGAAAACGATAACATCGAGAAAAGTTGAGAAAACTGAGAAATAACATAGAACGCAGCGACAGAATCACTTGGAGAGAGAAAAGTAACGAAACTAATATATATCTTCTTCTTCCTTGTAGTGCCTCTCCGTTTCAGATGTTGGCAAATATCAAGGCAATCTGTATTAGGCATGTTCCTCGTTTCCTCTACTTTTCCTTGAAGAATTAAATGCAGCATCCCATATCTTGTCATCGCTGTTCCTCATGATATAACCGAGGTATTCAATTTTAGCTGTTTTTATTGTGGTTATCAACTCTTTTCCTTTTCGCATTCTTAATAATAACAAGCGTTAAACAATTGGTGTCCAGTGTGGGATTTCAAAATAAATTCAGCAGTGACTTTTGAAAAAGACTTTTTAACTGTTGAAAAGTATTGTTCGCCGGGAACATCCGCGTGGTTCGGTAGTGATCTTTGTACGAAAGAACATTTAAAAAGTACGTGTGTGCCTGACCAAATATGCTGCTAGTAAAAATTTCAGTAAAACAGTTACAACTAGAAGAACGCGATGAAGACTGCAGCGGGTCCAAGAAGTTACTCCAAGAACGACTGAAGACTGTTCTCAAGAAAAATGGAGAAGACCCAGAGACATTCCAGTTCCAGTCAGCAGAAGAAGCAGTTTTAACGAAAATAAAAAATGTGTCGCAAATGATTGAAGAAACTTCTAAAAAAATTGAAGAATCTTCTAGAAAAAATGATGATAAATTAGAGAACGTTTCCAAAAGATTTGATGAAACATTCGAAAATGTATCTAGAAGATTCGACGAGACTTCACAAATAATTAAAGAAATATGTATTCAGAACAATGAGAAATTTGAAGAAGTCTCAAGAACATTCGATAAGATACAGAAAAATGTAAACGACAAGATAGAACACGTAGAAGAGAAGATCAAACAATTAGAGACCATGATAACTAACACGAAAGTGCTACCACCAGTTAATACAGTAGCCTTAGATCCGGTAGTAAAAGAAGAATCACCGAGAGACCAAACGACACATCATATGAGATTCAAATTGCCACCATTTGATGGAAAGTCCTCTTGGTCCATATACGTTAGACAATTTGAAGCTATTGAGACATCCAATCACTGCACAAAACAAGAAAAGGCTGTTTCCTTAACTGCTGCTTTACGACGTGATACTGCGGCTATCCTAAGATCGATTCCTAAGGTCCTAAGCGTCAAGAAAAATGTTACCAGACCTTGTTCACTCGACTAGACAAACGTTACGTCAATGCCCATCTACAACAAGTCTACAAAGTACAAATAAGAAGTAGAATCCAACGAGCAAGTGAGAATTTGCAAGAATTTGAAGCAGATGTTGCTCGTTTAGCGCTGTTAGCCTATCCAGAGGCAGCAGACAACATATTGGAAGAAATTGCTGTAGATACCTCCATCAATGGGTTGAGAGACAGTGAACTACAGAAAACTTTACGACTAGCAAGACCAAAAGTTTTAGATCAAGCGCTCCCCATTGCCTTGGAACACGAGACAGCTAGTCGAGCTTCACGGAGCTATCGAGTACGAACTTCTGGAGAAAGCGACGTACAAAACGATAAACGTCTGGAGGAAGTCGTACGGAAAGTAGTCGATCATGATGCCGAAGAGACGTGAACCCAGATGTTGGAATGGTAACAACGTAGGCCACATTCGCCGTAAATTGTAAGAATAGAATACAACAGTCAGAAAGCTAGAATGGAACATTCGCCAACATTTACGGCAGACCTAATAAGTGAACATAGGAAAACAGTGGATGCAATAGTAGGTCTACTAAGGCACTGTAAGCTGAAAATAGTTGAAGGAATTTGCCGAGTTGACCTATGCAGATTCTGTAAGCTATTACAGCAGAGCACATTTTGTGTCAATGTGACAGCCTGGTAAATGTGCTGTTCTTTGCATTAGGTGAAGGAAAGCCACTGGCAAAGAGTTACCTGGAAAGTTCAGTCTCGAAGATAGTGGTCCTTTAAAAAAGGTCGGGTTAGAGAATGTAATCTAGGAATCTTCCTCTTTAAGTGCCATCTCTGCGGCGGAGGTCGGCAATCATCATAGCTATTCGGACTTTTGAGACGTGCTTAAAGTCATTTGAGTACATCCATACCACCTCTCAATGCGCAGCCTGACATTCTGGAATAGAGGACCACAATAGATCTGAAAGTCGCAGTGAATAGCCAAAGCAATCATTGGATCTATATTCTACCTTAGTTCCCAAGCTATGAATTTTTTTTCTCACTGGGAGAATGCTATTTTACTTTCTTTTATTTACCGTCTTTATTTTAAATCTGTCAATAGAGCTTTGCAGCAATATCTGAATACAGTTGTTATATATACCAGTCATTTACAACACTATTACTTTTGAAAACCAGACAGCAAGGAAAGGTCAGCAGCTCCTACCTCCATCAAGTAGACAAACAACAGGACCTGACAGAAGTTAAAAGAATCAACGGAATCGAGAATATCAGAGTCAAGTGGGACACATACTCCAAACCAAGTAGGGCAACCCAATGTTTCAACTGCCAGGCCTTCAAACACTCCGCCAGAAATTGCTTCAAGATACCAAGGTGCATGAAATGTGCACAAACATACCCCACCAGGAACCACCCATTGCCTAAGGGAACGATCCAACAAAGTCAAATGCTGCAACTGAAAAGAAGAGCACACGTCAAACTACCCAATGTGCAAGAAGCACATCAAATACCTGGAACTACAAGCACAAAGAAGAGCAAGAAACAACCTCAGCCTAAGGTGATACATCCACCACACCGTTCAGCTTTCAGGACTACTACTAGGGGACTCTCCTACGCAGCAATCAGCACGAAGAAGTCAACACCAAACTCCAAGCAACAACACAGAAGGAATTAAAAATACATGGGCAGAAATCAACAAAATAGTAAACGTAGAGAAAATGATGGCACTACCCAGGACATGACGAGAGAACTACTAGCAGCTAAATCATTCAGCGAACAAGCAATGATTTTCATGAAGTACGAAGACATCTATAATGCCAATTAAACATCTCAAGATACATGCATACCTGACGGGAAACGGTGTTACGGCACACATTCAGATGTCATATGCCTATCAAAACACTCTACATGACGACCACACAGCTGCCAAGAATAACTAACTACGATAGATATGGAAGAACAGACATACCCAACAAAAACGGAGTTGCCATATATGTTAAAAATATCATAGAATGGAATCAGGTGGTATTAGAAACAAATCAATTCGAAAATGTAGGTATTAAAATAGATACTACTAACATTTTTTCTATTTACAGGAAAATAAGAGAAGATCCAGGTCTTGAGGAATTAGATGCCATGCTTAACTCAGCACCAACCGTCGTCCTAGCGGAGATTTCAACGCACAACATACATCGTGGGGATGCAATACGGATACAAGAGAAGGAACAATTTACTAAGATATTGTGAAGACAGAAATAAGATGCTATTCGCACCAGACGAACCTACAAGAATTAACCCGATCAGAGGACAAAACAACTCTACGTTGGACTTTTTCATCACAAAAGAAGTTATTATGGAAGATGTCAGGGGCAACTTCGAATGCAGCTCGGATCACAAACCAGTTACCGGAAAGATGACATCAAGACTTGACCTTCCCACTATCGATCCAGTGGAAAGATGGCGATAGAAAGATGCAAATTGGCCAAACTACAGAAGACAACTCAACCAAATCGAGATGAAGAGGGAATTCCAATCTACAGAAGAAGCCGAAAGAAAAATCGAGAAGATAACAAAAAAATTCAACAAGCCATGGAGGACAACATACCAAAATCTATGACGAACAACAAAGGACTAGTCATCCCAACCGAACTGCAGGACCTCATAAAGGACAGAAATAAGGCAAGAAAAGCATTTTAGAGGACAAGAAGACAAGAATTCAAGGAATACGGAGACACACTATCGGAAGAGATGAGGGTAAGACTTGGAAGTCTTACTGAAAACCAATGGCATAACAACATCAGAAAAGCAGAAGAAAATCAAGGAAACGTATGGAAAATGCTAAAAGCCAAGAGAAGAGGAAAACAAAAGATGCCCCAAATCATAGACAACGAGGGAACACACTTCGAAACCCAAGGAAAAGTGGATGCAATAGCAAGAAAAATGGCAGCTACACACAGGCAGAACCAGGACATGTCGGATGCAAGAACAAGAGAAGAAATCAACAACGAATACGCCAGGATCAAAAGAAGAAACGAATTTTGAGTAGAAGAAAAAGACTACACCAACCCAAATGAAGTTGCCAAAATCATCAGGAAACTAAAAGGAAGCAGAGCATCAGGACCAGAAGGAATTCACAACATCACCCTCAAGGAGCTACCAAAGAAGATCGTAGTGCAACTGTACTATATCTTCAAATACTGCCTAGAAAAAGGACATTTCTCAAACAACTGGAAACACGCCAGATAATCCCACTACTAAAACCTAGAAAGGATGGAAGAAGACCAGAAAGCTACAGGCCAATCTCTCTCCTCGAAACAATCGGAAAAATCCTGGAAAAAATCATCTATAAAAGACTGATGAAACATGCAGAAAGAAGAAGAATCATCCAAGAAGACCAATTCGGATTCAGAAAAGGAAAAAACTGCGAACTTCAACTAGCAAGAATTATCAGCGATACGAAGATAAGATCCAACAGAAAGCAAACGACAGGAATGGCCATACTGGACATAGAAAAAGGATACGACACGGTTTGGAAAAAGGCACTAATCTTCAAGATGGACAAAGCTGGACTTCCTCATTACTTAATTAATATTTGTGATATGCATTTATCTAATAGAACTTTTCAAGTTTCAGCAGACCAAAAGATGTCGATGATCCAAGAAATCCAGGAAGGGACTCCACAGGGCAGTATTTTCTCGCCCATTTTATATAGTTTTGTTTCAGATCTACCAACTGATCCAAAAACTTCTACAACCCTCTACGCGGATGATACAGCAGTGTATGCAACCGGAAAGGATGACAGAAGAATCATCAGGAATATGGAAAACCACCTTGGAAAAATCACGGAATTCACGGACAAATGGAAGATAAAAATCAACGCAGAGGAGACACAATTCTTCATATTCACACATGAACACAACCCACCAATGCACGAAATAACAGTAGGAGGAAACAGGATCCAAGCAGGAGATTCAGTCAAATACTTAGGAGTACCCTCGACAGAAGACTTAACTTCCGGTTGCATACACAAAAAACCAAGGTAAAAGCTAATGCTGCTAAAAAACTAATACTTCCTTAAATTTTCAGGGCCAGTCCACTAACGAAGGCCAAGAAGATCCAGTTGTACCAGGCCTACGTTAGATCGGTGATATTGTATGCAGTCCCAGTTTGGAGTTCAATAGCGGAGACCAACTGGAGGAGACTTGAAGCCACAGAAACATCATGCTACAAGATTATAGACGGATCATGGGAAGATAGAATATCCAATGCAACCATCACAGAGAGGCTCCAGTACACACCACTGAGGGAGGTGGCTGAGAAAAGGATCAGATACTTCTTCCATTAGGCCACAAGAAGACTCCGTAAGACCAGGGACATCCTCGAGAAAAACGGATCCAGAGGATGTACAGACACACCCATAAGCTGATCAGGTTCTAGCCGGATGACAGAACCGCCAACCAGAAAAGTAGGTACGATGCCACAAAAAGTAACTACAGAAGAAGAAGCCAGGAAGCGAACAGAAGAAGCCCAGGAATCCGAGAGGAAAAACACACATCACGTCAAGTGCGGGACGTGAAGAAGAAAATGAAATACGTAACAGTTTGCAATGTATTATTATAATGGCAATAAACGTTTTTATTTTTATTTTTATTTTATACTATTACTTTTGTGCACTTGAGTGTTAGGTTTTTGAATGCTTTTTAATTTTAATTATGATCTTTATTTTCAATTCACTTATTTGTTGTTTTTTTACCACGTTAGGTACAAAAGATAGTATTTTGAGTAAATACTAAGGATATATCAATTAGTTACGTTACTGTAGGATACATACTTATTTTATCCGTATATCTGCGTGAATGTTGGACATGAGTTATACGTATTCTACTAAAAGCCAAGATAGCCAGTCACACAAAGGGAGAAAATCATGGCTCGGACTGTACGAAAAGCGAGGATAGTGGGTAGTCAGAACGTCAGAAGTCAGTACGTATGGGTTACTATAATCTGTGGTGCTATAGGCCATAATTTGAAATTCAAACTCTCACGATCTTGATTTTCAGCAGTTGAATTCAAAAACCACAGGGAGAAGAGTAACCTGTGAGTTTCAGTAGCGTCACTAGAGCAATGTATCTTTAATAAATGTTTTTTTAATGATAAAAAATATAATAAATATATCTTTTTACTACGGTAAAATGAGGCTACTTTGTGACACTTTTTTAGGTTTTGTGATGATATAGTACATACACTTTCGGTTTATTATAATTTTAAAAATACTACCTGAAAGCTCAATCTTTCCTCATATGTTCAGTGAAAACTATAATGCGCTATATGTTAATATACTAATTCTATATATAACTATATAGAAATAAAAAAAAATGTCAAAAAAAGTTGTCACAAAGTCTCCCCATAGATAGGGGTTTCTTTGTGACACGTAAATCTTTCTGTGATATTTATATGGAATTAGAAATAAAAATTAAAATAGCAAAACTAATAAAAAAAATTTATATTGGTAGGAAATAAAACAGATATTAAAAAAACATTTTATTTACATAAAATTAAACAAAAAAATATTTAAGAATATGTAACGTCATTTCTTCTTCTTCATGTGCCTTGTCCGTTCCGAACGTTGGCAATCAACATGGCTATTCTGACTTTGTTTACGGCAGATCTGAATAGTTCAGCAGATGACAATCCGAACCATTGCCGCAAGTTTTGGAGCCACGAGTGTCTTCTCCTCCCTGGACCCCTTCTGCTGTCTATTTTCCCTTGAACGATCAGCTGTAGTACTCTATATTTATTATGTCTTATAACGTGACCCAAATATTCCAACTTTCTTTTCTTTATACTTATTCCTACCTCTCTCTCTTTACCTATCCGGCGTAGTACCTCTTCGTTGGTCACGTGCTCAGTCCAGGATATACGTAATATACGTCGGTAAGCCCACATTTCGAAGGCCTCTACTTTTGTCATCAATGTTGCGGTCATTGTCCACGCCTCCATTCCATATAAAAAACCGGGAATACATAACATTTCAGAAGTCGAATTTTGAGAGGTAGGGTGAGGCTTTTAGAGGTGAAAATTTGCTTCATGTTAGTGAACGATGCTCTTGCCTTTTCTACTCTTATACGTCATTTAGATAACAAAAAAGCTGAAAAATACGGGTAACTAAATAAACAGATATTATAAAACTTTATAAAATTCCTAGGGTTATTCAAGTATAGCTATCATTTAATTCTGGAATGTCCAATAAAGCTCGCTTTCCACGTTGCTTTGGAGCCTTTATGGTCATAATCATTTCGTCATTTATATAAAATATTTCATCCCGCTTCTCAGGCCACTTCCATTGTTTTCCAACACGTTCTATTAATTACATTAACCATTGCTCCTGTTTTGGAGACATTGGTAATTTGGCCAGGAAAATATTTTCTTCGAATTGAACGACTACGTACTTTTCCACTGACTTGTCCACTTCTTCGGATATTAAAACATCTTCTGAAGAATGAGGAAGACGTTCATCCCATGAACTAGTAGCAGCGAAGTTATAGTTTAATTGATATCCAAGGTAAACAATTTAATCAACTTGTTCAAGTTTGGTACTATTTACATATATCTTCTTCTTCTTCTAATGGCGCTACAACCCTTTGTGATTCTGGCCTGTAAATGTTCTTCCATTCTGCCTGTCGGTACTTTCTGCCACTGGGTCTCGTAGCTTTTTACGGACTTCTTGTCTTTTCCTTGGGGCTTCCATCTCTGGACAACTTTTACAGCTCTATTATCTGGCATTCTTTCTAGGTGACCAAGCCAGTTTAGTCTTTATGACTTTACAAATCTAACAATATCAGCGCTCTGCATTAGTTCATCTAGCTCGTGGTTCATTTTAATTCTCCACGAACCATCGCTGCGTTGGGTTGGTCCAATATATTCCTTAGTATTTTGCGCTCAAATATTCTCAGTTGATTTTCATCAGTGGTTGAGAGGGTCCACGTTCCACATCCATATGTGACCACTGGTCTAATTACTGTTTTGTAGATTCTAAGCCTAGAGTAACGATTCAGTAACTATACTTTTCAATTAAATCTTTGTATGCATAAAAGCACTTATTACCGCTAAGAATCCGTGCTTGTATTTCTTGACTGATGTTGTTGTCATTTATTATTGAATAATCAAAAGACTGATATGTTTTTTGTACACACTTATAGACAAATCAATAAATCAAATGTTGATAAAAAATCCAACACTACTTCCATATCTTCTTTGGGTGCCGTCTTCAATGAAGGTTGGCGATAACCTCAGCAAAATCATTTCTGTCCCTGGCTTTTCTTATTAAAGATTGAGAATCCAAACCAGTCACTCACAAATGTTCTTCAACCAGGACGCTGCCGTCTACCAGGACCACGTTTTCCTTCTACCTTCCCCTCTATAAGAAGCTGCAGTAGCTGGTATTTCTCATTTCTGTATATGTGTCCCAAATATGAGGTTTTCCGTGTTTTCATTATTTTTAAGAGTTCTCTGTCGGTACCCATCTTGTGTAGGACCTGCTCGTTGCTTCCATATATAGATCCTTATTCTTACTTTAGGACCAATTTCAGAAAAAATTTCAAGAGTACTTGTTAATAAAATCAGTGACTTAAACATCTCTTTAAAACCAAATATAACATCAAGTCCATCTTCAGCAAGACCAAAGACAAAGTTGAGAAACTAAACAGAAGTGGTATTTACAAGCTGTCCTGTGGTGACTGTAATATGACTTATGTAGGTAGAACAATGAGAACTCTGAATGAAAGAATCAAAGAACACCTCATATAACCAGAAAAATCAAACTTTGGATATCACATTTAATTTAATAATCATTCCTTTTCTCCTTCTGAAAACAGTAAAATTTTACACAACATTCCCAATAAAAACTTTAGACTCATGAATCTTGGACTCTTGGAAGATCTTGAGATAACCAAAGAAATGAAACTAAACCCTGATTGTTTCTTAAACACACAAATCAACCTTAATTGCAATTTTAAACCTCTTTTTAAATTATTATGGGAGACTTTAGTGGAAGAAGGGTGACCTCATGCAATCTTATTACATTTTTTCATAATTTTATATTTTTTAAACAAAAATTCTAAACTTTACTATAAATTTACAACATTTTCTAATTCATTTGACAAGTTATTCTTAATTGAAACATGAAAATATATTTTTAAAAAAATTTTTATGCAAATTTCTTACAAATTTCCATCAAGAGATACAATTCTCAATACACTTAAATATCAGATCATGTAACATTAATACCATGTTTCTTCTTTATATTATTATTGAACGATTTGAACCCTTGTTTCTTAGGATGACTGTCAGATTGAACATACATTGACCTTGATCAATGACTTGAGTCAATTTACAAACTAATATCATTCTGTATGATGTGATGAACACATAAGATTTAATTTAAAAGCTTAAAAACTTAATTTTAGAAAGTCTTTGATGACTATTAGTAATTCCAAACTATTAAATAATTTTGTAAGAATTTAAAACAATCTCTATTTCTATACATGACATTTGTCAACTGTCACTTTTGAAAATCGTTTAAAGGGACCGACATTTGATTTCATTAGTTCTATTTTGTCTACCTCCTCATAGCAAACAATGGTCGGGTTCTTACACCCGTACCATGACAAAAATTTTTTAATGTGTCTGTGAAGTCCAGTGTCGGTTTTTTGTATGTTTTTTTAAGAATTTTTAACAACTAAGTAATTAAAAAAAAAAAATCAAAATTTCAACAAATAAGGAAATGAGATCTCTCCATTGTAGTGGTATTTTATAAATTGACGTAAGTATGAAATTAAAATCTTCACCAATTAGTTACTTATAAAAACATTTTATTGTAGCATAGCTCCGATCATGGCTTTGTAAAGCCGAAAGCGCTCAGCTAGGAATTATTAAAAAATATACACACTTCAAAAATACTTTTTTGGCTTTTCTTTTGATTTATTATTTGAGCCTAGGTAGTAGCAACTTCTCGTTTCAGTTCTATAACTTTTTCGCTAAATACCCTTTTGTTGCGGCTTATTATGGCAACATAATACGCATATGCGCATATTTGCATTGATCATTGTATTATTACAGCCGTTTATATCCAGTTTTCTAACAACAGCTTCTTAAGCTAGATTAAAAAGTGTTGTTGATAAGGCATCACCTTGTCTAACTCCATTATCAATATCAAAGGCCTGCATCATATCTCCATATATTCTCACCATAGCTTTGCAACCCCCAAGTCATTCGTATAAGTTTAACCAACTCATTGGGTATCCCTAACATAGATAGTTGCTTTAACATCTTTTGTCGATCTACTCCATCAAATGCCTGTTTGAAATCAATATACAAGTTGTAAATAGATATGTGATATTCAACACATTTTTCATGATACCTCTTAACATATGTATTTGGTCTATAGTTGACCTCTTTGGTCTGAAGCCACACTGGTATTCACCAATTACTCCTCCGAAAACGATTCCAGGCAGCTGTATATAGACCGACTTGTAGACGACATTTAAAACTATTATGCCCCTATAATTTTTGCAGAGTCGTTTGTCTCCCCCTTTGTACATAGGAATTATGATTGCTACTTTTCAATCTTCTGGGATAACTTCTAGTACCCATATGTGGTCGATTAGTTTATGGATACGCCTCCATAGCGCATATCCACCATTCTTTATCAGTTCTGCAATTATTCCATCTGTGCCAGGTGCTTTGTTATTTTTTACATGTTTTATGACGTTTATCGTTTCTTCCAATGTTGGTTGCTCAACTAGTTATTCTGCTGTATGGTGAATTATTTCTTCATCTTCGTTTTGTTCTTTTTGTTCATTTTTGTCGTTGCAAATCTTGTCATGTATCCTTGGGTGTATTGCTTGGTTTCCTTGTAAACTGTTCTAGTCTCTCTACTGTTATTATAATCTGTAATTTGTGTTGTAACTTCTGTTCACTTTGTAGGGACAGATTTCTGGTTAGCTATATTTTTGCTAGTTATTACTTGTTGGCAATCTTGGTCAAGCTATTGCTCGTTTCTTTTGCTTGAGGTTTCACGTAATGTTTCCTTTGCCATATTTGTAATTGTCGTTTGGATGACATTCAATTCTTCTTTAATGTTGTTTTGTTCTCCTCTTTTACTCAATATTACTTTTATTTTCTGCAGGTTTTATTTACATATATAGGCGGTTTTATATTCTGTTGTTTATTTATTACCAGTATTTTGGTTTTCAGATCCAGACGAGCTTCCTTACAGCTCCCAACGACACTTTCAAATAATGTTTACAGATCTTCTTGAGTAGATGCTAAAAGCATGTCTTCCGCATATCGCAAATTGTTGATGCCTTCACCGTTCACATTTTTTTTCTTGTTTGTTGTGAAAAGTACATTTTTAAAAATTCTTTCAGAGTAAATGTTAAAAACAGGGGCGACAAGAGGCATCCTTGCTGTACTCCACTTTTCTTATTCCTGTGATTTCAAATCGTCTACTAAAACTGATGTTTGATTCTAATACAAATTTGCAATTATGCGAACGTCTCTGCTATGCCAAACTATTCCACATATTGTTCTGAAACTATTTTCTTGTGGCATTGTAAATTAATTACTGTTTAACTGGGAATAAGCCACAATTAAAGATAAAAATACGTTTATTGACGTTTCAATTTCCACTTCGGAAATCGTTCTCAAAATACATACAGTAAATTAAACAAATTTTGTTTTTTGTTACATAGTGAAAAATTCTTCTAATAATTTAATTTTATCTGACTCATTTATTGACAATTCAGACATACATTATGCATTTTAAAGTAGACGACTTTAAAATGATATTGCCAATATTGTTGAGTTGCGCTCCTGGGACGACTTTACTTATAAGATGGTTCATTCGATTACATGAAATCAACTTTAACTTGAGAATATCCGTCCGAAAAAATCATAGCATGTAATTCGTCTTTAAAAAGACAAACACATGACATGATGACAGTAAAATTCTCCTGTTAGTGATTCCATAGTAAATTATGAGGGAAAAACCAGGGAAAAAAACTCATAATACTATCCCGACATTGTAAGTATTTGTTAGTGAATTTAGTTTACCTTCAACAAACATCAAAATGTCTGATTTTATATGTTAACGTTATTTAAAAAACATAAATGGTGTATCCTCTATATGTTACTGACTTACTAATACTGGTATTTTTCTTATAATAACTTCTCTTGTAGAATGTAGTAGGATCTGGTTACCAATATTGAAAGAGGAAGTTATATTAATAAGAAAATACCAGTATTAGTAAGTTAGTAACATATAGAGGATACACCATTTATGTTTTTTAAATAACGTAACATATAAAATCAGAATTTTGATGTTTGTTGAAGGTAAACTAAAATTCACGAACAAATACTTACAATGTCGGGATAGTATTATGAGGTTTTTTTTCCCTGGTTTTTCCCTCATAATTTACTATGGAATCACTAAAAGGGGAATTTTTTGTCATCATGTCATGTGTCTTTTTAAAGACGAATTACATGCTATGATTTTTTCTGACGGATATTCTCAAGTTAAAGTTGATTTCATGTAATCGAAATGAACTATCTTATAAGTAAAGTCGTCCAGGAGCGCAACTCAACAATAATTGACAATATCATTTTAAAGTCGTCTACTTTAAAATGCATAATGTATGTCTGAATTGTCCAATATAAATGAGTCAGATAAAATTAAATTATTAGAAGAATTTTTCACTATGTAACAAAAAACAAAATTTGTTTAATTTACTGTTTGTATTTTGAGAACGATTTCCGAAGTGGAAATTGAAACGTCAATAAACGTATTTTTATGTTTAATTGTGGCTTATTCCCAGTTAAATAGTAATTAAATTATTCCACAACTGTAAATGGAACAGAAATTCCGGAAGAATTGAAGACAAGCTTCATAATTACTATATATAAAAGAAGGTAGACGTTACGAAGCTGGCAGCTATAGGAGTATTGCTATGACAAACTCGGTTAAGGAAATATAATGGAAATTCAACAAAATATAGAATAGAAAATAAATACAAAGATATGGAAACTGAAGGGCAAGATGGATTTAGGACAGGAAGATCATGGAATAGTTGGACTAATACGTGCAGAAACACACATGAGCAGTATTTAAAAAATCAATAAAAATATCAAAAGGCAACAAATCGCTGTGTTACATTGTATCATTCCTCACATCAGTCGTTGAGGGAAATGATGCGAGCACACAAATTTAAAAGCAATCAGTATTTAATTATATCAGAAATTAATTATTGATATATTTGTTAATATTTTATACTTTTTTTTATAAAAATTTATAAATTTAAAAACGGACAAAATATATCAAGGAGCAAAATTTTATGTTTTATTGGACTCCCTGTTGTCTTGCCACTTTGTCCTTATGGAATACCAGTCTTACGCCGCCGCTGCTCTCAGAGTGGTTGGGCGCGTTAAAGTCAATATAGATTACTACATTTTACCATTTTCCGACAGAGCACTCCAATAAAGTAAAGCGTGGAAAGCGTTTACTGTCCAGAACGATACGTTGGAGAAATATTGTGCCTAATACATAAGTAAAGTACTTACTTAATTGAGGGGATGTTTAGTTTAAGTTTACATATATATATATATATATATATATATATATATATATATATATATATATATATTATATAAATAAGAAAGATTATACATATACAGGGTGTTTAGGTATGTCATAAATTAAATCGGCATTCCGGGGACAAAACTAAATTGATTAAATCCAACTTACCTTAGTACAAAAGTGCACACAAAAAAAGTTACAGCCCTTTGACGTTACAAAATAAAAATTGTTTTTTTACATTATCTCCTAAACTAATTGACATTTTGTAATAAAAATGGACACGTTAAGGTAAGACGTGTAACAACTTTTCCATGCTTGTGTGTGTTTTTTTTTTCATATTGTTCTTTTTAGATGAACTGATGATGCTTTCTGAATATGAAAGCGAAACGTCTTCAATAAATAGATAAAGTAGTCATCAACTTTGTCTTTTTTTCTCCACCTTTTGACCGATAAAAGAACCCACCACTCGTCTGAATGATCCTTAATTTATATTGGATTGACGGTCGTACTCCTTTTCCTATTTATATATATATATATATATATATATATATATATATATATATATATATATATATATTGTTATGATATGTAAAATCAAGAAAATATCGGTTTGTTTAAAAATATTTCAAAGTTCAAATAATTAAAATAATTCAGATAAGTCGAATTAATAAACGACAAACATTTCGAAGAATGAAAGTCCTTTTATCTTTGGATTACCTATATTGAACAAAACGCATAAATTATTTTCTTTGTTAAAATATATTTGAGTGACGTGAGCGAACTTAAGACAATTGAACCGGGTTTTCCAAATACATTAGTGCAGTGATTAGGACAATAGAATAGTTTTAGAAAGATATGTTTTTGTTAGTTTTTAAGAATTGGTAGAAAAAGATTAGTTTTTAAATAATGTTCGGAAATTTTATAATTGTAGGTAAAAATTTGTTTGTTATCGAAATGAAGAAATGGGAGATGTATGACGCGTTTTGATTGGATGAGATTGGAAAAGGTGGGAGGTTTGGTTTGAGAATGAGACTTTAGTTAGTTTTTGAAGAAGAAAAGATAGGCCGTTGGTTTCCAAGGGTGCAAGCAAAAAGTAAGATAGAGTCATAATCATATCATTTAAATAATTTTACCCCCAATGTTCGTCTTCCACGATTATGTTTTCAAGACCACTTTATTAGAGATGAACCAGTTGGGTGTATAGGAACTGGAAATGAGTCTGAATGGATGCAAGATAATACATTTCTTGTTTTTATGAAACATTTTGTTATATATATATATATATATATATATATATATATATATATATATATATATTATATATAATATATATATATATATATATATATATATATAGCGAGTGTTTGCAACTTTAATTTTGTCGCTTCTCGCATCCCAATCGCCATAATTTCTTATCGGCCCAGTCTCCTTCTTGAAGACCTCTATTTTCCATTTCTATATGAATATTGGATATCCATTTCTTTCTTGGCCTTCCCCTTTTATTTCTCTGTGTAGGTCTCCAGCTCCAAACCTTTCGTGGTATCCTTTCTTCGTTCATCCGTCTCAGGTGTCCATACCATTTTTATTGTTTTTCGGCTATCGTATCCATTATTGTGTTCTTTACTTTCATTTTCTCTCTTATGTTTTCATTTCTTATGTGGTCAAACAAAGTTAACCCGGAACATCTTCTCCAGTACATCATTTCCGTTGAGAGGAGTTTTTGTGACATATTCTTGTTAAAGACCCACACTTCTGACCCATACGTCAGCACCGGCTGAATCATAGCCTGATATATATTTTTCTTTGTTTTCTTAGTTAAAGTTTTATTCCACAGGATCGGATGTAGTGTTTTTATCATGTTTTTTCCTTTTCCTGTTTTTCTTGTTATATCTTTGTCGTCTCTCCCGTCTTCGCTTAGTGTAACTCCGAGATATTCGTACTGATCAACGTTTTTAATTAATCCACTTTCTGTTTCCATGTCTTGACCGATGCCTCCTATATTCATGTATTGTGTCTTTTCGGTATTAACCTCTAATCCCCATTTTTTGAATTCGTCTATTAGTTTGTTTATCATGTACGTCATATCTTGTAGGTCCTCGGCAAGAACTACCTGGTCGTCTGCGAAGAGGACTGTGTATATAGGAGTGTCATTTACCCATATGCCCATTGGGCTGCATTTTCTCATCCAATATTTTAAAACATTACCAAGATATATTTTAAATAGGGTTGGGGAGACGCAAGAGCCCTGTTTGACACCCTTTGTTTGGGTGAAACCCTTGGAAATTTGGTTTCCAACCTTAATATAAGCTTGGTTATCTTGATATAGCTTTTTCACGGCATTTATATATACTGCATTTATACCTGCGTTTTTCAATGTTGTCCATAGTCTCTGCAGTGGTACGGAGTCAAACGCTTTACGGAGATCTATAAAAGTGGCATGAAGTTCTAGTCCTCTTGCTAATCTCTTTTCTATTAGATGTTTGAGAGTAAATACATTGTCGACACAAGATCTCCCTGGTCGGAATCCACTTTGTTCTTCGATCTCTGTGGCTTCTTTTTCTATTCTGGCTTTCAGAACTCTTTCATACAGTTTGCCAGTGGATGACGTAATGCTGATACCTCGGTAATTACTGCAGTCATTCCTGTTTCCCTTTTTGTAGATGGAGTTTATGTACGAGACTTTCCAATCTCTTGGGATACTTTCTCCTTGTAGGCACTTGTTAAACATTTTACAAAGCAATTCTAATGTTATTGCAGTGGCATGTTTGAATAACTCGATAGGTAAATCACCCGGCCCAGGAGCTTTATTATTTTTCATTTTTTGTAATGCGTTTTTTATTTCTTCTACGGTAATCATCGCCACTTCATTTAACCCCGTTTCAACTCTATCTATATGTGTGTCTAGAAACTGTGTACGTTGTTCATTTAATAGATTTTCGTAATAATTTTTCCATCTTTCTATGTCTATGGGGTTTATTTTTTTTGTTTCGTTTGTATTTTTTCTAAGACTGTTGATAGTTTTCCAAGCTTGTCTGGACCTAGATCCTCCTACCATTGAGCTTATTTCTGCACACTTGTTGTCCCAGGTTATGTTTTTTGTTTTTTTGTTAATTTCCTTTTTTACTATATATTTGTATCTGTTATAGTTCTTTCGGTCTTCCTCATCTTTTGTCGCTAACCATTTGAGATATATAACATTTTGTTAAACACGTAAAGCCAAGTGAAGCCAATAAAGTGCTTGTATTGCTAGACAACCACTCGTCTCATATTTCGATAGCTCTGATAGAATTTTGCAGAGCTAATTTCATTAGGTACTCTACTTTCGTTTCCGCCGCACACTTCACATAGGCTTCAACCTTTAGATCATGGGGTATATGGTCCGTTTAAGAAATATTTTAATAATGCTGGTGATCAGTGAATGAAAAATAATCCTGGAAAAATAATGAATAGACTATATACGATTTGCCTTCAATTGCAAGAACATCACTTCCTTTGGCCACTACGCCTGTCAATATTCTTGCTGGTTTCTCCTGCAGTGGTATTTGGCCTTTCAATCGAGAGATTTTCAACGATAGTGATTTTAATGCATCAACTGTAACTGACAGACCTCTATATATGAAGAAAACATAGAAAATAATCAACGAAACCACCTACAGTTAAACACAACAGTCACTTGGAAAGTCAACCGGCTCCATCCACTACCTTGTCACCAAAAATACACACTACTCCATCGCCCAAGCCTAATAATCCAGCAGTATTTATTTCGCCTCAAGATATTAAGCCATTGCCGAAAGCAGACCTAACCAAACAGAGAAAAGGAGGAAGAATGAGACGAAAGATAGCTATTCTGACTAATACACCAGAGAAGATGTTGATTAAAGAAGAAAATTCGAAGAAAAGGGACACCGTCAAGCGTAAAGTTCAGCTTGGACATAATCCGAAGAAAAAATCTTTGCCAGCTTTGCCATTGAAGAAAAATATCAAAAAGAGAAGAACACCCCTGAAAGCAACCGAAAAAGATTCTTCTGAGTCTTCCGATGAGGAAGTTTTGTGCTTGGTATGCGGTGGTCCATATTCATCAAGCTCCGAAAATTGGTACAATGTCGAGAATGTAAGCACTGGGCATATTTAAACTGTACAAACAAAAGCCCATTCTACATTTCCTTCAATTGTGAATCTGACAGTGATTAGTTTTTTCTCTGTAAAAATTTGTTTATCAGAATTTGTTTTTGTTTTTATTTCTAATGCTTACACATATCTATTATTTTCTGTCATTTTAATACGAAATATATTTTTTACTACCATAGGTTAATATTTGTTATAATCAACACCAGCTTTGTTACTATTGACACCAATAAGGTGTCAATTGTAACGCATGAGGTAACCTGACACAAAGGGTCATAATTTCATTTCTGTAATAGAGTTGTGTGTGTAATAGAGTCCCTAGTACAGGTTAGAATAAATTAAAAATTTAACAAAGCTCAACTTAGTCAAAAAAAAATCAATTTGTGACATTTGTTACAACCGATACCAGTCTCCCCTACATACTATACGAATAAAATCAGTTTTTTATAATATAATTTGTATCAATTTACCCATTACCTACAATATTCGTTAACCTAAAAACATATGTAATAGGGTTATACTGTCATAATTTTCTGCCAATGAATGGACAGGTTTTTTAGGTAAATACAACTGACCGGACCGCCGTAACACAGCCGTAAATATAATATATTACACGAACGAAACAACCACACTCATCCCTGCGATTGCTCTTTCACAGCTCTTATGGTAACCAAACGCGACTTGGGTAACCCAAGTATAAAATAAAGCATTGGGATGCAATGCAAGGTCACAAAAGCAGTTCCGACTGTGTTACACGTATTTCGGTGCGAGTGAAAGGGCTGCTATAGCGACCATATAACTAACGGTCCTTCAGTATACTTCCAAGAGTCAAGACCTTGCCGAGGAACACTATGGTAAAGAAAAGGATGACTGGACTGTGTCTCATGGGCGTACATTCGTACTCTATCCGAGATAGAACACAGAAAAAAATTTAAAAAATTACTTTTTACTTTATATATACATATATAGCTTTTTGTAGAGAACTGATGATGCTTTTAAAAAATAATGAAAAGCGAAACTTATTCTAGTAAATTAATGAAATAGATGACGTCTTTAATTTGCCAATAATTGAGCGATCAAACCTTTGCAATTCACCTGTTAAATATATTTTATTTGTTTTGTTATGTGTTTTTGTCATTTATAGCATTAAGACGCTGTTGATATGTATTAATTCATATATTTCACATTTTTGTGTTCTTTTATACTTTTAAAATTTTTGTTTGCTCAATATTGAAAGTGTTGAACTTTTGGTTTTTCATATTTGGTAAGGGCTGTCGTGTTTTTTATCATATTTATGTAAATTTAATCTAGATTATAGGTTCTGACTTGTTTGACCAATATAAACTCCTTGACATACTGTGTGTCAGCCAAATGGAATAAATTAGCTAATAAATAAATGAGAAAGTATTCGAAAAAGCGATTGAACACGTCGATTAGTATTTTTAGTTGCGCATTTGTTTCCATAAAAACTTTTTATACGGGGTGTATCAGATAACGGTGGCCAATACCAACTTGCTTATTTTAAATAGAACACCCTGTATATTAATTAATTATTAGATTCTCAACTCATTTTAGACGTTTTTGAATACAATATCCTCTATACCTATTTTTGACTGTTTCGGAAATATTAGTTAAAATGCAAAAATTCACATTTAGAAAAGAAAATTATTTATTTGTCAAAAGTCGCTACTACTGTCTTAATACTTCTTGCCCATTTGGGTCTTGCTAATGATAAAGTAAGCAAAAACTATTTAAGCATTCCTTTTTATTAAAAAGTTAAAAAAAAAACAAAAAATTGTTTACTTTGGTTTAAAACGCCAATGTTTTATTGTTCCATAACAGTAGTTGGCAGTGCTATAGTCGTTTGAATTTCATTAACCGCAAGCCAGAAAAATGGTTAATTTAAGAAAAATGCACAAAATTACTCGTTTATTTCACGAAGCATTTCCTGATTTGCCGCACATATCTCAAGGGACAATTAGTAAAATAAAGAAGCAATTCCACGACCTGGGCCATGTTAGGAAGGTAAAAAAAGAAGCTGCCAATGCAATAAGTGAGAATACTAAATTGTCTGTTATGTTTGAGTTTGAGGAACACCCACATACATCTGTTCTAAAAGCAGTCCCAGTACTCGGTATTACTTAGCTATTCATCGGTTATTCGAATATTACAAGTAAACAAAATGCATTCCCATAAAATTATACATACTTAGAAGCTTATGGAAGATGATTTTGACAGGAGAACGTATTTTTGTCAACAAATAATGGCAATGTTAGACAGCAATATGATCCAATTAAAACATGTTTTGTTTTCTGACGAGTCTTTACTCTTCACAAAATTGCCGCTATTGGTCCAGGGAAAATCCTCACTGGATGAGAGACTCAATACCCTGAAAAGGATAACGTGTGGGCAGGAATTATTGAAGTTCAGATCTTAGGTCTCTTTCTCATAGATGGTAATTTGAATGGCGACAACTTTTTAGCATTGCTCCAAAATGATGTAGTGCCAACGTTGACCAACTTGATCCAGGAAACCTACAAGTTTCAGCGAATATGATATGGTTTCAACAAAATGGAGTACCACCCTACTACCAAATCCATATCCGGCAGTACCTCAACCAAATATTTCCAAATCGGTGGATAGGGAATCGAGGATCGATGGAATGGCCACTACGATCCCCCGATTTGACGCCATTAGACTTTCTCTTATGAGGATGTGAAAAGTATTGTATATAAAACTAAACTCACTGACTTAAGAAGGCGAATAACGCCTGCAATTAAATCGATCACATCTGAGATGGTGAGTAACGTTAGAAGAAATTTCTATTCACGGTTAAGGTGTTACCAAAACATTCGTGGGGAGCATTTTGAACATCTCCTACATTGGCATTATTGTTTAGATTTGTATTATTTAGAAGTTTTTAAATATGTTGTAGCGACATATATAATTAATAGCGAATAGATAATTTTCTTTTTTAAATGTGAATTTTTGCATTTTACTTAATATTTCCGGAACAGTCAAAGATAGTTATAGAACATTGTATTAAAAAAATGTAAAAGTCGAAAATATGACATATATGATCCTCCAACAATTAAAATATCTATTTTGGACACGTTATGTGAGCAAACACAGAAAAAATGGAAAGGCTTACTTTCCAAGGAAACTTAGAAGGCCGAAGATCACGAGGAATATCCACAACAAGATCGATCAAATGACAGGAATATGCAGAAGTCCTATGCATGAGTTAAAAGAAATGATCAAAGACAGAAATCTTTGGAGACATACAATACACGACATGATCACTACACTCCCTCCAGGGATTCAGAATTGAAGAGAGATATTAAAAGTAGTCTGTTGGTCTGCTGGTCTGTTATAAACGGAGCAGAAACTTGGAAAATAAAAGAATATCAAAAGAAAGCTGTGGGCACTAGAAATTGATGTATTTAGGACAGTTGGAGTATTCCGCAGACAGAAACTTCGCAACAATGAGATAAGACGGCGAATGGTAGTTGAAGCCTTAATAACGACCGATGTGGAGAAAAAGCTACTGATTTGGTACAGACATGCCCAGAGGATGGAAAATATACATATACAAGTTTACAGAGTAGGTTCGGTATAAAACGGTCGCAGAAGACAAGAAAGCAAAAGTTCTGGAGAAAAGGAATGAATAAGGCCATAAAGTGGGCAGTTGAATGATCAAATGGCACAGAAATTAGGCATCGGACTACATTGCAAGACGTTTTAAAACATAGTATATATGCAGACCGGTCTAAAGGTGGTCAAAATTTCTTTTCTATTCCACTAGGAGAATAAACGTCTATATCCAGGCAAAACTTTAGATATGCAATCTTCCATTGTAAAAGAGAAGACTTTTGGACATAAGGAATATAGGCACAGATAGTCAAACGCCTACGGATCTCTCAGAGGTCGTAAAGTAGTCTCTAAGCTCGTGGTAATACCGACAAGAACTCGATAGGCTGGTCGAGCATGATAGTACCACACTGGTATGGGTGTTTGGTCAATGGAAAATATACAGCAACTAAAGAGCTTATGTACTTGTCAAAACAGGATCAGGTAGCAACTACTTCGGTTCAGAGCCAGACATGAGAACCAGAAAGCCTTGCCTACTACCAGAAAGAGCCTGGATTCGAATACAACTACACTCCCACTACAAATATGCCTCTGGTGTATGATAAAGTGTATATTGGACGGACATGTGCTAATAGGGCTGGCGCACTGAGGAAAACAAGCTGAAATCAGCTTAGGATCATAACAAGCTTCTTAAACCTCCGGCAGTAAGGGGATGCCTGCTTTAAATGGGGTTATTTCATGGAAAGTTAAACTGCAGACTATAGCAAAAACTGAAACAAACGTTCAAGACTGGTTTTTAATCATATTTTGCAAGACTACAACGCACTAGATCAAAGAATACTTTTTCAAGAGTACAAAATTACTCCAAAAACATATGGTCCTCATCCACTAGACTTGTACAAGCTGTTACAAGGTTCCAGAATTTACTTTATGTACCTATATTAAAATTTTAACACAAAATATAATCTATGAGTAAGTAATATGAATCAAAAATTTGGCTTAAAACGTACAAGCAGATATTGAGAATTATATTATTAGAATTGCCCAGAAAATATATAAATATTTTTCTAAAAACCACAACTTTATGTATTGTATCAAAGTACAATACATATTTTGAGACAACCTGTATATGGCTAAAATAATTTTACAACGTTCTTTTAATAGACGGGCTAATAAATGAGAAATATGAGAAAGAAGACAGAAAATTATGTAAAAATTATCGAGGAATAACCGTAATATCATCAATTGGGAGACTACATGGAAAGATACTGAAAGTAAAAATAGAACAAGAATCAAAGCGAAAATCAGTGAAGGCAAGCTATAAGACATATAGTAGATCAGGCTGAGACCACACTTACACACTGGAACAACTCACAGAATGAAAGAAAAATAAATAACAATGCTATAGCTAAGATATTTGTGGACACGACTTACTCTGACATTACAACTCTGTAAAACAATGCATACATTGCGATATGGAATATAGAAATAATTTATAAATATCATCAAAAATATGTACAAAAAAACGAAATGTTTATTAAAACGGAATCAAGAACCATAGGAAACTTCGATACCTACAAAAAATGTCTTTGGTATAACAGTGAATAGACATCTAAAAATGAAAACGAAAGCACAGATTTCAAACATTAGTGTTTAGTTTGATGACATAGAGTTTTGAAAAATTGGATAAATAAAAGAAATAGCAGAGATGGAATACCGTCGAGTAACAAAAATAGAGAGAAAGAAATGAGGTAGGTACTAAGTCAGAGCACATACCTAGAAAAATGAATATTAACCTATAAAAAAGAGAAAATATTAAAGAAAACAATATTATAGAGAAATAAATATCTAAAAAATAAAAATAAGTTAGGTAAATAAGTTTGTTACTGACAGTAACTGATGAAATAGTGAAAATGGCAACAGGTGTTTAAAAAAATAGTTAGAATAAATTGAAATAAAATTTCCAATTTAAATTTCCACCATAAAATTATTTTCAATAACAAAAAAGCGACATACTATTTTTTGCACACACTGTATATCCTATGTAGTATATTATATAAAAGCCCTTACCAAATATTTACAGAACAATCCATGCATAAATGGAATAAAGGGTAACACATCCAAACAACGAATTTGTCACGCATAACAAAAATCCTGAAACAGTAACACCTATGTATAGGCAGATATATATCCAAATAGTTCCTGTGATAGTGGTAAATGAACATGATGTTCCTTAATTTAGCTATTCCTTGACTCAAGCGCCAGCCACATACAGAATCTCTGATTGCACCAGCCGTTGACTTCCCCTCCAGGCACGCTCCGCCACGCCTCTTGGCCTATCGTGACCCTCGCTTTAACTAAGACCCTCCCCGAACCGCCCAGGCCACGTCAGTGTCGGGCCAAAGACTGAAAGGTCACTAGTAGAGGCTAGAGTATTTCGTGGGTTTGACCTATCACCTCCAATGCGAAAATACGTGCTCTAAAATACTCAAACTCTTTACAGGTTGAGTATAGCAGTTTAACAGTATCTTCAACAGGGTCTCGAGTTACATATGGTTCGTGTAAAAGTGCAGTGTAAGTGAAGTTACAACTTTGCGGTGCATCGCCTAAAAGTCATGGCTCTTGTAGCCAGCTCCTGGCGAGAAACATCCTTAGGTAACCCAGTGAGCCTGAACTCTTTGCCTAACGGTTTGAATCCTTTACCTCAAACTAGTACTTTAACTCCTTTACCCACCAACATTAATCCTATTAATCTTGAAACATCCGATCCTTCGCTGATCAATCGACAAACGCCGTCACAAAACTCACAAAATAGTAATAACAGTGTAGATAAGAACCAGAACATTGAGTGTGTTGTGTGTGGGGACAAAAGTTCTGGTAAACACTACGGACAATTCACATGCGAAGGTACGTTTGCAATTATTTCATTGATTAAACACTCATCTATTTATATATAGCAATATATATATTATATAAAGTATATATACGTTTATATAGGTATATAGCCCTTATATACTAGCCCTATATCTTTATATACTCACAAGTATATAAGTGATATGTACTGTCACTACCTATATAATTCTGTTATATACTTATATACCTTAAAATATATGAATATATACCATACCTATATATATATATAATATATATATATATATATATATATATATATATATATATATATATCTATATATATATATATATATATATATATATATATATATATATAACATATATTCTACTTTTGCATTTATATATCTACCTATATATAAGAGATATATGCAGTCTACACTTATATTTTTTAATATATAGTAGTATATATAGGGATAAAATACTGAACTTACTTATATATAGATATACATACCTTTTATGCAATATATATATATATATATCTATATATATATATATATATATATATATATATATATATATATATATCTTTAAACGAAAGTATACATAAGTAAATATATAAGGGTGGAGAGAGTGGCAGCGACAAAGGCAGGAAGAGAGAGAGATAGACAGAGGGAGAAAGACGGGATACTAGTATTCATTGATCTGGTTGAATAGGTATATCAGAAGCTGTTTGATTTAGAGGTATTTACTGCGATTTTTTGACTCTTAAATTTTAACACGTTATTGTTAGTCGAAGAAATCATTTTAAGTAGATGCGCAAAGATATCCAGCGATAACTGTTAAATAAATCTTTATACACACACACAAACACACACAAATGTATATGTATACATATGTATATGTATATGTATATGTATATATATATATATATATATATATATATATATATTATATACATTTTATAAGCATAGATGAAATATCTTTAGATGAAACATTGGAAAATAATCTTAGCTTACTTGATTTTCAAATAGTTAGTTGACCTTGATCACAAACATTTTTTAATAAAAAATTCAAATAACGAACCCTAAACCTATCTTAATTGTACGAGCTCAATATATTCAGAATATCGACACAAAAAGGTACCGAACATTTTTGCCAAACCGCTGGTATATACAGTGAGTGCTAAATTAACCGGACACTCAGATTTTTTTTTAAAGTTCACTTTTGAAAAAGTTTTAGATATTTCCAATTGAATATTTAATAATAAATAAAATTTATTACAAATCAAGAATTTAACAAAGAAAAAAATAAAAAAAAATTGAAGGTCTACAAAGAAACAAAAAATAATTTTTTTAAATTTTGAACATTTTCTAATGAAAAACGATATTTAGTAGGATGTATTACCCCCCAACTGAACATGGTTACGTTGAATATACCGTCCCATAATATCCCATGCATGCTCGATTAGATTTAATTCTGGACTCCTTGGAGGCCGTGGTAATACAATAATTTTAATTTCATCCAAGTAATGTCTGGAACATCGAAAAATATCTTATCTGGAACATATAGTAAGGGGAAGTCGATATAAAATTTTACAACTGATCCTTAAAGGCAAAATAGAGGGCTGTAGGGGTCTAGGAAAAAAAACAAGTTTCTTGGTTAAAAAACATTCGTGAATGGACTCAGATACCAAATGCAGGACAATTACTCCATATTGCATAAGATCGAGAAGCCTTCGCAATGGTGATCGTCAACGTCGGATAATTATGATATGGCACGCGAAGAAGAAGAAGAATGTCTGGACGAGCATTATCTTGGATCAGGCGAAAGTTTTCTCCAGCCATGGAGGAAATGGCACTACTTGATCTTCCATATTATTCAGTATACCTTTCAGCGTTTAAATTGCTCCCCAGAATTGTAAAAATTTCTGTACGAAGGAAATGTAGGACCATAGCATTATACCACCTCCACCAAATTGAACTCTGGGAGTTAAACAACATTGGTGATAACGTTCAAAAATTCTTCTCCAAATCCTAGGCTGACCATCTGATAAGTATCTGTTAAATCTTCACAGATAAATCTGATTTATCTGTGAAGAACACCGTACCCATTCTTCAACACCCCAATTAAGATGTTCGCTAACGAAGTGTAAACGTTGCCTACGATGATGTTCTGCTGTTAACAGAGGTTCCGTGACAGACATTCTGGACCTTAATCCATATTCATTTAAAAGTCTTCGAACGGTATAAACGGAACCTGTATTTTTATGGACATAATTTAATCGTTGAACAAGAAGATACTGGTGCTGATAATCTTGGTATTGCATCAAACACTATATTTCGAGAAATTCCTGAAGCATTTGCAATGTAACGAATGCTCCGCCCATCATCTCGTATAGAAACAGCTTGTGCTACTTCTTCTGGCATCATAATTTTTTTATTGTAATTTTTAAAAAGGAGAAAACAAAAAAAACCAAAGACTAATTTGTAAACTCTTAAAATACCAACATAAACTTAAAAATGCTGTTTAATTTAAGATACTATTTTACATTAATAACAGGAAGTTTGTTGTTCGCAAAAATCAGTTAAACAGGGTCAAACAAGAAAAAACGTTATCGCTAATAAGACAAAATAAAATTCAAAAAGTTATTTATAATCCTAGAATGGTACTGTCCACTATATCGATGTTAATTCCTTATTTAGATACCAATCTGTTGTCGACCAGCCCTTTCACGGTACTTCAAACTTCTCCATGGATATTTAAACTTCCAAATTTCAATATCGAATTATCCAAATATAATAAGAATGAAATATCACCATACATTATTAAACAAAGATTCTATGAAATACTAGGTACATCACTGCAACTTCAATAACATCCTTTACTCAGACGCATCTAAGACTGAAAAAGGTGTTGGCCGTGCTGTTACAAAGGCTACAACCACCCTCAACTTGTTTCGACTCTCCAGCAATTGCAGTATCTATACTGCTGAACTATATGGAATACTACAAGCGGTGAAAATTCCACTCAACGATGATAAAACTATAGCAATCTGTACGGACTCTCTGTCCTCCATGCAGTCCATAAGAAACGTACATTCTATTCACCCAACAGTTCAAGAAAACCAGAGTATATGTAATCGTCTTCAAACTAATGGAGTTACAGTAACAATATTATGGGTCCCATCACACGTTGGTATTTCAGGTAACGAAATAGCTGATCAAGGAGCAAAACAAGCAAAACAGACATCATCAGATCTAAAAAGAACAATCAAATTTAATGAATTCCAGTAATCAGATTTTGTGCCAGTACTGCAACGCCACGACTTCCGTAACACATGTACTTCTTGACTGTCAACACTACCTAGCGGTCAGAATCATGATAACAACATAAAAGACATACTTATCTCAAACAGCAGCAGCTATGAAAATGTATTAAACTTTTTAAAAAACACAAAGTTTGTTATACAATTTAATTTAAAACAAAATGTATTACAAAAAATTTATTGTAACTAATTTGTACCCAATGTAAAGTATCAACCATGTAAACATGAATGTAAATTGTACCTGTGTCAATGACCATTAGCTGTCGAGACACATATTCTCGAAATAAAAAAAAATCAAAAAAAAATTGTCCAAAAACGAAAAATACATAAAAATTTGAGTGTCCGGTTAATTTAGCACTACATTGTATTTAAAAAATAGAACATTGTCTTATATTTACGAACCACTTTTCAACATGTTAATACAAAAACAGCGTGATATTCCTGACTTTATGGACTATTAATCCAATAAATCTCAGTAAAATGATTAAAAAACAACCCTGCAACTGCCAAAATTTTGTTATCATTTGCTTGTTCGAAATCCCCGAACCTTTATATGCATAACATTTAAAATATGAATACCCTCCCCGAATGTCTTTAAAGACCGCACTAAAATACAGTAGAAACGAAAGCAGGGGTCATGAATCCTCACATATAATCGGATTAAAAACCTGCATCATTCACTTACTAAGCCGAAGACAGAATTTAGTAAGTGAATATCTACACAAAGTAAACACAAAGCTGAACATTGCATCCCCTTCGCTGTAAAGGTCAGGCGTTAGTATTAACCCCTGTTCTACCAAACACCTATACGCTGCTACTATTAGAAGTTTGACTCGAAACATCATATTTATAAACTCACAGTATTTATGCAACACTGGTATATAATATTAGTGTCCTTTTCGGTTCTTATCGATTAACAGAGTCAAAAAAGCAAAAATTATTTTCGTACCGGCTAGGGGCACACAAATGTTCGTATATTATCATTGGATCACATTCATTTTGCATGTTTTTTGTAAATTTTGATTCTATCTCTCGATTATAAATGAATTATGTATTTATATTCTGCTTATAATTGAGGTTACAAACCTTGTCGATAATTCCGACAGTACTGAAACACACAGTTTGCTGTCTGCTAATTTGGGTCTGCTGAATCCAAAAATGCCACCAGATTTGCTCCATCAGATCATTTACAGGAAATGCAACAGATCACATTTCTAACATATAGGGTAATTTAACGCAGCACTAGCTACGTATATGTAGTGCTGCTACCAATTAAATAAACAAAACAATAATAAAACATAAAATCATCACACATATCTGCCAAAAAAACTTTTCATCTAACCTAACCAGCATTGCAGCACAAATCTGCTATTCAGCGTCACCTAAAAACTTCCTTTTATATGATTTTTTGCAAAGGCTTTAAAAGGACGGTCCCTTTGAAGACTCAAGCAGTAATCCGCCATCATGTGAGTGTCCCATCTCCCCTGATACCTCTCTTCCATCGTTTTGATATCTTGGTGGAAGCGTTCCCCTTGTTCCTCACTAAGGTCACCAAGATTTTCTGGGAAACGGTCTAAGTGGCTGTTGAGGTAATGAATTTTAATACTCATATGACAACCGTGTTTGTTAAATTTGTTGAACATTTCTTCCACTTTATTCCGGTAATTTTTACACTCTTTAAACTTCGTTTAAAGTCATTTAATATTATTACAAAAAACCATATCATTTTGCTGAGAAAAAAAGGCAAAAGATATTTTTCTCTATTACGGTAGTATGTAAATTTTGTTATCTGGCTGAAGAAGATTCTTTTGCTTTGGAGGCAAGCAACATGGAAGAATCCTTTGGAAGGTTCAAATCTCTGATAATATCACTTAGCTCTTTCTGAGTAAAGAGCTCAGGACGTGTTGACTCCTCTTCAAAATCACTGTGGTCTTCCTCAAATCTATTAGTCTGTAGTTCGTCAGATAAATTATCCTCTGGTAACGTAGGTAGACAGCTAAATATTGGAATAGGTATCTGTTCAAGCTGATGTGGAATTGGTATTATTGCTGAATCCAGGTTAGGTTATGTCCACGTATGTCGATTGTTACGATTAATGCCCTTTATATTCACAAGACAGAAATAGCAATCGTCAAAATAATTTTTTGGTTCCCTTCATACCATTGGTACACCAAATTTTAAACATTTTCGTTGTCCTTTCGTCCACTGTCGCAAGTTTTCCAGACAAGTTTTGCACACTACATGTGGAGCCCAGGATTTATCTTGATCTCCTAAATGAACACCAAAATAGGCTTGGTATGCCCTTTTTATAAAATCACAAACTGGTTTTCTACTTTCCTTTACAATGTACTCGCCACATATGTAGCAAAAAACGTCCGGGTTATTCACACAACAACGCCTGCTTATAGAAGCCATGATTTTCAGTTGTCAAAAACAAACTCTTACAACGAAACTCAAGTTCAAACTAAATTTTACAATAGAATGCAGTTGACTTTATAGGAATTTATTAAGGCCGTTTCAGAGAAAATACTATTTACTTATCGGACAATAGTTAAAAAAGCAATTAGCGCTAATTTCAAGTTATGGGCATTTCCAAAAAGTACACTTTAATTAAATGTCATTAGTAAAATTAAAGCTGATACAAAGAAAAGGTTTGTATTTTTGGAATCAGCAGAGATGAATTAACCAAATCAGTTGATTTTTTTTCGGCAGCAAGACAAAAGTTTTTTTTTTGTTGGGCTGTGAATATAAATGTCAAGCAGTAATTGTATTTTGAAGCATGAGCTAATGTACCTACCCTTCCCAAACATTTACATTTCACAGTCTACTCTACCCATGATCTTATAACTCGAGATAACGTACATCATGGGAGGTTTAATAAGAAAAAAATAAATTTTTTTGGTATTGAGGGACATAACAAAAAATAAACCACCATTAAGTAGTCATTCCTTAGGCGTACCTGTTTATAAGCGTATAATTTTTTACGAATAATTTGTACAGGTATCATAACAATACAATACAACAAATAATATAACAACCTCATTATCATGATACATGTGTCAGGTAATAATCCTATTAAAAAAATCCCTTTAGCACCCTTGCATATATTATCTAAAATAATTTGGTTTCAAAAGTACAAACAGTTGAAGAGTAGAATTTTAACACGATGAAATGGAAAACTATTACTCTTTATTCTAAATTATACAAGGAAACCTGCCCCTTTATTCGTGAAAAATCTAAAGATAGATTAGGTTTTCAAAGCAATTTGCTTTTCTTCATAGATAAAGCTAATATACGATATAATGGTAATACTAAGGAATTGTTAATTTGGAATTACCATCGCTTTCCTACTCAGTAAATCACTCTGCCAAGCAGTGCACTGAATACTGAATAGAACTCAGGACAACTCTAGGACAACGTGGGTCCTAATGGTTAATGGGAAACTTCCTATGGATATATATGATAATAGGATATGTGTGAATAATGTATAGCAAGTAAACACCCTCAGATCAATTGAAAATATGACATAGGCGCTCCAGTTACTAACTAACTACAGATTTATTGATTTATCATGGCACACAAATACAAAATACACCAATGGACGTATACACTATGCTCAATAAGCAAATCACCAGATCCCTACAGCACTGACTCACCATACGCTGAGATTTCTACTGCGCCTACTGCTCGTTCCAATTCCGAGTGCCTTAGCATGGTATGCGTGCATGGTCGTCCTGACTGCATTTCGTCTCAACTCATGGGGACAAAACGAATATGAAGACAAAAACAGATGGCCAAGAAGAGGACTCAGAAATGAGTGACTCTTCTGAGTCTACAAATAAAATATAAAAGGAACAAACAGAGGCAATCTCGGTCCCGGATTCCTAGTCAAGTTTTAATTCGTGTCATAGTAAATAACAAACGTCTTTTTGTAGATTTAAAAATGGGCCAATCTACCGAGATCCATTCCAGTTGGACGTGGAACAAAATGTGCCTTATATGTAAACAAAAAAGTAATTATGCCTAAGATATTTAAAGCATTTCGACACCAAAAATCGATCATCTACAGGCTTATACATGAAGAACAGTTGGAACCGCGAAGCAACCAAAAAAAGGGACCATTTCCAGGAAGGCTTAGAAAACGTATCACAAGAGCAAGATCACAAGAGGAAGTATCACAAGAGGAAGTACCTTATGGGCCCATACTATGGGTATATACATACGGGTCCATAATATTGACACCATGGAAGATAATGACGAAAGAACGACTAAAAGAATCCAGCTATGACTATTGTTGACAAGTATAAATGTAAGTTTTAACGAAACCCCTACAACATAGTAGTCCGAATAGCGTTTTAACAATTTCAAATTGATAAAAAACGATAGCTCTAAGAAAAAAAAGTATAAACAAACTGAAAGAAATATAATAATTAATGAAAAACATATTTAAGCGAATAATCTGAACACACAAAAAATTAAATGATAAAAGAAAGACTGACATCTTATAGACAAGACAAAACAACATGGGACAAAAAGATGAGAGATGGTTCAAAGAGATGTAAATATAATTAAAAAAATAAGACCATATGCGAGGGTCCTATTAAAGTGACGAGAGGGTTTCGAGTGGATGAATTCATCTCAAAAGTGAGAGGGATGGAGAAATATAGGGGATGTCATTTTATCCAAAAATGAACTTCATACGTACATTGACTGTTGAAGATCGAAAGTGATAGAAACGCTAATTGATCAGAAAGTGACATAGAAACTGTTTGGCGAATTAATGGACCCCATATATTAAATAAAAACGTATAAAGGATTAGATAATATAGAAAATACCACTGGATCAATATTTGAGATATCTTACACACAAACACATCGACTTTTTTTGATACATTTCAAATCAAGCACAAATTTTTCGGGGAAGTAATGATTCCGTAAAAAACAGAGTTAATGAATATCCAGAACACAAGACATTAGATTTATTAGTAGACAGTTAATTTTAATAGAGAACACCGATCATTCGCTTATACATATTTCGTTCTTTTGGACTCATCAGAACGAACTTGTGGAAAACTCCGAATGAAACAAAATCCTTCTGTCATATTAGCAATTATTTTAAAAATAATGTGCACCAGACGCTACAGCGATATGTATTAAAAACCAATAGAACTTCGTTCGAAAATAATTATTTAGGAAAATGCCAAATCTGTCATATCCAGATAAGCAGAAATATAAAACCAAGCTTCAGTTAAGAAAAAAACTGTTACATAATTTGACATCGTTTACATTATTTTAAAACCAGTCATTTTGGATGATCCATATACAGAAACTGTTCATAAAACAGTTGAATTAGTAGAACATACAGTGTAAAGCAGGAATAAGATGTTAACCACTACTGAAATGGATGTTTTGTAGGCTGTAGGTGTTTACGATCGTCCATTTCCAGTTTTTGACCAAAACAGTATTTAAAAGAAAAAGAAAGAAATGGCAAAGAAACAGAACTAATCACCACTATACAAACCAGAAAACTGGATTACCTAGGCCACGTGATGAGGGGACCAAAATATGAAATTTTGAGACTCATAATATAGGGAAAGATTCAAGGAAGATCTGTTGGCCGAAGGCAGAACTCATGGTTGAAGAATTTACGTGATTGGTATCAATGCAGATCGATTGATTTGTTCAGAGCAGCAAGTTCAAAAAGAAAAATAGCAATTATGATTGCCAACCTCCATAGGGAGACGGCACTCTAAGAAAAAGAACAGTATTTATTACACAGATATGCATGAGGGAGTAACAAGTATCAGGACAGATCTGGAAGTGACTGTAAATTTTATTGGATCGCTCCAAGGCTCGGTGCTTAGTCCTTATTCTCATTAGTATTGGATCAGATAACAGCAAAACTAGAGTAACATTCCCTGGTGCTTAATGTATGCATTAAGATGATGTTATATTAATAGAAACACTGAAAGGGATTTTGAACAAAAACTTGAACAGTGTTCTACATTGTTCTGCAGTGTTCCAGAGAGATAAACTCACAAGGAAAAATGTTTAAAATTTAGTAGAACAAAAAAAAAGTGTTTGTGGTGTTCATTTAAAGATGGCATTACTACAAATACAATATAACTTTTAATGATGAAAGCAATGTGAAAAGTAATAGTTTGAAGTACCTAGGATCGGTATTAAAGAGTAATGAGTATATACATGGTGATGTATACAGTAGAATTAGAATAGAATGCACAAAAGGGAAGGAAGTGACTGGTGTGTTGTGTGATAAAAAAATTCCAAAGCTGAAAGGAAAATTATATAAAACTATAAGGCCAGTTATGATGTATGGAACTGACTGGTGAGCAGTTAAAAGAAAAGAACAGGAACAACGAATGCATGTAGCGGAAATGAGAATGCTTAGATGAATGAGTGGAGTGACAAAAAAGCATAAAATTATGAATAAGTATGTTCAACATCGAGATCTATTACCGAATACGAAGAATTGCTGATTTATAAGTTCCTGGAAGGTGCATAAGAGAAAATTCCACTCGAACCGCTCGAAATCAGTCGCCCAAGTAACTAGTAAGAGTGTGAGTAACCAATTTAGAATGTTACATGTGCAAGCGATTCATAATTTTAATATCACGTAATTTATTTTATTTGATAACAACATTATTATCCATAAAGCAAGAGGAAAGGAAGAAGTTATGAACTCTGTTAATACAAACACCAGAAAATATAGTCTTTTAAACCGCACAGAAAATAGCTGAATATAGTATATATAAAAAATACATGTGCAATCAAATTCTGGATGGCTTTGTATATATATGAAATTTTACAAATCCGTAATAACTACCAAGAAGTAAACCTAAGAATAGCTAAAACACTTACAAACCTCTAAAAACACCTATATACTTGCACATAGCGACAGGTATACACACGAACACATCCACAGAAGTATATAGAGATAGTCAGACACAGAGACAAGAGCACACAAATACATAGAGGCTCAACCGTGCTCACACGCTACCGCGCTCTCTCGAATACCAACTCTGGTATTGAGCGCGCACGTTGCATCCTTTTCTCTTCGTCCTTTTCCTTCTTGACCAGTGAATTTTCCCCGTTGCCTATTCGAAATAATCCGCACCTTCAGGAAATAATTTTCTTGGTCGAAAATTACTATCTTGTCTCTGAAGTGAGGGAGCAATTAAAAGTAAATAAAACAAGTGGTGAATTTCATCACATTAAGTCAGTCCACTTATGGATAAAATTATAGGAACGTAATCGGAAATTATAGGAATTTATTTATTGTGTCGACGGAATTTAAAACAGTTATTCACAATCAAAATGTAAGACTGCGTTTAACAAAAGCTAATCGTTTTATTGAGTATCTTTTTCTTATGTTCCCCTTTCCAATTAGTGGATGTTGGCGACAATTCTGGCATACTCCTCTTGATCTTGTGTAGCTCTAAGGAGTGCAGTTACCAACCTCTCATTATATTGTAAGGAAAAGTTATGAAAACCCTAGTCGAAAACAAATATGAACCACTTGAGCTGGAACAGCAAGCAGGATTTCAAGTTGCACGATCTTGCATCGACCACATCTACACTTTAACCCAACTAAATGAAAAAAGGTTAGGGATAGACCAACTCATCTATTATTTGTGGACTTGACGAAAGCTTATGATACAATACCCCTATGAAGACTATGGCAAGTACTGGAAAGGAATCTATTAATTTGTGAAAGCAATATAACGATGTGGTGCTATAGAAGAATTTTAAAAGTTTCCTGGGTGGAGAAGATTCGGAACTCCACAGTACTAGAACGTCTCAGCAAGACTACTGAGATCATAAAAATTATCAAGCAGAGAAAGCTGGAATATTTCGGACATGTAATGAGAGGTCCCAAATATAGGTTTCTACAAAATATCATGCAAGGAAAAATAGCAGGCAAACGCAGTCCAGGACGAAGAAAAACCTCATGGTTGAAGAACTTGCGAGATTGGTATGGTGTTGATACAAGCATGCTATTTAGGGTGGCAGTGAATAAAATTAAGATTAAGATAGCTATGATGGTAACCAACGTTCTGAAAGGACATGGTACATAAAGAAGAAGAAGAATATAACGATTCTACAACGATCTGCGATCAAAAATAAAGTTTAACAACCAGTTCTCCAAAAAAGTAGAGTAAATGAGGGACTAAGACAAAACTGCAGTCTATCGCGAACACTTTTTAATATCTACCTGAGTGAGTCACTGAAGAACTGGAGGAAATCATGTTCTGGAATGGGTATACCACGACGAAACAATCTTATATACCCTTCACTTCGCGGACGATCAAGCAGTCATCTCACAGGAACCGGGCAGATCTGGAATTGATGAAAAAGCGATTAACACAGAAATACCAGCGATGGGGACTCAACAAAAACGAAATCCATGTTGAAATCGAAGAAATACAAGGAAAAAAAAACTAATAGGGGCACTCAACTTACTATTCTGGTCAAAAACTATCTCTAAATAGGAAAAGATATATTATTTTTAAAAACACTGTACTCTATGGATGCGAAACCTGGCAACTCACTAACATAACGGAACAAAAACTCCTTGTTCTGGAAATCGAATTTTGGTGCAGAGTAGCAGGTGTATCCAGAATCATGCACACAACAAATGAAAGAATAAGACAAATCAATGAGATAACAACCGTTAACATCGAAGAAATACAGCAAAAACAGTTTATTTGTGACATGCACAGAGAACGGCAGACCATCGCCTACCGAAGTAAGTCTGAATGATTTTAGATAATTTTGAGAGATGGAGGTGGAATATATTGAGTGTCACACATTAGAGAAAATCAGTTGTTTGAGCACTATTAAACTAAGTTGTGCAACTAACTTAACTGATGCAAACAATCGCTTACCTTGAAATTACGGGAGGCATACCAACAGCAATTATAGGCACTCAACAACCGGAGCTCCTTCTTCTGCACATCTTTTTTAGGAGGAGAAGATAATGAGATATTTAAAATATGAAAATTATGATTTTTGAAAAAAAAAAATGAAAAAAAAATATGATTAAAAATATGGTTAGATGACGATACAATAACGTCATCTTCTTCTTTCTATGCCGTCCCCATTAATGGAGGTTGTCGACCACATTTCTAAAAGTTTCTCTGTCTTTTTCAACGTAGAATAATTCGTCTACAGTCATGTTTGTCCAGTACCTATTCCCTTTTTGTCATCGATTCTACCCTGCATGATGACCTGCAGAAGACTATATTTATCATTTCTGAGTATGTGTCCAAGGTATGCAGTCTTGATTACTTTTCTTGTTCTTAACAATTTTTGGTCTCACCAATCCTTCTTAACACTTCCTCATTGGTGACCCTGGTAGTCCATGGAATTCTCAACATTCTCCGCTCCAACATTCTTCAAACTTCTTAAGTATCTGTGCTTTTAACGTCCATGTTTCTACCCGTACAGTAGTTCGGACCATGAACTTCTCTTCTACAGTCTCTTCGGATTTTTGTATACATGAAATTGCTTGATTCTTAAACATGCCCCAGTATGCAGTTTCGTCTTGGTTCCAAACATTCTTGATTTTAGACGTGTGCCATTGCCATTTTAATTCGTCACCCCTGATCTCTTGGTTTGGATCTAATTCTGTGTTACATGTAAGCTCCAGATATTTATATTTTGTCTCTTACTCTCTCTATTTGCTGTCCACCAAGAGTAGTTGTTCATTATTTATTGGACTCCTTGATACTATCATAAATTGAATTTGGTCTTATCTGTGTTGATGTCAAGTCACATTTGAATGCATTTACTATTTATTGCATCTAGTAAAGATTGTAGTTTTTCTATACTCTCAGCCATAATTATCGTGTCATCTGCAAATCTCATGGTGTTTACGATTTCTCTACCAATTTTTATTCCCTCTTTTCTTTCCCATAAGGCTTTTCTGAATATGACCTGTGAGTACACGTTGAAAATCGTCGGAGACAAGACGCATCCTTGCCTGACCCCTCTCGCAATCGGTATATTATATGTTTCTATATCGTTCACCTTTACTACTGCTTTCTGGTTCCAGTATATAGCCTTAATAAACTCAATGTCTTTTTTGTCTAAATTGATGTTTTTAATTTATCTATTAACTTTATATGCTGCACTCAGTCAAAGGCCATCCTAAAGTCTATGAAGCATACATATGCACTCTTGTTAGATTTTCGACAAGTCTGCAAGGGTACCGTCATCGCAACTCTCTTGTACCCATGCCTCATCTGAAGCCAAACTGCGTTTGATCTATTTGCTCCTCACATTTCTTATAAATTCGGTTTTGAACAATTTTGAAGAGAATTTTTAAAGGGTGGCACATCAGGATTATCGATCTATAGTCATTACGTGATTTGGGGTTTTTGTTTTTTGGTAGAGGTAAAAATATCGATTTAAGCCATTCCTCCGGGATATTGCCCTCTACATATACGTGCTTGAGAATTCGGGTGAGTCTCTTTATATTACCGTCATTCAAGGTTTTTAACAGTTCAACTGGAATTTGATCATTGGACATTTGGTGTGCTTTTTCTTGTTTTGCATTCTGTAGGGCATGCTTTACTTCTGAGTGTAAAATTTGTTGGTATTGTTCTTCTTCACCTATATCTTGTTTATTTTCACTCTCGCCATGGAACAGATGGATTATATATTGTTCCCATACTTCCTATATTTTGCGTCATAAATGTAATTAAAGATTCCGTACGGATGATGACTCCTGACCATGTGGTACTGAATCTAGATACAGGTCTAACGTACCGTTCTCGGTGGACATCTGCTCACGAGAGAGATAAGGCAGCCGAAGCACACAATACAGACTGCAGGATTAAACCTGGTACATGGGCGGGTCTAAAACTGCAGAAGAGTCACGTGTAGGAATTCTACAGTAGTGATGGAAATATAACTAGGAGAATGTATCTCTGTATTCCAGGCAGAGATTTATGCGATTTTGCATTGTGTAAGAGAAATTATTATGGGGGCTGTTGAAGTTAACTGGATCAAAATATACACAGATAGTCAAGCGGCTATGGGGGCTCTAGTGAGCTCTAAGGCAATTGGCTGCAGTATGCCCGGGCTATAACAGACCGCTTCTAAAAAGAGAACTACTAAATTTGAATTTTAATGTTGGATAAAAAAGTTACTGTTTCTCAAAAATATCTTAATACGGTTATTGCCACTGATTTGCGTTCAACGCAAACACACTAACTACACACAAAAACTGTTATAATTTAAGTTAGGTGAAGTCATCCTTCTAGTTTGAAGACATCAAGAGACAAGGAAATATGTACTATAGGAAATATGCACCAATAAACGTCTGACCATCATACTTTATTCCTTCTTACATACAGAACAATACAAAACTTGGCTGACAGTAGTTTATGACCTATTTTTGACATTACTGATTGAACTGTCAACAATATCACTTCATATAGAACAACTATAGGACAACATTCACTTTTTATGTTGGATATTCTAACAACAACAATGTTACCCGCATAATTCCCAAGTGTAAAAGGTGATTTAAATATGAGAAATTTCCAGAAACCCACATTTCGAACAGTATCTTACTTAAAAATGAATAACTGTCAAAATCATCATATTAATATTTTTTTATATGAGTGGAAGAAAGCTATTTGTTGACGAGACGTTGTGGATTGGAGTGACAATATATAATAGGCATATTACTTGTTGTGAAAAATGGTGGGTTTTAAAAAACTTCTGTCCAATTAGTATTAGAGATGTTCTAATATGTTAAATTGCTACTAGAAAATAACGATTAATAATTAATCATGCGTTAAACATGAAATATAACTGTGATAAAATTTCTAAAATTTACTAATTTATGGGCGGAATAAAAAAAATCTTTTAACATTCTGCAGAATCATCTATTAAATATGATAGTACAAAATAATGTATGATTATGTAAACAATGGAAAAATTAACTGAACTAAGAGTAGCAACAAAGCAAATTAATTTGGAGGGCTTAACGTCAATCAGAATCAAAACAGCTAGATTTAAATTATTGCAATTCCCTCCATTGTTTCTTTTTTACTTAAAAACCATCAAAAGCATAATATGGTTAAATCATGGACTACGCAGTAGACTCAATATTACTATAGATAGTAGACATAGTGGATATTTTAATTGATAATGTGCCCAAAATTTCATCTGGAGAATTGGGAATTAAAAATACTCAGCGAGTTCGAATCTTTTAGAAATTATTTCTGAGTAAACGTTAAACAAAGTTGGGGACAACATACTACTGTCTAACATCTCTTTGAATACAAATTTTGTCTGTTTCTTTGCCGCCTACCAGAATAGCAGCTTCTTGATTCCAATATAGACTTTGTAAAAGTCTCAGTTCTTTATCATCTATTCCATTATCATCATTTCTAGATATTCAAACAGCCTACCATGTTGAACCCTTTCAAACGCCTTCTCAAAATCTATAAAACAGATGTAAATTGGTTTCTGTACTTCCCATGATCGTTGAAGTAGTGAGAACTTTGAGAACAAAGCTCCCCTTGTTCCCAATCCTTTTCTGAAACCGAATTGTTTATTTCCCATTGTGTCTTCATATTTCTACTTGATTCTTTTAAGAATTATCCTAAGAAGTAGCTTGAGAGAGTGACTTATGAGACTAATTAGTCTAAAGTCTTTACATGATGATGTATTAGGTTTTTTTGGAAGTGGGATAAATGTAGACTCCAACCATATTTGTGGCAGTGTTCCAGTTTCGTGTATGTGGTTATAAATGTTTGTTAGTTCTGAGACATTGTCGTCGTCTAAAAGTTTGAGCCAGTCTGATGGTACTTGGTTAGGACCTGGAGATTCATACTCATCTTCGATTAAATTTTTAAAAAAATTTCCGTACAGTTGACTAAAGTTACTGGTCACTGAGATGTATCTGTGTGAATGGAGTGGCTGTATTATCGTGCCAATACATAAAAAAGGCAGAAAGGATACATGTAGCAACTACAGGGGAATCTCACTAATCGGTACTACATATAAGATATTAGCTTCAGTTGTACTAAAACGATTACTGCCATATACAAAGGAAATTATTGGCGATTACCAATGGAGATTTAGGCCTGGAAGGTCAACAATCGACCAAATATTTACTATCAGACAAATGCTAGAAAAGTATTGGGAATATAATAAAGAAGTACACCAGATCTTCATAGATTTCAAACAAGAAGCTGACCATGATTGCGCGAATGTGTGTCAACAATTCCTTTGCACAAATTAGAATAGGAGGCAAAACTTCAAAGGCTTTCGGCCTAAGCACCGGGCTCAGACAGGGAGACCCGCAGTCCCCATTACTATTTAACCTAGCATTGGAATACGCAATGCGAAAAATCTATACCAGAGTCAAACCAGACATAACTGCCAGAGGAGCAAAGATTATTCTCGCATTTGCAGATGATGTAGATGCAGTAGCACAGACAACAATGGAAGTTAAGGATATAGTATCGAACTTTGAAGAAGCAACACTAAGCGTAGGCCTGAAAATAAACGAAGAAAAAACTAAATACATGGTCGTATCAAAAAAGGAACAACAGCGAATAAGACAAAACATTACCATAAACGATCATAATTTTGAGGTGGTCAAAGAATTCAAATACCTAGGAGCAACAACTACCAGTGAAAACACAGGAGAACGGGAGATTGAAATACGAATACTGGCGGGGAATAAATCATTCTTTGCCATTCAACATCTAATTCTCTCAAGGCGTGCCAAAATCCAAATGTACAAAACCATAATACGACCAGCAGTGACATATGGAAGTGAAACATGGACATTGAGAAAGAAAGAAATCAATAAGCTATTGATTTGACAGCGTGACAAATGAATGGAGGAGCAGATACAACAATGAAATAGAGACTCTCTTCGGGAAAGGAAACATCGTAAGATACATAAAAGCCAATAGATTAAGATAGGCAGGCCACGTGGTACGGAGTGATGACGACAGACTGATTAGCAATGTGTTTTGGGAAAGATCAGATGGTAGAAGATCGACAGGAAGGCCTAGAAAAAGGTGGAAAGACGCAGTCAGGGAAGACCTGGAGAAGATGGAAGTAAGGCCATGGGAAACAATAGCACAGGATCGGAATCAATGGAAGGCAATAGTAAACGCGGCAAAAACTCACGAAGAGTTGTAAAAGCCAATGATGATGATGATGAGATGTATCTGTGGTTTCTGTAACAGTTTCTTGGGCCTTGTTTGTGAATGAGCGTAATCCATGCTTCTTTCTAACTCCTTGGGATTCTTCCCTGTTTATATATGTCTTAAATAATTCTTTCAGATAGGACGTCAATTTGGGTATTCCATTCTTTAGTGGTCGTTATAAATTAAGGTCCTGATTCTTTATTGTTTTTCATGGATTTTAGAACTTTTTCTATAATTTCTGCTCTTTCATTAATATATTCTGTTTTGAATCTGTTTTCAAACTGTTCTTACTCCTATCTGTTCTTGTATTAAAGTCTTTAAGCAATATTTTTTAACATTGATTTCCAACTTTTAGAAGGATTTCATTGGGGTGTTCGACAAACTTATCTTGTTGTACATAATCATTATATACTCCTATTATTGTTACTTTGTCCTTTGATGGAAAAATTGACTTTAAAATTTACATTTAAAATGTTAAATACACTTAACATTAACCAACATAGAGTCGATTATTATGGATTTATCCAGACGGAGACATACTGAGCCCATACGGATGGCAAACTAGCCGCTGAGCTCTCCTGGCAATCACTACGGGTACGATAAAGAAAAGCAAGAAAAAAATCTTCATATAGAAGTATGAAAAACTACAAAGGTGTTTATCAACGCCATTTGACGATGCGTATCGGACCAATCCTCTGCATATGAAAAATAGATAGAGGAAAAAATAGGGAATTAGTAGATCAAAACCTTAATTTCTTTCAAAACTACTAATCGAAAATAACATTGACGTCTTAGTCATTCACGAAACTCATGCACCATCAGAAATCAACCTTCTTAGGAGGGGAACAAATCAGGGAAATAGCATGATTGGAGCTAGCTACAGTAATTTTTACGGCACTGTAATTTATGTGCATAATAGTATACGAAATGCCAAGATCACGGACTGAAACTGATAAAATAATGTGTCCATATCCTCTACAGAAGTGAATGGCATAACCATCAACAACATCTACAAACATTATGGTAAAGAAGAAAATATTTCTCCAAAAATGACTTGCATACATTTCCCTTATTTCCCCAATTTGGCTCCCTGCGATTATTAATTATGTCGTGGATTTAGGTGTACTAAAAAACATATGTTCTTCCTCTAGAAAAATGGCTAAATTTTTCGAGTAGGCAATAAAAATTAAACTGCAGATGAACAATTAAACAATTTTTTTATAAATCTGGCATTTGCGCATCTGCATAAATCCAGTTTCACTATAAATGCAAAGAACTATAATTTTTTTCATTACAAATAGCATATTTTTTAGTGTAGTATATGTATGTAAGCGTGGTTGTTTGTTTATAAAAAACGCTTCAGCGTTTTAAATAATTCAAAGTTTTGTTTTATTTAAACATGTACATGTATTATTTTTAATATTCATTTTGACTCTCGATTAGTAAAGGTTGTGGCCTATTCGATTCGAGTGAAGAGTGTTAAAGTAATTAGTACGAGAGTTCACTAACAAAAACAACAACTCGTCTTTCACTAAGGTCATTGTCCGTGACAATTAAAATGGATACAAAAATGATTCCATTCTACCGAACGATATTAAGAATTGTGGCAGCACCACCAATAAATGACGTAATACTAGTAAACTAACATTAATAAATTCCAAGGGAATTACCATCCTTTTAAATAAACAAGAATTTATTACATGTAGCCATACAGAGTGGTTTACAGCTTTGATTACTAAGCTGTGTGTATATCATCTGCAGTGCAATTTTTTTACTTGGTGGGATCATCCTTTCTCCTGGAGGAATTAGAAGATGTATATTAATTCTCAATTAATCCTGGAGGATTAATCTACGGCTTCGACTTTTATTACTGCACCTAAATAACTAAAACTACTTCTAGTGCTTTTTTCGTTTTGTTTTGTGTTTCTAACAGCATGGTTTGAAAATTACGTGTACTATCACAGAAAACGAAGTTTTTTAGACAATTATTTTAAAATATGGTCTGCTGCTGGGTCACTACATTTACTTCAACGATATTTCAAATTAGCAATGCCCTTATTGTAGGTCTATCATTCATATTTTGTAGGTATAAAAACCGATGATATTCTCTGGTAACCACATCCATATATTGTAGATTTCATAGAGGTTGTTTCTTCGCCTTCTTCTTCTTCTCTTTATCGAGACATAACTCTGTATGCTTTTCAATGTACCTTCTGTACATCGTTTTCGTGGTCTTTGTACTGATTGTATTCTTATTGGGGACCCGTCTCTGGTTGTCTTTACTACTCTATTTGTTGTCATTCGGCTTATACGAATCGTTCCATTCTACTCTTCTATTTATTATTCAGTTCTTGATATTCTCTACCTTACATCTACGTCGTATATCTGTAGTTTTAGCTTTGTTTCATAGTGTCTTACCATCAATCTTTTTTTACCATTAAGAGTTTTCATCTCTGCTGTTTCTAATATTCGTTTTGTCCTCTCTGTGTAAGGTCAGGTCGTGTTTTTGCCGCATATGTCATTATTGGTCTGATGACTGTTTTGTAAATTATGCCTTTCATTTCTTTCCCGATATTTTTATTTCTCCATATTGTTTCATTCAGGTAACCAGCTCTGTTTACTCTATTCCCTTGATCTTCCACTTCAATTTCGAGCTTTCCGTAGCTGGATAATGTGATGCTTAGATATTTAAACTCCATCATCATCATCATTTTGGCTTTACAACCCTGTGTGGGTCCTAGCCTCCCCAAGAATTCTCTTCCAGTCATCCCTATCCATCGCCTTCCTCCGTATTTCTCATATCTTGGTCTATGTTATCTAGGGATCTTGTTCTGGGTCTTCCTCTTCTTCTTTGACCAATTGGCCTATCAAGGAGCGTTTTTCTAGCTGGGTCGGTTTGCTCCATCCGCATTACATGGCCTACCCACCTCAGACGTCCTATCTTAATGTGTTTTACGATATTTGGTTCCTGGTATATTCTATAGAGTTCGAAGTTGTATCGCCTTCTCCAAACACCACTTTCATTTACCGCTCCATAGATTCGCCTTAGTACTTTTCTTTCGAAACATCCTAACATGTTTTCATTGCTTTTTGTTAAAGTCCAGGTTTCTGAACCATATGTTAGGACTGGGCGTATTATTGTTTTGTAGAATTTTACTTTTGTATTTCTTGATATAACTGTAGATTTAAAAAGGAGATTAAGCCCAGAATAGCATCTATTAGCCGTGCAAATTCTGCGGTTTATCTCTGCGGTAGTGTCATTTTCAGTATTTACGAGCGTTACCAGGTATACAAATTCGTTAACTGCTTCGATGACATCGTTTTCTATAACAAGTGGCCGTAGTATTTGTGGTTGCGGACCTATTTTCATGAATTTCGTTTTATTAATGTTTATTATTAAACCCATTTTTGTAGCCGCTTCCTTTAGTGCTACCTACGCCTCTCGTGCTGCGTTTTCCGTTCTCCCAACAATATTGATATCATCAGCATATGCTAGGATTTGCACAGATTTGTTATATATTGAACCGGTAGTTGTGATTTGTGACGTACGTATTACTTTTTTCAGAGCTAGATTGCATAGTATACAGGAGAGTGGGTCTCCCTGACGTAGCCCGTTATTTGTATTAAAAGGTTCAGAGAGTTCCCCCTGGATTCGTACTCTGCATTCAACTTTTTCAAGGGTTAGTTTGGTTAGACTTACCAACTGATTTGGTACTCCTAGGTCTATCATTGCTCCAAACAATTCTCTTCTATTTACAGAGTCGTAGGCTGCCTTGTAGTCTATAAATATGTGGTGCGTGTCTACACCGTATTCCAGTGTTTTCTCTAGAATTTGTCTCAGGGTTGAAATCTGATGAATTGTTGATTTACCACCTCTGAAACCAGCATGGTATTGTCCTATTATTCGCTCTGCATATGGTGCCATACGATGGCATAGTATATTGGAGAATATTTTATACGCTGCATTTAGAGATATCTCCCTTTTTGTGTATGGTGCAGAGTATTCCAATATTCCAATCACTGGAAAGGGACTTCTGTATCCATATTTATTTTATAAGCTGCTGTAACGCTATTATTATATCGTGGCCACCTTCTTTATATAATTCCGCTGGGAGATTATCTATTTCGGGTGATTTGTTTCTGGCTAGTTTGTTAACAGCGTCTTTAACTTCCAGGATCGTTGGTGGATTCAACTCCAAGCACTCTATGAAGAAGAAAACAGTACAATACATTAAGGCAAAGCAGATACTGAGATCGAATGATAAAATACTACTAAATACAACCTTCTGGGAAAGGTCTACTAAATACTAAATACAACCTTGTGCAGCAATGAAAGATTGCTGCACAAGACTGACAAGAGTGAACGAAAATAGTACATATGTGTAAGACCCACTTAGAGTTCTAGAGGCAAGAAAGAAGAGAAGGGAAGAAGTAGAAGGAAGTAAGTGGTGTGTTGTGTGACAGAAAAATTCCAATGAAGTTGCAAGGAAAATTTTATAAAACAGCCATGATATCAGGTATGATACACGTAACAGAATGTTGGGCAGTTAAAAAGAAAGAGGGATAAAGGCAAAGAGAATGATGATGATGATTTGGCTCTGTTGAAAAATCTACGTGCACTAGTCTTTCGTTTTTTAATTCACTATTCCACCCAGGTAGGTACACTCTGTTAGCGGCTATATTCTTAATAGACCAAGCTTATAATAGAACTTGTTGACATCTTCCACTAGACAGAAAATCAATTTATCACATGAAAAGTAAACAAAATCATTCTCAAAAAGTTATTTGGTGATTAAAAAAGAAGATATCTATATGTAAATGTAAGAACTGCAAAGTAACAGTAGGTGATACTGTGAACCCAAAACATAAGTTGCTTGTGCTGGACATCGAAGTAAGAAGTGAAAAGAAAAACGCAGTCCAAAAAAAAATTAAATAAAGAAAAAATGGTGTAATGAGTGATAAGAACATGGATCTCACACATCTTTAAAAATACAAGGTCCCTAAAAATAAAGCAAATATTGCTGTAGCAAAAGCTAAAATAAATGCATAAACAAATCTGTATGTTGAACTTGATATGGAGTACATCTTCTTTTTCTTCCTCAGCTTTTCACTGTTCAGGGGTCGCTGTTCTTTACTCTTCGTCGACACTCATTTCTGTTCATCGGGTCTTCTTAACCTAAACCTTTCTCTCTTAAGTGCTCTGCCACACAGTCCTTCCATCTTCTTCTCGGTTTTCTTCTACCTCTCGTTCTTCATAGTGTTCATCTCTACGTCTGACATGACCAAACTATTGCTGTCTTTGTTCTTGAATCTTTTTTGAGAATGTAGTCACCCCGCTCATTCCCTAATCAAGTCGTTTCTGATCATGTTCTTTCTATTCTTACCCAACATCAACCATAACATTTTCATTTCACCCACTTTCATCTTCTTTTCCTGAATCTTCTTTACAGGCCACACTTCACCGCCGTACACCAATGCAGGTCTTACCACACTCTTGTAGATATATCTTTGATTTCAGACTCTCCCCGATTTTTCGCTTTCAGGTAAACCAACCAGCCTGTATCCTGTGGGAAATTTTTCGATCTAGTGTCCAATTTTTCATTATATATGGGATTTCATCATTTGTACTTATATAAGTACGCTTAAATTCAGCAACTCAAATTTATATAATGAAACCTAAGCAGTAAATTATAATAATGTTGAATTAGCTCTGCTAATTCTTCAGTACTTTATTATTTCTCTCAGCTATTTTTCCTCTGTTTATGGCAAAAACCTTGGTATTTCTATATTAAGTTACATACTTATCGGAAGGTCCTCGTATATGGTAATTTGGTAATTTACTGTGATTTATGTTTTTTATAATTACTTCGAAATAATAATAAAATATGCCAAGCTGCTACTAGAGGGTCAACACACTAATATAAAAATGTAATTCAATAGAAACCACAATCTATTGTTAACACTGTTATTAATACAATTGTACAATAGAAACTTCCCCTTACATAAAATACTACTCGAGTAGATCAATTTTATGAATTGCACCTGCAAATATACCCCCTAATATTATTGTTTTGTTTTCTATTTCCTCTGTAAATCATGCCGTTACTGTAAATTCATTTTTTTATATATAACTGTTTTATATGAAGAAATTTATGTATTTATTAAAATCGACATTGTTGATATATCAAAAATACTACAAACTTCTGAAATATGGTTAGATCTTTAAAAGATGGAACAGTTAACACATAAATTGAATCAAATACTAAACAAACACCATTAGGTTTAAAACATAAGAAATAGTTGAGAAGTGGCCAAAGTATTACTGTAAATTTAAAAAAGCGTTTCCTAAAAACTATTGAAATATATCTATATTAGAGCACCATAGAGCACTTGGAAAGATAAAGATATTAAAAACATGAAGAATAGATTAGATTGAACATAAAAACAGTTTTTTAAATACTGATAACACAGAAAACTCCAAAACAATAAGAAGGCAACATTATTTTTACCTCTTTTCTGAGTCATGACATTTCTTTTAACTCATGCATAGGTTTTTTGGATATTCCTGTAATTTGGTCAATCCATTTTGTAGGGCTGTGTCATCTGCAAAACGTAGGTTGCTTTTTTTTTCGCCAATTATTGAGATGCCCTTTTCCCTTCATTCAAGCGCTCTTCTCATAAAATGCTCCCAATAAATATTAAATAATTGTGGAGACAGTATCCATCCTTGTTTGACACCTTGTTCTGGATGGAATTTATTTGAGAGTGTGTCAAGCACTTCAACGGTTCCAGTGGTGTGTTTGTTTAGTTAAGTTATAAGCGAAATTAAGTGTTGTGGTACGTCAACTTCTTTAAGTATCAGCCATAAGTGTTGACATTTGAACCTTGTAGTCAGCTTTGCGATAATCTATAAAACAAATGTATGGTGGGATGCTGGAATTTTCTAGGTTTTTCTATTATTTGTCTTATGTTTAGGTGTTCTCGAGTAGATCTAGTATCTCTACCTTAGATAAATACAGTTGTCCTTGGATATTTTTATTTGCAGGAAAGTTTTCAAGTTTTGTTAACAACACTTTAAATTTAAAATACTTTTTACTTGTAGTGACTTAGTGGGTATGTCCTATGTTTTAATATTATTTTAATTGTGACGTCTAATTGTTAATACCGAATCTTTACATGCTTGTCAATATATTATATTCTTGAAAAAGGCATGGATTTCCTGCCGAAACGTCGGAAAAAAATATAACTAAAAATTTTTTTATGAACCTAAGCCCAAGAGAATCAACTAAAAAATATATATTAAGGTTCAAGAACTAAACTCAAACTATATATATATATATATATATATATATATATATATATATATATATATATATATATATATATCGGTTTTAAAACGTTCTCCTACGTCTTCCGATGCCTAGTCGCCATTCACTTCGGTCCATCCAAAGGTCTTCATCTAATTCTCTTTCTCTCATACTTCGATTTATGCCTTCTCTCCAACTAAGGCGGGGTCTTCCTCTTTTTCGTCTACCATGAGGGGTCCACGTTAGGATTTGTTTCGGGAGTCGTTCTTCGGACATTCTTTGTACGTGTCCATACCATCTAAGCTGTTTGGTACTAATGTCATCTACTATTGTGTGTTTCACATTCATTATTTCCCTAATTCTGTTGTTGGTTACCCTTTCTAATCTTGATTTTCCTGCTGAGCGCCTCCAGAAATCCATTTCTGTTGCTTCAAGTTTTCTCTTGTATCTTTCTTTTATTTGCCATACTTCACTGCTGTAAGTGATTATACTCTTAACAATTGTATTGTATATTCTATGTTTGTTGTTGTTTGATATTGCCTGGTCCCACAGTATGCTATTGAGAAGGGTAATTGCTTTTCTTCCCTGGTTGTTTCTTTCTTCTATCGTCCGGTCTACGTTTCCTTCTTGTGTGATGGTCATACCCAGGTATTTATATGCGTCGCAATGTTTAATAGTTTCGTCATTCCCTAGTGTAAGGTCCTGCTGTGTCCCACCGATACACATATATTCGGTCTTTTTTATGTTTATTTCCAAACCACCTTTTTTGTACTCCTCTATTAATTTCCTTGTCATATATTCTATATCATCGTAGTCTTGCGCTAGTACAAGTGGTCGCAATGACAATGTATATTGTATTGTTGTTGATCGGTAATCCCATGTTTTTGCATTTGCGTTTCCAAAGTTTTAGAGTTTGCTCGAGGTAGATCTTAAATAATGTCGGTGAAAGGCAGCACCCTTGTTTTAGGCCTTTGCTAATTTGGAATCCTCTCGATAGCCCGCTTCCAACTTTCACCCTTGCTGCAGTTTTGGTATACAATTGTTTCGTCGCTGTTATTAAATTTGCGCTTATATTGGTTTTCTCTAATGCTTCCCATAGTTTGTTTTGTGGGATGCTATCATACGCTTTTCTCAAGTCCACATATAACAGATGCACCTCCTGGTTGACGGCCAGTTTCTTCTCAATAATCTGTGTAATACAAAACAGATGGTCTACCGTTGATCTCTCTGCCCGGAATCCTGCCTGTTCTTCAGCTTCTATATCTTTATATTCGTTTTCGATTTTATTTTTAATCAGTTTTCCGTATATTCGGCTGATCGAGTTCGTTACAGCGATGCCTCTGTAGTTGTCACATTGATCCCGTCTGCCTTTTTTTATGTATGGTGGATATCCATGATGTCTTCCATTCTTCTGGGATTTCCGCTCCGTTGATGTATCTTTGAAAGAGTTTAGCCAGGTTTTCATATAATTTTGTTGTGCCATATTTTATTAGTTCAGCTGGTATGTTCCCTGGTCCTGGTGCTTTGTTATTTTTTAAAGACTTACATACTTCTTCTACTTCTTTTGTTGTTATTCGTAATGGTGAGGCTAAGATATTTACGTTGCTGGTATCACTGTTATTTAAAAATTCCGCTCTGTCCTCATTTAGGAGTTTTTTAAAATATTCGTCCCATTGATCCGGTGTGATTGATGATATTATATCTCTTTTCTTTTCCTGTCGTAGCGATTTTAATACTTTCCAACTTTCTGTACTTCTCCGTCCTCCTAAATGTGTGTTAATCGTGTTACACTTTTGCTCCCAAGCCTCATTCTTCTTTTGGCATATCATTTTTCGCACTTTAGCTTGGGTCCTCTTGTATTCTACCTTATCAGCGTCGGTCCTTGTGTTCAGAAATTTTTTATACTTCTCTCTTTTATTTTTAATCTCTTGTTCTATTTCTTCGTCCCACCAATACGAAGTTTTTCTGTGGTTTTTTACTTGGAGTCCGAGAGCCTCTGTTGCTGCTTCCTGAAGACATGTTTTTATATAATGATATATATATATATATATATATATATATATATATATGTATGTATATATATATATATATATATATATATATGTATATGTATGTATATATTATTTTTAATTATAAATAAGGTTTAGCGTTTATTATATTGAGAAAGTTGGTATTTTTTAGCAAATTCATTCCCCTTAATCGATATCTACAAATAACAGCAATGTTACATCACAATTTAAGAAATTACACACCACTTGCTCCATTTTCTATTTATAAATTATTTCAGAAAAATTCCCCGTCAAATGCCGTCTACCGAATTTTGGAACATCCTGTACATCTCCCACTGCACACACTGTTTTCCCTTTCCTGTTTTTTTTTGAACGGCAAAAGTAACGTCTTCCTGGGGCGAATCGCCGATTTATTCCTGCTTCCGATTGGAACTCTCCGAGGACTTCCTTCATAAGATTTTTCTCACGGAAACAGACAAGGTAATTATATCTCCGCGTTTTTCTACATGTGGTTGGACGACACAGTTTTGATTGCACACAACGAAGATGATTTATAGAGGCAACTCAGTGCTCTCGACTTAATGTCAACAAAAATTGAGCGTGAGGACATCAAACGAAAAAATTAATGGGGAGTTAATCGATGTAGACGCCACCTATACGACATAATTGAATTTTAGTCTTTTGTGGACGACTAAAAAGATTCTTCACATAAATGGCATTAAAGTAAAGTAGTAAAGTAAGTAGTAGCCACCTCTTCTTTGCCTCCACTATCTTTCTTTTTATTTGTTTGTGAATTTATTTAAATTTATTATCTTTATCCTTATCTGTTGTGTTTTCACATTCATCATTTCTAATATTAAATCAGGCCTCCATGGTTTTTTGGCTATTAGTTGGTATTTTTGAGATTTTTTTCAGTAATGTAATGTTTATTTAATTTAGAACACAACTTATCAGTATTATTTGGTCATGAGCGCCACCAGGAATATGTTCAGGGGGATGTATCTGCTTTTCAGGAGGTGCATTTGCATCTACACATACTATTAATCAATATAAAATTTAGAAAATATACATGCGTAGGTAAATTAAAAGCCATGAATGAAGACCGACAACTAAATTAGGCGATGATCAGTGGGTCTCAAACAATGGCTTATAAATGTAACAATAAAACACTGAAAACTTTGTTTTCAAACTTCCACAAAATTTATTTTAAATCTTATCACTACAGCTGTTTCGGTTGATTGCCTTTCTCAAGTGATCTATTTTTGGCTTGGGTTTACAAATTTATAGTCTCTAATGAATTAGGTTGAGGAGGGGAGAACTGTTTGTCTCAAGTTGGTCATTCAGAATTATATCTGTGTTTTTTAATTTGTTGATTTCCATAGATTCTAACAAAGATAGCTTAAGGCCTTTATTTTGAATGTGAAGAATTTAAATTTGTCATTAAAAGAATGATTATGATCTAGAAGGTGAAGTGCGTATGTCGAATCTGTTTTTCTATTCTTGAAAGCCCTTTTATGTTCTGCTATTCGTTTATCAAAGTTTCTACCAGTTTGACCGATGTAAGTTTTTGGGCAGTCGCCACATTGAAGTTTGTACACACCACTATTTAAGTGTTTTTTATTTGGCTCTTGTTATTTTTAATATATTTGCCTAGGTTGTTATTTGTTCGGAAAGCTGGTGTTATTCCTTTCTTTTTTATTTTTTTGGCAATTTTTGTTGTTATTTTGCCTGTATATGTAATCGAGCAGAAGGTACTGGGTGTTTTCTCTGGCGGCGGAAATACTAATTTCAGGGCTTTCTTGTGCAGTTTTTGATTTAACATTTTATTAATTGTTTGTTCGTTGTATCCGTTGTTTACTGCTATTTGCTTAATTATATTTAATTCTGTCTTAAAGTTGTATTGTGACATCGGAATTTCTATTAATCTATGTAACATACTATGATAAGCTGCCAGTTTATGTTGTGTTGGATGGGATAATGAATTGTGTATAGTCGTGTCAGTATGGGTAGGTTTATGAAATATGGAGAAGTCATGTTTGTTTTGAAGTCTGCTAATTTTTAAATCTAAAAAATTTATGGATTGATTTTGTTCTGTTTCTATTGTAAATTCAATATGACTATGAAGTGAATTAATATACGATAAAAATTGGTCGAGTTGCCTGTTAGTTCCTGTGAAACATACCAGTACGTCGTCTACGTATCTCCACCAATATAAAAACTGTTTGGATACGGGATGTTTTGAAATCTTTGTTTCTAGATGATCCATAAAAATATCTGATAGCAATGGGCTTAGAGGATTACCTATTATAAGTCCTGCACTGTTATTTGTATATATTTTATTATTAAATTCAAAGTAGTCCTGGTTTATGCAAACTTCGCATAAACGAAGATTATGCAAACTTCGAAGAAAGCCCTGAAATTAGTATTTCCACCACCAGAGAAAAAACCCAGTACCTTCTGCTCGATTGCATATACAGGCAAAATAACAACAAAATTTGCCAAACACATAAAAAAAGAAAGGAATAACACCAGCTTTCCGAACAAATAACAACCTAGGCAAATATATTAAAAATAACAAGAGCCAAAATAAAAAACACTTAAATAGTGGTGTGTACAAACTTCAATGTGGCGACTGCCCAAAAACTTACATCGGTCAAACTGGTAGAAACTTTGATAAACGAATAGCAGAACATAAAAGGGCTTTCAAGAATAGAAAAACAGATTCGACATACGCACTTCATCTTCTAAATCATAATCATTCTTTTAATGACAAATTTAAAATTCTTCACATTCAAAATAAAGGCCTTAAGCTATCTTTGTTAGAATCTATGGAAATCAACAAATTAAAAAACACAGATATAATTCTGAATGACCAACTTGAGACAAACATTCCCCTCCTCAACCTATTTCATTAGAGACTATAAATTTGTAAACCCAAGCCAAAAATAGATTTCTTGACAAAGGCAATCAGCCGAAACAGCTGTAGTGACAAGATTTAAAATAAATTTTGTGGAAGTTTGAAAACAAAGTTTTCAGTGTCTTATTGTTACATAAAATGAATTTCCATCAAGTAAACGGTCGAATCCATCAATGGCTTTAAAATTTAATATTTCCAATCACTTTAAAAGTAAATGATTTAATTTTCTATATTTTATGTTCAGTAAGAATGTTGGATTTTGTTCTATTTACAGCAAATTAACTGAATAGAATATTTATTAACAAACAATAAAATTTATTTTGTGTACTATAAATACTCATCATCATTCATTATCCAGCCTTCATTTATCACGTCCACTGCTGGACATAGGCCTCCCTTAAACTCCTCCATTCTTTGCGATTTTGTGCTCTTTGTTGCCAATTTTTTGTGATATGCCTGATGTCGTGTAGGTGGTCTTCCTCTACTACGATCTGTTCGCTCTTGGTATCATTGGTCAAATACTTTCTTTGAGGCTAATTGTACAGTGGCCTAAGCGTGCCTCGCAGTTTTCCAAAGGCTGACCACGCTAAAGTGATTTGTCTTTGGATTTCGCATGTTTGGTTATCCCTGCTGGTTCTTATTCCGTGACCCAAATACGTATATTTCTCCACCAGTTCTACCACTTTGTTTTGAATAGTTAGATGGTTATTGGGGACCATATTTGTCATAAACTTAGTTTTGGACAAGTTCATTCTGAGGCCCACCTTCGAACATGCAAAGTCCAATTCATTTAACATATCTGTGGCTTCTCCTAAATCATCTGTGATAAGAACAATGTCATCTGCGAAACGGAAATGGTTAAGTTTTTCGCCGTTTATTGTTACTCCTCTGTGGTCCAATTGACACTTAAGGCATACTCTAATGCCATTATGAATAATTTCGGTGACAATGTATCTCCTTGCCTTATACCAGGTTTTATTTTTATTGGTCGGGTTTTATCGTGTATCTTAACAGTCATAGTGGCATTTTTGTAAATATCGTAAATAAGTTCACTATACCTATGGTCAATCCTGCTGTCATTGACTATGGGTGTCATAGTATGAAACAACACATAAAATGCAAGCTCATACGCTTTGGGTATAAGTCGTGGTATTGGAATCAGAAATCTAGTTACCTCATAGATTTCAATATTTATCAAAGAGGTAAGGGAAAACCCAATGAATACAAAAAAGAATTTGGCCTTGGAAGTGGAATAATATTGCAGTTTGCTCAACTTATTCCTAAAATTACACTGAAATAGGGTTATGCCTCGTTGTTTATGTGCTGATAATTATTTCACCTCTATGAAACTAATTGACTTTCTAAAATCGAAGGGAATAGGTTACGTAGAAACCATACGATCAAATAGAATAGAAAAGTATCCATTCAGTGAAACGTTCAAAAAATCCATACGTGTAATTTACGAAAATTGGTACGACGAGAAAAAACAGGTGCTTTTATGTAGGTGGAATGACAACAGCATAGTTACTTTGGCATCGAATTACCATAAAACGATGCCAGTTTATCAAGCGAACAGGTGCTCCTTTGCCCAAAGCAAAAAAATCATAGTAAAGCTTGGTTAATTTACCGTAGAATGCGAAAAATTATCCCTGAACAACCAGAAATGCATTTGTTGCAGTTTCGTAGTATTGATGATAATATTATTTGTGAAGAATCAATCAAATCGGATATTGCAGTGCAGGTACATATGAAATCCAAGTGATTGAGAATTTTGACGATTCTGATTATGATATTCCTCTGAACCACAGATAAAATGTCCAAAGTAAAAACCAGGCAAAAATAGTAAATCCAAATTTGTCTCAAGTTGTAAAAACAGATACTCATTCGTGCTCAGTAGTATTTCAACATCAGTCTGATATTTAGACAATATAAAAGCCAACCATGGAGGCAAGTCATATATTGAAGTTTTTTCACTCTTTTTTGATAAAAAAGTAATTGAGAGCATTCTATATTTTACAAATATTTATGCATCCCAGAATAACCGTCACGATTTTGAAATGAATAAAATAGATAAAAAAAATATTAGCATATGTATATTATCTGGTTTACACTCTGCTTCAAGTTGATATGCATCGGTCAAAAGATGATGATAAAGAAGTGCACATTATAAGGAAAGCATGAGCCGACATAGATTTATGTTTATAATTTATAATAGTGAAGAAACCGCTAGTGTCTCTTAGTACATGGACGTGAATCTAAATTTGCTTTACCAGATGAAACCAGATTCGACAATATTGGCCACATTACAAAAAGAGACAATATAGTGCAAAATGTTGGATGTGCAAAAGTAATACTATTTATTTATGTAAAAGGTGTAGAATGCATCTACACCCGAATATTTCGAAAATTTTCACCTTAAAATTTAATATACATTTAAGATACAATATGTTTCTTTATTAAAAATTGTACTGTTTTCTTTAAAAATGAAAAAAAAATCTTTTGGTTGTAAATTAGTCTTAATCTATGTGTGTTAATCCAATCTAATCAATTAATTTTCAAATTTCTCTTTGTATATTGAGCGGCCGTTAATGGGTTAATACTATATAAAGAATAAACTTGCCTCAATTACTTTTTTTTTGAACTATTCTCTTCCTTCCATTGTTGGATATAGGTCTCCACCAGTTCTCTCCATCTTTCCCTATCTTGAGCTGTTCTCTGCCATGTGGGACCTCCTTGTTTCCTGATGTCATCTTTCCACCTCATCTGTGGTCTGCCTCTTGATTCTTTGCATTGTATGGACGCCACTTTCCGATGGAATTGTTCCATCGTCCGTCTTGAAGACGTTCATTGTGTCCAGCCCATTTCCATTTCAGTTTTGCTGCTTGTTCTATCGCGTCTACTGTCTTTGTTCTGGTTCTGATCCACTGGTTACGTTTTCTATCTCTAAGTGATACACCCAACATTTGTCTCTCCATCGCTCTTTGTGCCTTCCTTATCCTATCCAAATTGGCCTGTGTAAATGTCAAATTTACTTCACTTATCTCAAAACTATAAAGTTAATAATAAAGTCCATTTAATAAATATATTCCAATAAATAGAACACACTACGCCTATGCACAGCATCACTAGACCAAGCGCCAAAAATTAATTTTGAGATATTTAACTTCAAAGTTTTCAGTCTATTAAAATTCAGTGTATGTTTCAATTGTCGTAATTTTTTGTTTTCTTAGACAGTTTTTTATGTTTTCTCTAAATACGAAATAGTAACCTGCTAATGCTAAGGAAAAAGGGGAAAAAAAATAAAAAGGCGTTTGGTCGACTTACGATTTTCGGCACATTGTGTCATTGCGTTATGCATCAATAGACCAAGCGACATGGAGGTCGTTTGGTCTAGTGATGCGTAACTGAAATATCACTTTTAGGGAGTGAATAATAGCCCACAAGATAGTTTTTGTTTTTGGATATGGCAATAAAAGTCGTTGTTTTGAACATTTTATATTACTTAAGAAATTAATCAAAAATATAAAAAAAACTTAACTATAAAAAAACTTGAACTAAGTGTTAACAATACTACTTTCCGAATATTGTGATATTATTAAGTAAACATTAATCATCTTGCACCTCAAAGTCTAACTCTCCATCAAATCCGTCAATGTCATCTTCAACTGTATTATTACTGAACAGGGAGCGGTACAGAGGTTTTGCATCATTTGGTATTAGATGCATTAAAGATCTTAAGTCGTTAAGCTTAGGGACAGAAAGTGGCTTGCCTGTGGGCCAAAGTGGAATCAAGTGGTTACTTAGGGATTGCATTGCAACGGGCCGTCCTCTTTGAAGTTTCTTGTGCAGATCTACTTCAACTTCACTAATATTAAAATCCCTTTTCATAAAAATACTCAGTGGTTTATCCTTTCTTATTTCAATTTGCCTCGTTTTAAGCCAGCTTACCTTACTGTTTTCTGTGTCTGATTTACGGTTTGTAATCATATTTTCCAACTTCTTCGTTCCAACGAAATCTTCTTTTTTCATTCTATGAACTACTAATGGGTTTTTTTTACGAGACTTCTTCATAACGTTTAGGTAATCATCAACGGTATATAAACGTTGTTGAAATTTTAGGGCACTTTCAATATCTCCAAAATCACTATCATTGGGTAAAAAGCTATGATCAGGAAAGAGATAGCGTAATGTAATTTTTTCAATGGTGGGATGGGTTTCTAAAATCGTTTTTAGAATCAAAACTATTTTGATGTTGCGGTTTTGGCCGCCACAAGAGTCTGACCACAAAATTACATGTTTTGCAGAAGTAACATTTTCTTCAATATGTTTCTTAATACAACTGCCTACTTCCTGGGCTCCCCGGCCAGCTTCCCCTTCTAGCCAAACATAACAATGACCTTTGTTATCCTTGCCGCTATGGATACCAAGGTTGTAAACACATAATTGACGCTTATAATATACGATATTTGTTGGGATTCTCGGAAGGGAAAGAGTTTTTTCTAAATCAAAACAAAAGGTCTCCACTTCTGGTTTATCGTTACTCATCTTCATGTCTAGCTTTCTTCTAGATTGTGCATTTTCCGCTTCTTCTAAATGCACATTTTTGTCTGCCTCTAACTTGCTTAATAATAATTGTTCGTTATCTGAGCAATTTTTAATTTCTAATTCTAAACAATCACATCTATTACAGGTATCTTTTTTTAACTTTTTTCTTTGAAGATTAAATCGTGTTAAAAATATTTTTTTGTAAAATGTAAATTTAACATGATCATTGTGTTCTTCTTCAAGATACAACTCATACATTTTATTTAAAGTTGTGTCTTCTGTTAGGTATTCCCTTTCTGTGTTAGCTCTTCTGTAATGTGACTTGTACTTGGGGAATTTCATTATGTGCTCAATTACTTTTTGCACACGATTTTCGTTAATTTTATTATGACCTCCACTTTGACCACGACAATCTCGAACACCCATTGGACGTTTGATAGCTTTCAATGCCGAATTGACTTTGCAACTTGATATTCGCAAGGTCTGTAAAAAGAAAGGTTTACACACTGTCACAGTAGATATTTTGTATATCCTGGTAGTATTTCTCGCTTTACTTGTTTTTGCTCTTTTACGCTTTATTGGAACTTCGGAAATATTTGAACAAATTATAGCCCTCTGGGCATCATGAGATTCAACATTGTAAAACTTATCAAATTCTTTTTTGGCATTATCCACACCAATCTTTTCCAAACATTTACACTTACAAAGATACATACGGAACTGTTTTGATTCTTTACATGCATTTCTCTGCGTTACGTAACTCCTGTTTTGAATACAGCTTTTTTTTCTTGATTCACGACTTTGATTAACATACTTACGTTTTCTCCCTTTTCTTGGTCTTCGCTTGCGAATTCGCTTTTGTAATAATACTGTTTAATGCGATTTCCTCTTCTGGATTTTGCTCCTGCTGAGGAATAATATTACTTGTGTCTCCTGAAGTTGAAGGCATCTGAAGTGATTGATTGTCGAAATCGGCTTCTGGTTCTGGTAGTTCAACCTCCAGAACTTGAATGGTATTTTCAATACAAATTTCATTGTCAGAATTTTTCTCATTATTTAATGGCTCATTATCTAATTCCCAAGTAACTGGCACAAGTTCTATAAGGTTAACGCTATCATCTGGTGCTAATGGATGTGTTTCAGTCTGCAAAAAAATGCAAACATTACAATAAAACTAGATCAAAATATTTACCAAATTATAATCAAGAAATATTCATCAAATTAGGGGCCGTTTGCTTATTTGCAGTTATTTCGGCAACACTGTATTACAAACTAAGCAAAAGTACTACAAAATAAATCCACATTAAGTAGCTGACATAAATTTAATTTTACAACACATATTTAGATATTTACATAGATGAAAATTCTAACTTTGTCACAAAAAACTGATAAAATGTTGGAACAGATATACGATCAGTATACCATAATATTTATAAATATTTGTTTTATTTGCTTACCTGCACATCTTCTAGTTTATGTGATACCATCGCACTGGCAATCATTTGTCTCGTTCTTGATTTAAAATTGTCCATATTTAATTGTACTTCTAACGATAATTATATTAAAAAAATTCAAGTAAAAACTGCCCCTACCAGCAACGCAGATGTACGTATATTGCCAAAATATTCGATTTACGATCATTGAAACTCATGGCCTTGGCGCTTGGTCTACTAATGCAAAACTAATACACAAAATTTGTCGCTTGGTCTAGTCATGCAAAATTTGAAATCCACAATAAGTAGAAAGGCGCTTGGTCTTTTTAAATATTACTGGTTAACCGTTACTATTAGACTAATGGGATTTATTTTATATATAGTTTATGCTATTTCCCACCAGAAAGCGCCATAATCCACAATTTGAGAAAATGGCGCTTGGTCTAGTGATGCATAATATATATTTGGAAGGAATAAACTAAAATATCATATTTCTCTCATTACCATTTTTTCTAAGAACGTAAATATATATAGACCAGCAAAATATTGATAAGTTTACAGATGTTTCAAACTATTCAATGAACTTGTCTCACTATACACTTGTGAATCGCACCAATTTATATTGTTACGGGGGCAAATTTTATGAGTACTATCTTACTTTTTCACTTATTTACATGAGCGAAGCATACACAATAAAAATGACGCTGGTAAGAATTTACTGCTGAAATTTTACATGGTTACCGCTACCGTTTAGTTCAGTTTGTAGATTAGTCACCTTTAATTGAAAATTGTCCGACTATAGCTAGCGTAGGATCAGGGTTGTCAAGCGCTGAAGTAGTCTTTACTGGGAACTGTAAAAGAGTACTATCCGCTACCCTATTGACATAACATTTAACAAATTTCAAATTTTTTTTTATAAAAAATAAGCTATTATCTGAAGTGACAAGTGACGCACCATTTTCAAAAAAAATTGATTTGTACTTTTATGTATCAATGCATACGTGTGTATTAAATTATAAATTCATTTCTAATCGATTTGACATTTTAGAAACTAACCTAACATCTTAGTCCCCTACTAAGCAAATCTTTAATTCGGTTATTTTTGTTATTTCCGGATTTTGTGGAATGTTGTTGTCGCCAAGTGATTTCTAATTATACTATTGTATTTTTTGCACTGGACTTCCACTACATGATTTTAAAGAGCGCAATGATACGCCGTTTCGGAATGTCTAGACGTAAAGATTGAATTTCACAAGACGAAGCAGGAATGGCAATTTATCTTTATATTCTTTTAATCATTTAAATAATTACCTAGTGTAATAATACAGTCATTCGATATATATTATCTGAATCAGAAGTAAATTAGGCCACGATCATCTTTTTACTAGGTCGATATAAACGTCAAATGTTAAATGACAAGATTAACTAATTCAGAACTTAGCACTATAATGATCAGTACAACAACAAAGTGTACTGATGGAAATCAATATAAACCCAGATATTACAAGACCACTTTTATAAAACCACTCTTTTGAGCAGAGCATAAAATGCTTATGGCTTTCCCCCTGTTTGAAAAGCCTTCAGTCGCACATTTGTAATTTCCATCTGTCTAACATTTCTTTAGGGTGTCGAGACTGTCACATTTCTACACCTAAAAAATAAATTTTTCTTCCGTCTTGTCGAAACTGTGGAATACTATCAATGTATTCGTTTCCTATTCGACGTTTTTGATTTTCAGAAATAAATAAAAATATACTGAAACTTCAAGGCTGACATTTTAATAAAGGATTACGTTTGCTGATGGTTTATAATATATTCTTGATTAATTATTGCGATACGTATCTGAAAACATTGTAAATACTGTTTTACGTAGTTTAAAGTTTTGTTTTTAGACTTTGCTGTAACAGTCGCATTTAGATTTGTTTACATTAGTCTTTGATTTGATTCGTGAGTTTCGATAATAGATGTGGATACATAGGAAAGACCCTGATAATTTTGACCTGGGAATATTTGAATTTTACAGTACATACTAATAATTGTGTATCAGGGCAGCTAGTTTATGAAATGCTTTCCTCTGTTTTTCTTTTAAAAAGAAAGACAAAAGATTCCTGAATATTTAAAAAAAATAAGTATTGATTTTTTATAAGATGTTTATCTTTCCATTAAAATGCATTAATATACATCATTACTTTTAAATGTCAATTTTTTTTACTTTTGCGCGTCAGTTGTCACTTCTTCTTCTTCTTCTTTTGACATCATAACCCTGGATGGGTCTTTGCCTGTCTGGCTATGTCCTTCCATTCAGATCTCTCTTGTGCCCTTCTTCTCCATTGTCTTATGTTCATTGTTTTCAGGTCGTCTTCCACGTCATCCAACCATCTCGTTCTGGGCCTTCCTTTTTTTTCGCCTTCCTATGGGCTTCCATTGTAACATTTTCTTTGTTGTTTTTGCATCGTTTTGTCTCTGCACATGTCCCACTCATGACAGTCTTTGACTTTTCACAAATGTTACAATGTCATAACCTTCATTTAACTCATTAACCTCGTCGTTTCTCCTGATTCTCCATGTGCCATCTTCCTCTTGTACCGGGCCATATACTTTCCTCAGTATTTTTCTCTCGAATGTCCTGAGTTGGTCTTCATCTTTTTTCGTCATTACCCAAGTTTCACATCCATAGGTTACTACGGGTCTAATCAGTGTTCTGTAGATAGTCATTTTGGTTCTTTTGTCTAATAATTTCGATGTCATCAATCTTTTATTAGCATAGTATGTACGATTCCCGCTGGAAATACGTGCATTAATTTCGCTACTTACGGAGTTCTTCTGATTGATTTCTGTGCCGAGATATGTAAAGGCATCCACTCGTTCGATAGTATAGTTGTCTATTGTGATATTATTTTCATTGTCAGTTATTCTTTTGACTGTCATATACTTCGTTTTTGCTTCGTTTATTTTGAGACCTCTTTTTCTTGCTTCAGGATCAATTTGTTTGAACACTTCCATTAGTCGTGGCTTATTCCTACTAATGATGGCTACATCGTCTGCATATGCAGTAATTTGTACTGATTTGGTGTTTATATGGCCGGTTATATTGGTTTTTCTGATGACTGCCTCAAGAACTAGGTTGAATAGCATGGTTGATAGGGCATCTCCCTGTCTTACTCCCATGTTGATGTTAAACAGGTGAGTCAGTTCTCCATCTACTCTGACTGCGGCTTTTGAACCCTGCAACGTCATTTTTATGAGGCTGATGTATTTTTTAGGTATACCTAGATTACAAAGGTCTTCCAGCATTCTGTCTCTTTTCACACTATCAAAAGCTTGTTTAAAGTCTATATACATATTATATAGGTCTATGTCGTATTCATAAGCTTTTTCTTGTATCGTTCTTAGTATGAATATGTTATCTGTAGTGGCTCTATTTGGTCTGAATCCATTTTGATAATCACCAATTATATTTTCGGAGTATTCTAATAATCTATTGTAGATTATACCAGAAAGAATTTTGTATATTACATTTAGCAATGTAACTGGCCTATAATTCTGGCATTCCCTCTTATCTCCTTTTTTATATATTGGCTGTATGAGGCCAACTGTCCATTCCTCTGGCATTTGCTCCTTCGTCCATATTAATGTTATTAGGTAATGGATTCTTTCCCAGAGTTCGGATCCTCCATGCTTTAATAATTCTGCCGAAATTCCGTCCGTTCCTGGTGCTTTATTGTTTTTTAGTTTATTTATTATCTGAACTACTTCTTCATAACTCGGATTTTCGATGTGCAGCTCCGCCGTATAATATATTGTCTCGTTCTGATCATTTTCGTTGTCTGCATTTAGATTTTCTTCGAAATATTGTTTCCATCTCATTATAATTTTTTGCTTCTCTGTTAGTAGTTCTCCGTCCTTGTCTTTGCATATCGTTAGTTTTGGTCTAAATGCTTTCTGTGTACTTTCTTTTATGCATTTATAGAATTTTCTGCTTTCGCGTCTGTTGTTATGCTTTACGATTTCTTGTACTTGTTTTTTCATAGCCTCTCTTTTCTTTCTTCTGCATATTCTAGTCGCTTGTATTCTTTTTTCGTTATAAATCTCACTGCTATTTCTTATGTTTCTTTGAAGTTGGTTAAGCCTATCTTGCCTTTTTTCCTCTACTGCAGTTCTGCATTCATCATCATACTATTCCGCATTTCTTTGCCTTTTGGCTTTTCCGACAGTTTCCTCTGCTGACTCCGTTATAATTGTTTTTAATTGTCTCCATTCCTCCTCTGCAGTATCTTCCTCTCGAGTTCGGTTGAGTTTTATTTGGAGAGCATTTCTGTAATCTTGTCTCTTTGTTGCGCTTTTGAATCCTTCGACATTCCATTTTTTGATTTGAATATTTTTCCCTTTTGCTACTGTCGCTATTTTCTGCCGTAATTTTGCTCCTACAGTTCAGTTGTCACTGATATACTCGATATTGAGGACATTATAATCATATTCTTGCCAGCTAATATGCTAGATAAGAAAAAGTGAAAGTTAATTTCTGTACCTCAGAGTCAGACGAACGTAAGTCCAAAAATTTTGATTTCCGGGTTTTTGATGTTTTGAGTATAAAATTTAATTCTACATCGAGCCATAATAACGTAACTCCTTTAAAAATTATACTTTCCAAAATTGCCAAGGTTATAAGAGCGTAAGTCCTTACCCATATCAGAGCCAGACAAACGTAACTCCACTTACTATATATTGTTTTGTATAAGAACTAAGCCAGTTAATAGGCAACGTCAGAGAGACGGGACAAGAAAGAACAAATCTAAAAGTCATTCGTTTTTTTTTAATTACACAAAAAAGACGAAATAATTTGCAAAGTGTTTTTCTTAAATACACTTTCAATTTCAGAAACTTTCATGAGAGTAGCCATAAAAAAGGTCAGTGCATCTGGATTGGTAACTACAGACCTTAGGGGAAAACATATGCCAGTTAATAAAATAACTATAGATAGACTACAACGAATGAAAAATCATATTTCAAAGTTCCCTGTATATGAAAACCACTACAGCAGGGAAAGGTCTCAACGAAAATATTTGGGAAATCACTTGAACATTTCTACAATATACGCATTGTATAAGGAAGAGTGTAAAAAAGAACAAGTTAAACCAGAAGAAGAGTGGATTTATTCTTAAATTTTTAATGAAAATTTCAACTTGTCTTTTCATTCACCAGACAGCGATATATGTGATGTTTGTGATAGACTAGATTGTGAAATGACAAATGAAAAAAATGATGAACTACTCAATGAACTGAAATTAAAAAAAATAAACACCTCGAAGATGCCTCATTAAGATGAGTTAAAGAAAAAAGACAAACTTGAAAGAAGTGCTAACATAGAATCAAGAGTGACTATGTCAGATCTCCAAAAGAGCCTTCCAACACCAGACTTAAAAAACACCAAAAGTTTTTACTCAAGAAAATTCTGGACGTTAAATAGTACTATTTATGATGCAACAACTGATAAAACTTGGTGCATGCTCTGAATGAGTACAGCGGGTCGAGGAGGAAATGAAATAGCGTCTTGCTTATTTACATGGGCAAGTGAAGAAATTACTAATAATCAGCCTACTGATGTACTGACTCTTTGGACAGATAATTGCAGTGGACAAAACAGAAATATGAATATGGTTTTTATGTATTTGTGGCTCTTAGAAAAAGTTCCTACTGTAAAGACAGTTAACCACAAGACACACCCACATGGAGGTTGATGGAAAACACAGCATAATAGAGAGAGCTACTAAAAAAACGAATAAAAACTAACACCATTTTCACTACAAATGATTGAGCAAACTTTATTGCTACATGCTCAAAAAAAAGTCCATTTGTTGTCAGACAGATGTGCATTAAAGACTTCTTTGATTTTCTCTTCTTGAGGAGCAAAGACGCCCCATTTATATCAAGGAAGAAGAAGACAAACAACGAACCATTTCTAACATCCAATGCAGTGTGGTTACAGCTTCGAAAAGGGACAGTAAGCTATACTACAAAACCAGTTTTGAGGAAGATTCATTCAAAAGTGTTGAACTGAAAAGAAATCGGAGGCAAGAAAGGATTAATATGCCATTGGCAATTCCACAAATACGGACGCAAAAAAGAAAATAAGCAATGAAAAGTACAACGACCTTATGAACCTGATGCAATGGATCCCTGAAGTATACAAAACTTTCTTTGAATACCTTCTACATGGTGAAGACGAAGGTAACTTCCTGAGGATGACTCGACTGCTCTTGAATAATTTTTTTTCCTTACCTCTTTGACAATAATGTTCAAAATTAATTGAAAAACATTGACTAAATGCTAGTTTTTCATCTATGTTTATTTCTAAACACCTTTTCCTAGATAAGTAAGTCCTATGATGGATTTTTGTATAGCCAAAATAACGCAAGTGCTAGTGAGTAAGTCCTACAGTAGGGTTTTGTGTGGAGCCATAATAACATAAGTCCACTTTTTACAAAATGGGATATATTTAGTAAAAAAAATCAAACAATAAATAAAGGATACTTATTTGTTAATAATACAAACAATAGTTTGAAGGTAAATAAATTAACATTTTTAGTTTTTTGCTCTCTCCTGAAAAGTTGGCTAAACGTGACTTTCGTTTGTCTGGTTCTGAGGTACAGATTTACAGATTCAATCAAATTCCCCATCTCCTATAACTATAAAAACTAAACTAACTTACGAAAGAGATTTAAAGAATACTGATTTAAAACGCTTGAAAATATTTCTAGCTATTGATAGCCTTTTCCAACACTGATAGATAGTGTTATCTAGATAGAATCTAAACTCCTGGTTCAGCGAATTTGTGACTAACCTATACAGGAATGTTTTGGGCTGCAATACGTCACGACCTTGGAACTTGGCAAATAGGCGACAATAGCCATGCAAGCTAATTATCACTATCTCTCATACTTTCTTTATACACAATATCGATAATTATTTCAATTAAACACAGTAACTTGACTGTCAACGAATTTATCGATTTATTTTCCGTGCTAATAATTGAAATTAAATTCATTATCTCGTTTTCGGAACACCATACATTATGTTTTAGCCCAGAAGATCTAGATTTATAAGAAAGCCTTTTATCGATTTCGAAGCTATGTTTGGTACCTAATCAAGTTCAAAAATACCTGCTCACTTTAATGGACACTTTATTTTCTTTATACAGACCTTTGTAGCTTCTACGAGTTCCGTCTGTATTTGTAATTTGTACATTGCCTTCCATAGTTCTGGCCTTGGTACAGAGTCATACGCCTTTCTTAGGTCTACAAATGCCAAATGTATACTTATCTCTATTTTTTGCCTTTTTATTTTCCAACAGTTTTTCCAATGTGTATATGTGGTCTATGCATGATCTTCCTGCCGTGAAGTCTGCCTAATCCTTCCCGATTTTGCCTTTTATCTATCTTTTCTCGCAATATCTTCCCATATAAGCTTCCTATTTATGATATTACGCTTCGCATCGTTTTCTATCTTTTTTCTTAAATATAGATGTCATATATGCCACCGTCCATTCCTTTGTAAGCTGTTTTCCATTTATGACTTTCTGAAATATCCATTGTATCATCCGGTGTAATTTTTTAAGCCGTATTTTATAAGTTCAGGTGAGATGCCTCCAGGTCCCGGTGCTTTCTTATTTTTTATTGCTTTTATGGCGTTCTTATTTCCCTATCTGTTATTTCTATTTCTTGTTCTGGGGATCTGCTTCGTCTTCGCCTGTTTTCTTTTCCAATGAATTGTGGTCTCTGTTCTGTTAACAGTTCCTTGTAATAGCCCTTCCATTCTTTGTCATGTACTTCGAACTTCTTGTACCTCCTATATATGTTTCAATATTTAAGCAGGTTTTCAAAATATTTTCCATGAAAATTAATACATTTTTGCATGCTTTTGAACCAATTTTCTAAGCAATTTTTAAACTCGGATTAAGGTAACTCCAAAATATAAGTTTTGAACGCTTCAACCGCTGCTTCAGGCGTCAAAAAACGTTGACCACGTAATTTATTTTTCATGTGCGGGAATAAAAAGATGTCATTGGTTGCCAAGTCTGGACCGTACGGTGGATGACTTATTAATTCGATGTTTTGGCCGGTCAAAAACTCTATTGTGTGTGTTGATGTGTCTGAGCTTGCATTGTCGTGGTGAAGAATGATTCGTCTATTCTTATTATTTTTCCGAATTTCACTGAAAACTTCTGGCAAACAAATGGTTGTTTACCATTCAGAATTGACTTTCTTACGTTCTTGTAACGGTACTGCAACTACATGACTATTTATATCAAAGAAACAAGCGACCATTTATATCGATGTGCTTCTTCCACGAGTAACTTTTGTTGGATTTGGTTCATCTTGGAACACCCATACGGTCGATTGCTGTTTTGTTTCCGGCTTATATGCATAGATTCATGTTTAGCCACCTGTGTAGATATTACACATAGCAGTTGATGCACCGCGATCCCATTTCTTCAACATTTCCTTGCACCAATTGACACGAGCTCCTTTTTGACCTTTTGTAAGATTATGTGGGATCCAACGTGAACAAATCTTTTTTACAGCCAAATGATCATGCAATATCTTATTGATGCTTATCATACTAATGCCCAAGGATGCCTCAATCTCACGGTATGTCACATGACGTTCATGCTCTATCCATTCACGCACAACATCGATGGTTTCTGGTATAACAGCCGATTTTGGGCGACCTTCACGGAATTCGTCCTGGATAAAGCGCCGATTGCAACTGTTCTGTACAACCGTTCTAAAGGATGGTGATTGATCCCCGTATAACGATTAAATTCATCGATGCACTTTTGTCTTGATAATCTACGTCGAAAGTTATGATACGTCAAAACGTTTTGGGTGCATAAAAATGTCAAACTTTTCAGTGCAAGTATCAAATGTCAGTTAGAAGTACTTAGCACCCCTACGAAAAATGAAAATGGAAATACCGGAAGGAAATTAGAACAAACACAGGAACAGCTGAGACAAGCTCTTAAAGAAAACTGTTTGAAACGCAGTAGGAAAAATATAGTACATAGAATGTATTTGTAGTTACTACTACAAATAACAAATGGTAAAATGATTTACAATGAAACAAGCGAGAATGGGGAGTTTTTGATAAATTTTGCCACCAGTAAAAAACATGGTTATAAGCTCCACATGCTTCCCACATAAAGACATACACAAAATGACGTGGATCTCACCAGATGGAACCACAACCAATCAAATTGACCATGTGATGATAGACAAAAGGGCAGCCAGTAGTATCTCTGATGTGAGAACACGACGAGGAGCATGCTGTGGATCAGACCATCTTTTACTGCAAACCAAATTTAGGTGCAGAGTTAACAGAGAAAGAAACGAAAGACAACAAAGAACAAACAAACTAGACCTGGAAAAACTGAAGACTCAGGAATGTAGAGAGAAGTTCGAGCAAGAAGTCACAAATGAGCTAAGGACACAAGAACTGCACTCCATAGAGAGCAAATGGAATAATATCAAAACAGCAGTGCTGACAGCAGCAGCGTCCACCGTGGGAAACAAGAAAAAGAAGAGAAGAGGAACATGGTTTGATGACGAGTGCAGGCAAGCGATAGAAGAAAGAAACGAAGCGCACAAAATGTACATAACAAGAAGAACACGGGAAAGACGAACATCATTTGAAGTCGCAAGACGGAAAGCAGACAAGATATGCAGAAACAAAAAGAGAGCTTATGAAAATGGACAAATAGAAGAAATGGAACAAAATTTCAAAAAAAAAACGAAATTAGAGGAGCTTACGAATACCTAAAAAAGATAAAAAGTGGATATAAACCTCAAACAAGCCTATGCAAAGATGAAAGTGGGCAAATAATCAGTGACCAACAGAAAGTCACAGAAACCTGGAAGCATTATTTTCAGACCCTACTTGGAACACAAGTAGATATGGAAGATGAAATGGGTACGAACCATGTAGAAGAGAACGAAGTTGAAGTAGAAGCTCCAACCATAGAGGAAGTTCTCGAAGCTATTAAGGCCCAGAAAAACAATAAAGCCCCGGGAGTTGACGAGATTCCAGCAGAACTGTATAAGGTAGGTGGCAACCACCTATCAAGTCATATCCACGCGCTTATCAAAGAAATATGGCAAGAAGAGAAAATACCCGACGAATGGAAGAAAAGTATAGTATGCCCAATCTATAAAAAAGGAGACAAACTCCAATGCAAAAACTACCGTGGAATTTCTCTACTATGTACAGCGTATAAAGTCCTCACGTATATTATAAACCAGCGACTCCAACCACTAGCAGAAAATATTATTGGAGAATATCAGACGGGCTTCAGACGGGGAAGATCGACAATGGATCAAATATTTACAGTCAAGCAGGTCTTGAGCAAATCGTGGGAACACGACATTGATGTTCACAACGTGTTTGTAGACTTCAAACAGGCATACGATTCAGTCAAAAGGGACAGACTATACTATATATTGGCAGAATTAGCAATACCACATAAGCTAATTAGACTCATTAAAGCCACAATGGATGAAACTCAGGCATGTGTACGAATACAAAACAACCGGACAGACTTTTTCAAAATCTCGCAGGGACTAAAGCAGGGAGATGGGCTGGCACCAACATTGTTTAACCTGGCACTGGAGTATGCGGTCAGGCAAATGCAAACTGGACGAGAAAACCTACTGACCAATAAAACGGTTCAACTGGCTGCCTACGCCGATGATATTAATATTATGAGTAGAACATCAACAGGAGCACAGGAAGCATACGCAGAGTTAAAAACACAAACGAAAAGGCTAGGTCTGGAAATTAACACAGAAAAAACAAAAATAATGGTACAGACGAGAAGAAATATAATCCCACAAAACATTATACATGAAGATGACATTGAAACGGTTGGAAAGTTTACATACCTGGGAGTAGAAATATATGCCGATGGAGCAGAGGATGGAGAAATACGAAAAAGGATAACGCAGGCAAACAAAGCTTATTTTGCCCTCTCCCATATATTTCGGTCTAAAAGTGTCCACCGAAATACAAAGATGAGAATATATAAAACTTTAATTCGGCCAATAGCATGTTATGGCAGCGAAGCATGGGTCCTGAAAGAAACATCCAAAAACAAACTCGACACATTCGAAAGAAAAGTACTGAGGAGAATACTAGGACCTGTGAGGGAAAACGGAATCTTCAGAATTCGATATAACAACGAGCTCTATCAACTGTATAAGGAAACACCCCTGTCAAACTTCATTAGAATACAAAGATTGCAATGGGCCGGACATGTGATACGAATGGGAGAGGATAGGCTACCAAAACGAGCACTGAACGCCAGAATGCAGGGAAAGAGACCAGTTGGAAAGCCAAGAAAGCGCTGGGAAGACACAGTAAGCAGCGACGCACAAGCACTTTTAGGAGTCCGTGTATGGAGAAGAGCAGCCACAGACAGACAAGGGTGGAGGCAAAAAATAAAGGAGGCCAAGGCTCATTTTGGGCTGTAGTGCCGTAGAAAGAAGAAGAAGAAATGAATTTACTATAATTAGGCTCGGTATAGGTTAGGAGACGAAGTAATACCAGGAATAAAACAAAGGTTTAACGAAAGAGTTATCAATGAAAACGGAAGGAGAATGGTGGAATTCTGCACATCAACGAACTGAGAATAACCAACACATTTTTTGATCATAAAATTCAACACAAATACACGTTTGAAAATACAAGAGGACATAGATCAATGATAGATTATGTGGTCATAAACAGAAATATTTACCATAAACAGATAGTGGATGTGAGAAGTATGACGTCACCCAATGTGGGAAGCGATCACTATTTGATACTTGGTTAAATTAGATTCAATGAAAGATGGAAAGAGAAGCTTAAACGAAACAATTCAGAGGAAATAATACAAATAGAAAGTTTAAGAGATGACTCCATAAATATAAATATCAAAAAAGGCTAGAGCAGAGAAATACAAATGGAAATATCGAAAATGAAAGCATGTAAGAGACTAGAGGTTAAACAAAATGTCCACCAAAAAAGAAAGCTTCCAAAAAAATAAGTCGAAAAAAAGAAATGAAATATCATGACAGAGCATATAAAAGAATAAGAACTGACCTCATCAATATGGTAAAGAAAATACCATAAAACATGTGATTCACTGAGGAAATATTCACAAACGGACTAGAGCATGGATTAAATTCTAATGGACAACATAATAGAATAAGTGATGGCGACTTGAATAAGACGAACAAAGCGACATGAAAGAAATAGTTGAAATATAACAAATACAAGAGGATACATAGTGTGGCCTTCCTGACAGATATGTTTAAAAAACAAAACGGAGAAACCTTTACTAGAAACGCCAAATAGAATAACGAGGATAAGACCGAATCTACCACAAACGATGTGACAATAAGGCAATTACAAATTAAAAAACAGAAAGTCTAAGAGACAGTAACAAACCAAACTCTAAGAGACAGAGTAAGAGGTGAGGAATTACGAGCGAGATGTGGTATAGAGGAAATAAACGCGTGGACCAAAAGAAGAAAAGTGGAATGGAATCAACACATCGAAAGAATGACAGAAAATAGAATAGTACGAATAGCAAGAGACAAATCGCCAAATGGATCGATGAAATCGAAGGAATAAAAAGATATTTTGTATGCCAGAAAAATCCCTTAGGCAATTGAGATTTAAATTATATAGGTTAGATACAAGAGCCTAAGAAAAGAAGCTGAGCTGCACTGATGACCACTGACTGTTCACTTCTCTTTAATATATGCACCATAACTGCCCAAAGACTAATATTAATGATGTAAGCGAAACTAAAACCCATAAATAATACTTGTTCTTTTTAAATTTGTAGCATTTTGGAAAGATTTCATTACAGAATATTTTGAAACGCAATTTTTGTCATTACGTTATCAAGTCAATTAAAAATAATATTCGATAAAGATGGATCATCAAGAAACCATTTTAAAGCATTGACGTATATTATAAAAATATTTTAAGCGTATTTCTCAGTTTTAAAATTCAAGCCCGTATTTACAATTTAATATTAAAAACTTTATGTTTAATACATTCGACTCCAGAGAATACTTCTTTATCCCTTAGACCTTAAATTGATAAAAACTGTACTGGCCCCTATAATATATAAACCTAACCCATATAATATCATATTTTATCTTATCGTAGATGTAGTAGACCAATTCATCTAAAGACGCTCTGTATATGAGAGATTTATCTGAATTGACTTGGAAACACTGAGTCGTAAATCACAAATCATAGAGAGTAAATCACAACCACCAATATAATACCACGTGCACTTATCAAAAACAGAGTAGACGACATAGGCGGATCATTTTAATTTAACTTGGAAATATTAATTAATTATATAAAAAAATTAATTGTATTTTTGAACTAATATAAAAATTGAAAACGATATTGGAACTGTCTTGATAAAAAAGTATTCTTCTTCTTACAGTGCTGTTTTTTATCGGATGTGCGCGGTTACGATGCCAATTTTTTTTTCTATCAGACGTTATTTTATGGACGGGTCCTTTATTTTTTATTTTATGGAGGGACATCTTCTCTTCACGACCGTCTCATTCGACTCGTTTTCTTCTAGTAGGCGGAGGCCATTTTTTTTATCTTTTGTGACCATTTATTTTCAGGCGCAATCTTTGTATTTTTGCATAAACTCGTCATATAACTCGTGGTTGAACCTCATTCTGTACATACTATAATCGAAGATGGGTCCCAGTATCCTTCTTAATATCTTTCTTTCAAAAGTAATAATACTGTGTATCGTTTTTGTGTCATGATCCTTGTTTCTACGCCAAATATTGCTTGGATTCGGTGCTTTATTCAAATTATAGTGCACTACTCTCTTAAGTTTGCTATTGCTGACTCATGTCCACAAGCAGATCATCGAAACGGCATGCAGGAACCTGTAGTATGTTGCTTCCTGATTCAACCAGGTGGATGAACGGCTTGGCTCTCATGAACATTCACTATGGAATACAAATTAATTGGGATACAGAATCTTAAATATGTTATGGTTACCTATATATAACAGAACCTTATTTTTTTATTTAGCCTATATTGTCCCGTTGCTCAAAAAAGGACTCTCCCAATCTTCCATGAGCTTTTTTCTGTATACGGTTTACCCTTAGATTATCTACCCAATTCACCATACAATAAAGTTTTTCCAGCAAAATTAAATAGACTAGGAAATAAATACAATAACAACATTTAACACAGCAAATATACTGAGATCTACTGTATCCAATACCAAACCTAACAATGAACAAGAAAGATAAAAAACTGCATTTAAAAATACCCTGTGAATGTGATAATTTTATCTGGGTGAAAAATCAAGACTAATAATTGGTAGAATAAAAGAGCATGACTTTTACATTAAAACAGAGATGTATAGATCTTAGATATGCAAATATGCTTGGGACATTGAACATCGGGTCCAATAGAAAGATGCATCAATAGTTTTCAAAGAAATAATCATCATCAGTAGCTCGACAACCCTTTCTGGGTCCTGGCTGGTTCTGGGATTTTCCGCCATTCTGTTCTGTTCTTCGCTTTGTTTTTCCAGTTGGTAATCTTAAGTGTTTTCAGATCTTGTTTCACTTGTTCCATGTATCTAAGTTTGGGTCTTCCCTTTGACCTTCTCCCTACTGGTGTTTGCCTCATTATATGTTTTGGCGTTTCAGTCTCCAACATCCGTTCAACATGGCCGATCCAGCGTAGACGTCCGATATTTATAGATGTTATGATCTCGGGTTCATTGTATACTGTGTATAGTTCAAAGTTATATCTTCTGCGCCATAAGAAAGAGATAGTTAAAGAGAATAATTAAGAAAGCCACCATCATTTAACTAAATAGTGCACATTTTGTAACAATCTCGTCAATAGAATAGAGCAAGATCTGGTTACCTATACTCAAAGAAGAATTTATCACTCATGACTATTCCAACACTAATAAAGTAATGAGGTAACAACGCGTTAGCGACACATCATCTATAAGTAACAATATCACAACACACAACTAACAATAAGCACAAAAATATCAGAATGTAACATTAATCTAGGATGAAGTTTCCAAGAACGAGGCCAAGAAAGTCCAAGCTGTCAAGATTTCATTACCGCCAATTAAATGCAAAAATTTATTAATTTATTATAAAAAACATTCTTGCGACGTTGTCCGATGCCTAATTTCCATGACACTCTATCATCCCATGGCCCTCTCTAAGATGTCTTGCGCTCATCGCCTTCGTTACTCCCTCTCTCCAAGATTTCCTGGGTCTTCCTCTCTTTCTGCGGTTTGGGTGGTACCCATTGCATAATTATTTTTGGGAGTCTTGAGTTATCCATCCTCTGGACGTGTCCGTACATATCAGCTGTTTTCTTTCTATGTCTGTTGTTAAGAGTCAACCCCATTTGTGTCTTATCTCATAGTTACGTATTCTCTCTCTGCGTGACACTCCTACTGATCTTCTAAAAGCTTCCATTTCTACTGCCTCTAGTTTTCTTCTGTTGTTTTCGGTTATTCGCCAAGTTTCTGCTCCGTATGATTGCTTTTAATAAGAGATTCGTAGATATTGTGTTTTCTTCTTTTTCCTATTTCATGACTCCACAGTACGCTAGTTTAGACAACCTATTGTTTTTCTGGATTGTGTTATTCTTCTCACTTATTTTTTCATTATCTTTCCTGTTGTGTCAAAAACGATTCCTAGGTATGTGTAATGGTCACAGGGCATGATGATTTCGTTATTTTCTAATGTGATGTGATTTGTTTTTTCTGTATTAATTTCTAGTCCACACTTTCTATATTCTTCTTGTAATTTCCTTACCATGTATTCCAGATCATCTTTATCGTTTGCTATCATAACCTGGTCATCAGCAAACTGCAATGTATACAAGCAAATCTCTCCAAGGTTTACGATCATGCCTCTGCATTTTCGTTTCCAATGCTTTTGCAACATATATTTTAAACAAGGTCGGTGATATACAACACCTCTGACGTAGACCTTTATTAACCAGGAAGCTTTGCGATAGTCTGTTTCCAGTTTTTATTTGTGATGTTGACCCTTCATACAAATTTCTTAAGGCTTTTATTAAGGTAACACTAATATTCGTCTGTCGTAACACGTTCCAGAGTTTGTTTACAGGAACTGTATCGTACGCCTTCTGCAAGACAATAAACATGAGGTGCGCTTCTTGATTAGTGCTTAATTTTTTGTTCTATTGATTGTTTGAGACAGAAGATATTATCAGTACAGCTTCTTCCTGTTCGAAAACCGGATTGTCCTTCTTCCTCTTGGTCTTTTTATTCCTTCTCAATGCGGTCTTTAATTATTCGTCCATACAAACGGCCTGAATGTACTAGTGCCTGATAGTGCTTCTATAGCAGCTTTTTTAACACTAACGACTACGTTTTTATATACCTCCTCTACTGTTGATGTTTCAGTTATATTCATTAGTTTGCCATCCAGTCTTTGTTGATATACTATTCTTGTACTCTCTTGCATCAAACTATCCAAATTATAACTTCTTTTTTCCAAAGTTTTTTCTTGTTGGGGTTGACAATTTCTTTGATTATGTGTTATTTTATATCTAAATGGACAGGTTACTTTTAATTTTACGACATAATGATCTGAACCACATGTTATTCCTCTGTATACTCTTGTGTCCTGTACTTGCATATTAGTATTTTGTTTTATGATGACATAGTCTATAATTGATTTTAGATTTCTTGTAGTTTGTGTCCAGGTGTACTTGTGCACATCTCTATATTTAAAAAATCCATTGGTTATTTTTAATTGATGGTTTTCAAATATTTCAATTAGCCTCGCACCATTATCATTCTGATTTATTTCTCCGTAGGCACCTACCACCTTATTATCTACTTTACGACCTACTCTACTGTTCAGGTCTCCCATAACTACCAATTCTCTTCTATTTCCAATTTTCGTAATTTCGTCGTTAACTTTAGCAAAGAACTCATCTTTGTTTGTGTAAGGTTCATCATCACTGATTGCATAAATCCATCGAGCAAAAAGACAAAAGAGGGAATTTAAAGGTAGTGGGGGCAAAAATATTGTTAGACAGGAAGTGCTATCTTGAGACGCCACATTAAACAAGGAAAGAGAGTCTTTCCTTGTTTAAGAAATTAAATTTAGTTGGGTTATGTTATTGTTTGTCCCAACTGTCACATGAAATCTTATTTATATTGAAGTTTTTTATCAATTGTGTCACATTTTAGACTGTTATAGTTAATATTTAATTAAAACTTTCAAGTCTAAGACACATTCTGAAAAATATTTTATAGCTACTGTTAATAAGTGTCGGAAAATTTAAATTTGGCGCATTCGCATTTCCGGATATATCCGCCATCAGAGGCCACTTTTTTGGTCTTCCTTTTCATAACGATTAGATTCCCTCTTTTGTGTTTTTGCTTGATGCATAAATCGCAAGAAGTACGTAAGAGGTGTTTCTTGCATCGTTATGTTTACTCTTATTATATTTTCGTCTATTGCTTCAAAGTCAGTGATTTTATGTTTATGTTTTTTGTGTATTAGAAGGGGAAAATTTGCAGGTTACATTTATCTTTTACAATTTTTATTTTAGGAATCTTTTGAAATGAGTTGAGAATTGGAAATGGAAAAGTAAAATAAAAAAAAATGTAATTTTTATTTCAGTTCATTGGGGTTTTCTCATATATAAAATATTCAATGAAAAACAACTTACCAGAAGTAAACAGTTTTAGAAAGCAAAATAGATGATAAAATACTAAAGTCTTGTAAAATAAGTACCTAACTTAAAACTAAAAAACTTGATAATAAAATGCACCTATTGATCAGATTCGTTGCAGAAGAACTCGAACTTTAAATTTTAGCTATAAAAACTAGATCTATCGAATACTTTTTACGTTCACGTAAATATTTAAAGTATGTTAGATTATATATTCAAGACGAATTTCCAACTTTCTCCTGATTAGCAAAGTATCATTATTATTCGACGCTGGGTTATTTATTTTATCGAAAGGTTCCCACAAAATAGTATTTATAATGAATTTATAGACAACATAAATTAAAATAGTCTAGCTCGACAAATGGAACTTGACTAAAACGAATCACAAGCCAGTGTTGACAGACACAGAGTATTGACAGCGGCTTGGGTGAAAGGTCATAAGTTCATATCCTGCATAGTATTGTAGTTAAAAATTCATAACAGCAAACTGGAATTGTATGAAATTTTGTATTATTTGAAACGAAGAATATTCACACATTCGAAGAAAATAGATGGAATATTTCAACTAAATATATAAAAAGAAGTTAAAAACAATTGAAGATGACGACTTCATGCCATTATAAAAAATATTTAAGTTAAAAATTAAGAAGGGCATAATTGCAATGCAGGGAATAAGAGGAGCCGTAATATAAGTAAATTAACAACAATAATACTAATAATAATACTTGCCTGTGGGAGTTTTTGTCAGTTCTTCTATCAGGCGCGGCCCCCTGCGAATGGGGGATGCTTTCTGGGTATTCTTAGCACCGATACCCAGAAGGTAGCAGGGATACTTGCCGTGGAACAAAATCTGACACCTAGCAGTAGGTATAAAATGCAAACCCATAAAAATGGTGAATAATGATTTATGTTTAGGGTCGCTTCCTGGGGATCGCCAGGGCATGTCGGAAGTCGGCGCTGGACGTGACAGAATGCGGGACGTCGGTGACAGGATGTTGAGGCGGGCCCCTGTCATACAATCAGCTACAGCCCAACAACAAGAAAAACCACAAGCGAACTAAACAACAGCAGGAGCTCTACTCGCTGAAGGTGCTGCGCTGGAACATCAGCCGGCGCTTACTCAAGCGGGACGACCGAGACAGCGCATGAAATGGACTGTGTCTATAAACGAAAACATTTTGCGCCTCTAGTACAAGGTGACCTCGGTCAAGAAACGATCAGCTATCGACAACATCTGCAGGGAGTACCCAGGGATTCAAGTATCTGAACAGAGAATAGCAGATCAATACCGGGTAATTATAAGAAATAATCTTATCCCAGAGACTACCCGCGATACCATCAGCGCGGAACAACGTACGCTTGTTCCGCGCTGGGCTACTCATTTGGTATTATAAAGTGCCCAAAAACGGATATTGAGAGTATTCAGAGGAAACTAAGAACAGTTCTCACAAAGGCGCAAAAACACTATCTACTCAAGGCAGCAGAGAGAACATTACCACGAAATCAAGGTGGAAGTGGATTCATGGACATAGGTGAGCAACTGGATAAACAAGTTGCTAATTTAAGAACTTATTTTCAGGTGCAGGTTGAGACAGCTACTTTACATCGTGCAATTTGCGTAGTAGACGATATAACGCCGCTTAAACTGAGGTAACAAGAAATGCGCATAAACCACCTAAATAAGCAAGAAAAAATGCGAACCTGTATGAGTAAACCTCTGCATGTGCGACATCTCAATGAGATCAGCCAAGAATATGTCGACAATACAGCGTCAAAATATTGGTTTACATCAGGAAAGATATTTTCCAAGACAGAGTGTTTTGATTCAGGAAACCATTTCTGGATGGTTACTTGCCATTCAGGATCAGGTTATTCCAACTCAAAATTCATGAAATATATTGTCAAAAACCCTCAAGTTCAAAACGATAAATGCCGATATGGATGTCAAGCCCAAGAAACCATCCAACATATTACTGGGAGCTGCCAGGTGATTGTCGGTACTGGTTTTAAAGAACGCCATGACTAAGTAGGAAAGATTATTCACCAGGAATTAGCCAATAAACTGGAACTTCTCCAAACCTACCATGTCCCTTATTATCAATACGCCTTGACAGAATGCTTGTAAACGACATTTACAAGATATACTGGGATCGCACCGTACTCACAGACTAACCAGTGGCACATAATAGACCGGATCTCATACTAGTTAATAAACTTACTAGGCAAACAACACTAATAGATGTGGCGATACCTAACAATAATAATCTGCGGGTTAAACACAACGAAAAGATCGCCAGGTATATGAATCTAGAAATATAAATAAGGAGACAGTGGAGAATGGAAAGTATCCAGATAGTACCTATTATTCTATCTACTGCTGATGTTATTCCGAAAAATCTCATAGAGAACATAACATTGTTGGGTCTCTTATACAGGTAGCACCTGTATAAGACCATGAAGAAAGCTGTGCTACTCTTGAATACGGAAAGAGTCCCACCAGAGCTCAATTTTTTTGATACCGTAGGTATCTGGAATAAGTGAATTTTCCCGTTAGAGGGAGTGTGAGCCGTATGGCAAAATCTGGCATATCCCACAGCATATGAGACATTAAGGACATACTAAGCAGAAAATAGTTGCGACAACAAATGTGGAATATTTTTCAGACTAACAGAATGAGGAACGTGGATTTATGAACCATAACAAGTGAATAATCATGAAAATTGACAGTTATAAAAATCAATTGATGATCAATACGCTTTACTCAAAAAAATTCTTCTATAAGTAATACGAATTTTTGTAGACAGTTTTTATTTGCAGTACTATTGAGTATCTTGTATCTTGTTGTGCTTCTTGTTTTACTCCAATTATAAGTTTTACACATCTATAGGAGTACAACTTAAAACGTGTAAATGCTCTATAAAACCGAAAAAATAACGATCAATAACATAGAAATGGAGTAGAAAAATACTAGATACGACTATCGCCTAAATGGTAACTAATTTTGGTCCATTTCGTGAAAGTAACTTAGTAATTCAAATATAATATGAACCTGTTAACAATAATATTATTCAAACACACGCTACAAATGCAAATAAAAAACGTAATGAAATAAAATATATCACTTATCATAATATCATGATAGGTACTAAAGAAAAACACGAGTAAATTTCCTTTCGCCTAAAGTCATTAACTTATAGACCTTACAAATTATTTTTCTTATCCTAAAGGAATCCAGAACCTTTTCATGGTTGTGTTTCGCATTAGTATAGCTGTTCTGTATGAGTATTTAATCCACTCATATTGTGTAACTGATATAATAAGGGTGGTGTGTAACTTGATTACGGCCGTATCCACTGACATTATTCCAACGTTTACTAATAAGATCTTATGGCCAATGTCTTAGGAGTTGTTTGATATTTATAGGCCGGTGAAAAGTTAAATTATTTGATAACGACAGATAATGTCTTAATATTAAAGTTTCATACTTGTATATAAAATATATAAATTAATGTATATAATGTAATAATGTATATAATATATATTCTATAGTACTCTATGATTTTTTTTTTTAGTTATTTATTTATAAGCTATTACATTCCTTTAACATATAAATATGTTTGAACCCTTTCATTACGTTGGTAATTTTAAACAATCTGCTGGTATCTATTTGTCCCAAAAGCCCATGTTATTGGAACGCATCCGTATTTTTAGATATTCCCTGTCCATTAGTTATTATCATTTAACCAACATATTGCGTCTATAACCTAAAATTATCTTTAACTAAAACACGTGCATCAGTACCTCAGAAAAAATATAATGTTGGTAAAGAAAATGTGTCTGTTCTGTTTTTAATACATTTTATATAATTTACTTGGCGATTAACTCAGGTAATTGATATATTCCATCTCTTTCTTGGGCGACCAAGTGACCTTCTGCCATCGGGCCTTTTCCAGAATGTGGCGTTCAGGAGTCTTTCGTCACTCGATCTTAGCACGTGGCCAGCCCATCTTATTTAGTTTGCTTTAGTGTAGCGTACTATGTTTTCATCTCCATATACTGTCTGGAGTTCATCATTGTGTCTTCTTCTCCATTCTCCTGTTGTCTCTTCTCTGCAAGGCCCATATATAGTCCGCAGTATCTTTCTTTCCAGTACCAGTAATTTTGTCGTTTCCCGCTGGTTCAGAGTCCATGTCTCGCTTCCATACGTTATTGTATGACGAATTATTGTCTTCTACACCCTTACTTTTGCTGGTATTGAGAGTATTTTTGATTTGAGTACGGTCATTAATAAATTATATGCCCTGTTTCCTGCAATGATCCTGGCTGCCACGTCCTTTTCATATTTATTTTCAGATGTTATGATCGCTCCCAGATACTTGAATTCTTTGACGACTTCAAAGTTGTATTCATTGATTGTTACGTTTTGTCTTACCCTTGGCCTTGGGTTCTTCGTAACCACTAAGTACTTGATCTTGTCCTCGTTGACCTTCAGACCAACTTCCTTGGCTCCGTTTTCGAATAGGGTGAAAACTTCTTTTGTATCTGTGGTAGATTGTGCAATTGTGTCCACGTCATCCGCAAACGCCAATAGTATTTTTGATTCTTGGGCGGCAAATCCGTTTGTCAGTTGTGGTTGAGCTTTCCTTACCGCATGTTCCAGTGCAAAATTAAATAGCAGGGGGGCGAGAGGATCTCATTGTCTAAGCCGGTGTCAATGAGGAATTTCTCCGACGTGGTGCTGCCAATTCTGATCCGTGCGGATGCGTTCTCTGTGCTCACCTGTGCTAATCGTACCAGCTTTCCAGGTACTCCCATTTCTACCATGGTCTCCCACAATGCTTCTCTGCTAACAGAATCGTAAGCTTGTTTAAAGTCCACGAAGATTTGGTGTACATCGCGGTTGAATTCCCAGTTTTTTTTCAACACCTGGCATAGAGGAATATCTGGTCAATGGTCGACCTTCCTGGTCTGAATCCGCTTTGGTAACCGCTTATTATTTCCTCTGCGTATGGAGTTAGTCTTCTAGACAGTATTATGGATATAATTTTATACGTTGTATTGATTAACGATATTCCTCTATAGTTCCGACATATTTGTTTGTCTCCCTTCTTGTGAATAGGTACTCTATGGCTTTCATGCCAGTGTTTCGGTATTTCTTCTCTTTCCCAGACTTCTCTTATAAGATGATATATCTCAAGGTGGAGCTTTTCTCCCCCTTTTTTTAGTAGTTCCGCCTGTATGCCGTCTGGGCCTGGGGTTTATGGTTTTTTAGGGACGAAATTGCGGACTTTACTTCAGCTAGTGTGGGCCTTGGTATTTCAGGTTCAGCTAACTGGTACTGTCTTTGTTGCCCTGTCGTTGTGGGTGTTTCTGTATTTAAGAGTTGCTCAAAATACTTTCTCCATTGGCGGCTTATCTCCTCGTCGTCTGTGAGCAATTGTCCTGCATCGTCTTTTATAAATCTTGGGCTGTTGGTCGTGTTGACCTCCATTGTTTTTAGGTCCTTATAAAACTGTCTAGACTGACCGGTTCTATGTTCCTCCTCCAGTTGCTGTATTCGCGCTTCTATGTACTGTTTTTTTTTCTTCTCAAAAGTCTTCTCGTTTGAGTCCTTACTCTGTTGTAGTCTTCCCTGTTCTCATCTGTAGGGCCTGTTAGTAACTCTAGCCTCTTGATTGCTTTCTGATGCAAGCTTTGTTCGCACTCCTGGTCAAACCACTGGTTTTTATTCTTGTTATTCCTTTCTTTTCCTATAGTTTCCGCTGCGGCACTTTCTATGGAGTTCGTTATATTTAAAAGTTATATAGTTTAAAATTGCTAAAAGTGAATCTACTAGTTAAACTACATTATTTTCTTGTCTGATCGACCTATGGAGGAGCAGTACTGCAAGAGATGATGGCTTGCCACTCTGTGATACTTCTTCATAGATCTTCCTGCATAAGCTAAATAAAACGTGGTTGATGTATCTTGCAAAACAGATATTTTTTAAAAAAGAACATCACCGAATGTATTGGCTATAGATTTGGCATAGTAAAAGAGTTTACCTATTTGTGTACTATACGAATGTGAAACATGGTTATTGGGAAACGCTGAAATAGAGCTGCTGAAAAGGCGGGTTAAAATCAACAAAAATAATGTTAAAAGTAGGCTTAAAAATTATAATAGAAAGACTGGAATAACGATATGCAGAACCGAATAAAGAGGAGATAACTAATAACGAAATGTAAATTTATATAACATGTATTTTGTTTTTAGAACTATATAATTTGGTATATAAACAAAGAAATAAATCCATATTTAGATTAAAATTGCTGAAATATACGATAATTAAACACACGTGGTAAATCGATGGCCTAACTGCAATATCCCGTATCTGACAATTTTGAGATTTTGAGAATTTCATTGCATCAGGTTTGTTGGGTTGCCTAGCATGTTGTGTCAAAACTCTGTATCATACAAAAAATAAGAAAGCCTTGAAAATTGCTTTTATTTAATATCCCGTATTGCTCGTCAGAAGACGTGTACATAAAAATACCCCGTATCTGTCACTTTTACATTGTATTCTTCGACAACCTACACGTGTCTGAGTTTATTCATCTGTTTAGTGAATTAATCATATTTCAAAGGTAAGTTTTACCACTATTTTTATTAAAAATATATTTCTGCTGGTATTTTTATAAATTTTAATTAACCTAGGATATTATAACTTGATAAAAGGGTCTAATATTGTGAGACCTTACGATACGGGATATTGACTTCTTGTTGTGAACAGGTTTGCATACTAATTCTTAGTAGATACAGGCTATTATTATAACATTGTGCATTGCGTGACATCAAAATTTAAAGTCTTTGATATTAGTTTATTAAAAAATAAAAAAGCGAAAGCTGCTTTTGTCCTGCTAAAGTAGCGGGATTGTTATTTTACTTTATTAAACCAAAATTTAATCTAAAGCGACTGTTTTTAATATGAATCTAGTCTACACTGAGAAAAATTTAAAAATAAACACCTCAGTTAGGTATACAGGACGTAATAGATATTAGTACAAATAAGAGATTTATTACCCCTATGTTTTATCAACTTTGTTTCTTGTTTTGACTTACCCTATTATCCAATAAATTATTTGTGCTCATACCTTTTACAATCTGTATAAGATTAAATTATCATAATTATATTTTTTTTTCAGATGCAGGCAACTCGATCACACAGAATTTTGTCTATGGTTTTAAATCGAAAAGAAAATAATCAACAGCCTTCTAGCAGTACCAAGAAAGTTTCTGAAACTGCTGTATTCACTGAGTTCAGTGAAGTCTATAAAGTAAGTGCCACAGATGGGACCCTAATACCGATAGAAGGAGATTTTCGAGATACTACTCATTGGCATGATACTGAAAATAACTCCATTTTGCTCAGCAACTTCCAACAGCCAATATTTCAAGATGAAGTCCTCGGTGAAGTCGCACATGAGTACCTTGTAGAAACTGATGAAAGAACAGAAAACACTACTTCAAGTTTTGCATATTTAGAACAGAGTAAAATTCAACAGCAAATATTTGAAGATGAAGTCCTCTGTAAAGATACACATGAGCACCTTGTAGAAACTGATAAAGTAACAGAAAATACTAATCCAGATACTTATTTCAAGCAAACTGCTTTATTGGAAATAGGCAATTTGCACCTTAAACCCGGTTCAAGCATCACCTCTGAGGATTCCAATCAAAACGACGATGACTATATCCTTGAAGAAGATCCCGAATGTTCAGATAAAACTGCTAATAATGAAGAGAAAACAGACAGTTCGAGGAGGTCACATGAAAATAAACTAAATGAAGAAAATAGAGTAAGACGCAGAAAGCGGAAGGCAGATGTGGAAAACTGGAACAGGCAGGCAACAAAATCTAGAAGAATGCATGGAGTGGAATACGCTGGTTTCCAAAGAAATAAGGATCGTAAAGTATCCTACGGAATAAAGCGACCAGAGAGAAAGATAAGAGACAGGTGTGTATCTTTAGCATGTACGAAGTCTACAAAGCATTTCTGTGGGTCCTTCTCGGAGGAAGAGAGGAATCTTATGTTCCGAACTTTTTGGGGCAAAATGGACTGGCAAGAAAAGAAGGCATACATAACGGGTAACATGGAATACACAAAAACGAAAAGGTCATCGAAAGGTAAAGAACCATCAAGAAGAAGTGGAACCTATTACTATTATTTAAGAAACAAAACTAATGAAAAAAAGAGAGTCTGCAAGAAAATGTTCTTAAATACGTTCGATTTAAAAGAAGACATGGTTCATGATTGGTTCAAAAAGACAGAGCATGGGCTTATTTGTATAAGAGAAGAAAACTCAAACACAAGTGCGGATCAAAGAAGATCAAATAATTTTAATAAAGGAAAAAGAAATTGTCTGGTTGATTGGTTCAACATGCTACCAAGGATGGCCTCTCATTATTGTCGCAAGGACACAAAGAAAAAATATTTAGAGACAATTTTCAGACCAAAGCTCAATTATATAGAGAGTATTTAAAGCACTGTGATAATAAGAGTCTGGAAAAATTATCGTATGCTATTTTTGTCCAAATATTTTGCGACTTAAACCTAAGTTTGTACCAGCCAAAAAAAGACTGGTGTGATACCTGTAGCGCATTTGAAGTTAATAATATCGACCAGTTTGCTTACGCATCACACATAGAAAGAAAAAATCTAGCAAGGGAGGAGAAAGCCAAAGATAAAGAAGATGCTATCAACCACAAAAATTACACTTTTACAATGGACCTTCAAGCTGTAAAAAGCTGCCCCGTCTTGAACGCAAGTGCCATATATTATAAAAAGAAACTAACAGTTCACAACTTCACTATGTATAACTTAAAAAATCATGAAGCCTCTAATTATTGGTGGGATGAAACAGAAGGAGATCTGTGTGCATCTACTTTTGCTTCCATCATTATACACCATATTGAACAAAACTGTAATGACCGAAAATTACCTGTTATTCTCTGGTCTGATGGGTGCTGTTACCAGAACAGAAACTCTACACTTTCCAACGCGCTTCTAAATCTCTCTATAAAAAGTGGCCAAATTATTATTCAGAAATATCTTGAGAAAGGTCACACCCAGATGGAGTGTGATAGTGTGCATCATCTAATAGAGATGAAACTTAAAAATCGTAAAATTTTTCTTCCACACGATTACATAACATGTACTGAAGAAGCGCGGATAAAACCAGCTCCATTTAAAGCGCAGATGCTTACTCATACATTTTTTAAAAACTATGCATCCTGCGAACTTGCGTATAGAAGTATTCGACCTGGAAAAATGAAGAATGATCCGACCGTCACAGATCTCAGGGTATTAATGTACGATCCAGAGAAAAAACAAATTTTGTTCAAAACTAGTTTCAAAGATGATTTTAAGACATTGCCTGTACGGGCTGTCAATCCCAAAGGCCTAGAAATGTCGTCGTACCCTAACTTACACAACCAAAGACTAAGTATAAAGAGTGATAAGTATACTCATTTGCAAGACCTTAAGGTACTTTTACCTACCGACAGTCATATGTTTTACAACAATTTACCCAAAGATAACAAGATTTAGGTAGATATCTTAAAAGTTTTTAGTTTAGTTATTTGTTTTTAGAAAGTTAATATTTATTAAACCTAATTTTCCTTTAAAGGTTAATTAAAAGGTTAATTTTTAGTTACATATTTTTTTACTGTTTTACTTTACATATGTTTGTAACTTCTAATAAACTTGTTTTGTACCAATTTTTGTTTTGTTTTTACTACCTGTTAAATTAATACTAAAAACCCGTATCTAAAATTTATGTTACAACATTTTTGACAATACCCCGTATCTACACAAAAAAAAACTCAAAATACTGCAAAATGTACTTTTTTACCTTTTATTTACTAAAAAATAAAATTATTCATTTTAAGGTCAAGAAAAAAGTCTTGTATTCATTCATTTTTTTGTTTAAAATCATATTTTGTCTCTCCTGTAAAATTCACTTATTTCAGATACGGGTTATTACAGTTAGGCCATCGAAATATAATTTTTGACAAACACAAGATAATTTTTTTCCAGGAAAATTACAAACGAAGTCTTATATTATGCAAGTCAACAAAAACTGAACAAACTATATGTGCAATATTATTTACTTGAATGTTACAGCAAATTTTGAGTGTAAAATTGTTAAATTTTTGAGTTTTTAGGAGTGACTTTTCTACACTTCCTATTTTCTAAGCGAGTGGACCAATTTTCTGGTTACTATTTACTTCCACTAGTTTCTCTTACCAATCAAGTATTTTCAGTAACCATCCATTCATCTAATAGTTCTACAGTCCAAGTCGGGCTTTGGCCTTCTTCAGTAAGCTTCTCCAAAGATCTCGATCTACTACTGCTCTTTTACATGAATGTGTTTAAGGAGGTTTTGGCATCCTCATCTACTTCGTCCTCTAATCCCTTTTATGATCTTCCAACAGATCTTTTTCCTTGCATTGTTGCATTTAGTAATTTTCTGGAATTCTGTTCTCATACAACCAGACCACGTTGCGTTAGCAGAAACGCATCAGTCATCTGGAATTGAATACATACATGTGCTTCTGTTTCTACATTGTCATTTGCACTGGTCTTTTGTTGCCAACAACAATTTTATTGTTGGCAACAAAATTGTTTCTTCTACCTGTTTCTTCAAACTTCCGAAGAAGCTCCTTGATATAGAAATAAGTCCTTGATATAGGGCGATCTGGGTACCTCCCATTAAAAAGACGTTCCGATACATATGTTTAATTGACCATTGTCCATTGTCGACTCTATCAATAATCTAATGAAGCTCTCAGTTTGGGGTACATTGGCTGTTCATTCATGTAACTGATAAATATGGACGGTCCAAAATGCTTTCTTGGAGTAGGCCACTTTTCTGAGTTCGCCATCTGCTCTTCTTATCATTTGGATAGAACTGTCTATTATATTGCATCGAACTAATGATCTTTACCAGATCGTAGTCAAACACATTGTTATAGATCTTAGTTAACAGGCTTCTGTAGTTTATTGTATCGTATTCCACTGTGCGGTCTGTCACTGCTACCCCACTATCTCTCTTTACTTAAATCCCTCCTCTATGTACTCTATTAGGTTCAGTACTTGGTCTGTGCAGGTTTTGCTAAGCCTGAAGCCTGCTTGTTGTGGAAGTCAAACAAGCATTCTCTCGCTTTTTACCCGAAGTGCTTTATCTGCTCTGTCAGGATTTTAACCACCTCAGGTGATTTTCTATTTTTTATTACGTCCATGCCCTTTTTCGGTGATAAATGCATTTCGGAACAAATTTGTTTCCTGTTGTTACGTTCTTGAAGCAGTTGGTATGTTATCTCTGATTTGGCTCTACTGCGTATGGCTGTTTTACCTCTGTGGGATCACCGTTAATTCTTTTGATCATATTCCACGACTGCTTACTTCTGTGCATCATGTCCATTTTAATTAGTGTTTCACTACATCGTTTTAGTCGTGAGGTTCTCTATCTACTGCAATCTATGTATCTCCGGAGTACTTTCGCTAAATGGAACTTTGTCATATTCTAGTCAGACTAGATAGGTATGTAATTTCGGGTTATCATAATTTTCTTGGGTCGGCGCTATGCTTTATACTTGCACTTACAAATTACAAAAGTTTACGCATATATAACTGTAACGCATTTATAAACTATTTGCATAATTTGTAATTTCAGGTGGAGCATTATCAAATTCCTTGTCTGACCCACTCCACTCTTCATTATTTTTGTTTCGATTACATTTAAACGTATCTGAAAATAATTAGAATGCCGCATTTACGTCTGACACTGTCTGACACAACAGTTTTTAAATCCAATGCATTTCTTTAAGCATAATTAAGGAATATTGATTATATTGAACACTAGTCAGGTTCTATACAATAAAAATACATAAAAACACAGGAGAAGTGTTTCAAAATAAAGATTTTATCCAAAGACTTTTTAAATTTTTATTATATAACATTTATTCATAACCTCAAAATATTTATTATATTTTATTATAGAATAATTTTTATTTCTTAATATTAAAAATAATTCATGCACTAATGAATTATTACATTCATTAGTGCATGTAGAGCAAAGTATACTTTTTCAATAAGTAATTTACCACCAAACTATTTTTAAACCATGTTAAAATCAGAAGCAACCTTATCATCAGTACTTTATTTTATCAAACATTTCAAAACACATGAGTGTCTGGTTACGGAGTGTTCCTTGGCGCACACTTGCAGGGTTTCAAAATTTGTGCAGGTGTTAACTAAACCCCAGCAAAATGGATTGCGATTAGGGCGTTCGCGGTTAGAATAACTTTGAGTGGACTTAAATTAAAATTACTGCTGAAGCAATATGTGCTTCGAATTTTGCAATGAAAATTTAATATTGGACCTATATAAACATATTTTGAATTTTATATACAGTTTGTTCTACTGGTATACGTAAGAAGATTTTAACGAAACTATGGGGTGTTCAATAATTTCAAAAATATTTTACTGTGCTGTTTTCTTGTGGCATGTTTACGTTAAATAATATTTTATGCGGGATTAAACTAAACCACAACTGATTGTACTGACAGTTACATTTTACATTTGTTTTGACCTTTCGATTTCCAATTCGGAAATTGTTTTCAAAAAAATTTTAAATTAAGAAACTATTAGATTTAACGTGTAAATGTTAATGCATTGGCGCTGCCGCAGGGTGGCAAAAACTAATTTGACAGTTGACTTCCTTGGTCCCGATCTTGTCGACAAATAGCGATATTTTGACTGAATTTCTGAGAGGTGTTGTTCCCTCGGATATATATCTAATCTGATTTTTCTGTGCTTACGTAGTTAACTACAGTTGAGTCTATGGTTTTTTACCCGTTCGTCATCATTTAAACCATACGAAATACACACAACCAAACTTATATGGAATCACCCAGTATTTCTTACTAATAATATGAAATGTATGACAACTTTTTTTGCAGATAAGAGATAAAGGTTTTTGTTGGAAATACGATTCATAATTGATAACATTTGATCAAGTACACATTGAAAATTTTTATTATTTATGTCAAGTTGTAAAACCGAGACGTCAGAGTAAAGTTAAGTTTGTGTTCAAAAAAGGTAATATGCCCTACGTAGGTTTGTCAGATGTTCAGAGGGGAAGATTTGTTGCTGTTGTTGAGCAGAAAATGTCACAAAGGCAAATGTCAGCCACGCTACACGTCTCGCTGAGCGTTGTTTCAAAAACATATGCAAGATTTTTAGAATTGGGTACACTCAAGAACAGGCCTATAGAAAGTCGTCGTAGAGTAACTAGTGATCGACAAGACCGGTTTTTAGGTCAAATAGCTAGAAGAAATCCAACCTATTCTCATCCAGAGCTCTAAAGGCAACTTTTGCAGACTACAGGTATTGACAATTTAGTTGAAACAGTACGAAAGAGACCTCGTTCCCAAAGTTTATTAGCAGGAGGCAGTTGAGGGTTTCCGACTTACTCAGACAGAACAAAATTGATCGGCTGAATTGGTGTCTGGAACATCAGAACTGGACAAATGAAGATTGGCAAAATGTCCTTTTTTCAGGTGAAACCAGAATTGGCCTGAGATCAGATGACCGTCGAATTCGGGTTTTAAGAGGTCGATGCAGACAAGCTAGACTGCAAACTGCCAGAACCGTTCCAAAATATAAAGGAGGAACTGTAATGTTTTGGGGAGGTATTATGATGGAAGAAAAAACACCTTTGCGTCCCTTACGGCAAAGTTTAACGGGTCGCCGGTACGTCGATTTGGTACTAGAATCCATAGTTAGGCTGTGGCGAGATGCAGTGGGAAATATTTTCATTTTCATGCACGATAATGCCCCTCCACATACCAGCAGTGTTGCCGCAGACTTTCTGGAAACTGAAGATGTCACTGTTCTGAGCTGGCCTCCTTGCTCACCTGAGATTAATTCCATTGAGCATGTGTGGAACCTCATTAAAAGAAGGATTAGAGCTTGAAGGGATAATCCAGGTAATGCGGATCAGCTCATTCAAGCTGCTCTAGAAGAATGGGCAAACTTACCTCAAAAACAAGTTGACGATTTAATTAGAAGCATTCCTCGTCGGATTGAAGCTTGTATTAGAGCTAGAGGTGGCAACACTGACTATTAAAATGAACAAAAAGACTGTATCTTTCTTTAGTCAACATTGCAATATTTTCATTTGTTCGTGTTTTTTGTGTTTTTGTTAATTTCAAGCATTTCTAACATTTTTTGATTGTTTTTTGATAGTTAATTAAATGTTTAGTATAAAATGTAGTTCATTTTCCACTAAAAAAAATTTATTAATACTTTACAAAATCGGAAATAATTTTGGTAAAATATTGGTAATTATATAGGTGCTTTGGAATATTTCTACGAGTTCGATTCATTTTTTGGGAAAATACATGAAAAAATATGCAAACGGTGCCACCGGTACTATAAAGTATTTCTCGTCTACAAAATGGGTTGAATTTATTTCTATTATGTCTAAGATACTGGAAGTATTTCTATTATATCAAAGATACTCGAAGAGACTGGACCAAAAATAACAGAAAATGCCAGAAAAATTGCAACTTGTCGCCGACTGCAATATATATGTTATTGTCGAAATATTTAATATCATATACAGAACAGGTATATTACCTAAAGAATGGCTTCTATCAATATTCGTGACTATAACGAAAAAGAAAAACTTAGAACAAGATATTGGACAAACTCAGTTTGGATTTAGAAATGCTCAAGTAACCAGAGAAGCATTATATGCAGTAAATGTGCCAATACAGAGATGTTTAGATGTAAACCAGGACATCTATGTCTGCTTCCTAGAATATAACAAGGCATTCGATACAGTGAAACTTAATTCTTTAATAAAACTACTGAGAACAAAGAACTTCGACACACGGAATATAAGCTTCTGTCAGATACACTTACTCCACGAAAACTCACAAACATTCACTTCTACTGCTTACTACCTCTGGGGAACCACCAGAGAACAACGACTGTTCGCCTTGCACCCTTGGAAAACAACTGATTATCTTTTCTCCCTCAAAAATCTAGCTTAACTCTCATTCCTACATACCTATCCCACTTTTTCAATCTCCTCCAATCAAAGCTCGTCACACTTATGTCCATCTACCATTTAGATAACAAACAACAATTTTACCTACAATTATATAATTCCTAAAAACTATTAACATGCTAATCGGTTTCTACAAATTCTTAAGAACTAACGGAGAAATATATTATCTAAATATTTCTATTCTATTGTCTTATTCACTGTATATCGACGTACAAGTCCATTTGGAAAACCCGCTTGCATTGTTCATGATTTCACTGAGCTCACTCACGTCACTCGAATATATTTTATAAAGAAAATAATTTATGCATATCTTTAAATTTTGTTTACTACAGGTAATCCAGGATAATGGACTTTCATTTCTTCGAAATATTTTTTATAGTTTATTAGTTGAATTATTTGAATTATTATATTTTGTACTTTGAAATATATTAAGAGCAAACCAATATTATTTTCAATTTTACATATCATAACAATATATATATATATATATATATATAATATTATATATAATTATATATATATATAATATATATATATATATATATATATATATATATACATATATCCATATTGATCATACGCAATCGAAATCTGAGTTTGTAATAAATCTTCACCACCAAACGTCTGCAGATCTTTTAATCCAGGACTATTTAGGTTGATTAGAGTGGGTTGTTCAGGCCATCTGTGTCTCTCCGCTCTTCGATCTGGTGAGAAAATTTGCGCTACCCCATTCTATTATAACCATGTAATATCGATATTTCTTGTGAATCTAACTTTGATCATACGCGACAATTCCCATTTTGCATTACGATTATAATATGGATTAATATTTTTATTTTACTAGTCATAGGCAGGTAAGTTCGGTAGGATGTAATTTTTAGGTATCAGAAGTCAAATTTTTCAATTTAATCCTTACAAAAGGATAGATAATATATTAGTTGCTGTCAATATGTCGAATTTTATTATGTTTTGAGGGAAATCCCGAAACAAGTCGATTTTTGTTATACAATACCCATCTTATAACGTACATGGAGTAGGGATGACGTCACCGGTGTGGGTGTAGTGACATAACCTTTAATTTTTTTAAATAAAAATTGGTATAATACGACACCTCATTTGAAGAAGAATTTAATTCTCTATTTAACGACATTACATTTTTAAATAAAATATTTTTTAAGGGTACAAAAACAATTATTTTTAATTTAAATTCAACTAAATTACAACAAATGATTTAATTCATAATGTACTTTAAAGTAACCAAATTATGCATAACAATTATTAAATTAAATGCTCGAATGCACGGTTCCTGCATGACTTCTGAGTAATACTTAAAAAAGCAAATAATAAAATAATAATGACACAAAAAGTTATCTCATAAACACTGAAACTTTTGGTCAAATGTTAATTCAAGCAAGTGATAGTGGCATAGTTACTGTAATATTTATTGACGTAGGTGTTTTGATTTTGTGAATTGTCATCAGTTTTCAATTGTAATTTTTACTTTTGATACTAAATTATGGCTTACCTAAATGAAACACAATGCATAGAAATATTAATTTAGCGATGCGGAGATAACAATCAACAGTAAGTAAAAAAGTCCGAAAATTTGGAGAAACTGGGAACGTTAAACATATTCCAAACGCTGGGCATCCTAAAATTGAACACAATGTGAAGCTTGATATTTTATTAAATGTACACGACAATCCTCACAGTAGTTCAACACAAATGGATGAATATACTGGAGTTTTCCAACGATCTGTATTACGTATTTAAAAAAATACCGTCCCTACAAAATTCAACTACATCAGAAATTAAACGACGACGATCCCGATCGCCGGCTTTAATTTTCTGAAATTATGCAGGATTTATGTATCCGCAATGTGGATACATTTCATCAATCAAATCCTTTTTTCCGATGAAGCCACATTTTATATGTACGTATCAAATGCGAATGGAGAAAAACCCTGGATGACTGAGTCACAACGCAATATCCTCAGAAAGCGATCATTAATGACCGAATCATTGGTTCTTTTTTCTTTAAAGAAAATCTAACAGGAGAACGTTATTTAACTTTTTTGAGAAATCAACTTACCTGTCCTTGCTAACATGTATCCAAATGCCAATAATCCAAATTTACCTAGTAAAAATATCTGTTTTCAACAAGATGGCGCCCCTTCGCATTACGCACGTGAAGTACGTCAATTTTTAAATCATTGCTTTACCAGGAGGTGAATCGGAAGACGAGGTTTTATAGAGTGGCCAGCAAAGTCGCCAGATCAAACACTTCTAGACTTTTTTCTGTGGGGTTACATAAAATCAAAAGTTTATATCAATAGGCACCAAAACTTACAGGACTTGAAAGATAGAATTATGTATGAAGAATGTACCTACTTGATGAATGTGTCCGTAGATTCTCATATTGTCAAGAAACCGATGGATGCATTTCGAACATTTAATTTAAGATAATCATTATGCATAATTTGGTTACTTTAAAGTACATAAATAATTAAATCATTGGTTATAATTTAGTTGAATTTAAATTAAAAACAATTGTTTTTGTACCCTTAAAAAATATTTTATTTAAAAATGTAATGTCGTTAAATAGAGAATTAAATTCTCGTTTAAATGAGGTGTCGCATTATACCGATTTCTATTTAAAAAAATTAACGATTACGTCACTACATCTACACCGGTGGCGTCATCACTATTCCATGTATGTTATAAGATGGGTATTTTATAGCAAAAATCGACCTGTTTCGGGATTTCCATCAAAACTCGACGGTTCTCGAAATAATGATAATATTCCATAATTAAGCCGTTCGCTGTATACTTGTTAGATATACTGCACGGTTTGGTGTGGTTTATCGCCCTCATGTTAATTTCCGCTTTCCAATTGCTTCTTCTGCTGCTTGGTTGATGCATTTCCTGATTTTTTGCCAAGTATCTTCTATTCCCCATTCTGGTTGTAACTCGATCTCTTTTAGTTTGCTGGTAATCCTGTTCTCATAAAGGAGTTTTGTACTTTCTATTGCTAGCGACTCTATATTGTGTATTTCGATGAGCATTGGGGGTTTTTTGTTTCATTGCAGACGTTATAGTAGCATCTTGCATAAAACAAGGTTGTGATCGGTCCCTAGGTTAGCAGATGTTAGGGCTCTACTAGTACTTGTGACGGTGTTATCACTCGATTTGTGATTAAAAAATCTATCATTGATCGCTGGCCTCGATTATTGTTAAAAGTGTATTTATGTTGGTCTTTATGAGGAAAGTATGTGTTGTTGACTCTCATTTCATTTCTAGCGCAAAAGTCTATTAGTGCTTCGCCGTTTTCATGTTTTAATGTTGAAAACATCTAAAATCTATCTAAAATAAATAGTCAAATTCCAAACAAGATGTTGGAGAACAGAAATACTCCTACCTCTTGAGAGTACAGATATCAAAGAGGCCATTAGGCTCTTAGGTCCTTCCACATTGCCACCTGAAAGATCTATTATCAGACCAACAGACTTAGGCTTCTAGGAAAGCTAATTAATCGTTTTGGAGGTACATTTATTACTTGGAACGGTTCTAAAAATACCACTTCCAGGCACTTGGCGTTGGTGAACAATTGCTCTGAAGTTGCACACATTATGCTTGGTCATTTCCGCTGTGGTTTATTTACTCAGTTCATTTTACCATGATAATACCTGAGTAAGCAGTGCCCAGAGAGAACATCTGTAATTACTCTAATATCAGCTTTCTGAATTTCTTACAGTATTTTTAGGTACCGAGCAGAAGGCTGTAATAACCTGTTTGCTTACCTTTGGCTTGGCCTATTTTTTCAGTAGGCTACACCAAGTTTCCTTGGTGTAGCCTACTGAACATTAAAACCATACAACATTAAAACATACAACTCCAATGGGATAATAACTATCTACCATGGGTAGATAATAACTACAATATATAAACCTTGAGAACCAAAAAAAAAAGTGGACGATAAGAAAGTCTTGAATAAAAAGAATCTCGTCTGAAATGCAAGAGAAGACTTGGAAGAGGAACAAAGGATAGTGGCATAGAACGTTAAGAACGATTCTTACGAGTATATGTTTCATTTTCGTTTCGATAGCGTCTATTTCACCCATTAGTTCTCAATATAAGAAAGGCCTAGAATAGGTTTTTCGGCGAGATTGGGAAATTGAATTGACAGAATTAAGTTTCTATTTGAGTCTGGCACTGGAATAAAACCATGTAAGACATATTGAGGGTTCCCTGAATAATTATTGATTTACAATAAAATTAGATCTCCCCAAATATATATAATTATGTGTGTAGGCAGCAGTGTTGTAAATTGTCAGAAGTTATCTCTATCTCAGGAGATAAAAGATTAGAAAAAGATGAAAAGTAACGCTTACTATTACACGTTATCAGTAAAAACCGTATTTCTGCTCGTTTTCGACAGTGCTTCAGATATTGACAGAATTTGCTATTAACCTTCTCAACACAGCGAAACTTTTAGGTAAAATCTTTCATCCTAATCCAAAATAGTCGCAAATTCGTGAAATATACTGTAGTTAAAAATGACTTATTTCTGCTAACTATTCTGCGATTTATTCTGAAAGTAGATTATTGAGAATGTATTTTGTTTTAGGATGCAAATCATTTTTTAAAAGGAGTGTTAGAAGAAATTTAACGTACTCATGTCGAGGGAGCCGGAATTGTCCGATAGATCAACATCATAGAAACCAGTGCCAATATTGTCGTTTAAAAAAATGTATGAAAATGGGCATGCGAAGAGAAGGTATGTATTTGTTTCGATATATATTTTTAGTACTACGGTTGTTAAGTGTACGTTAAGAAGCTTTAAGCTATTTTTATTCAACAAATTCGAAAGAAGTCTCTCTTAAAATAAAAAAAATCAGTCCCATTATTTAATCAATCTATAAATACGGTGCTATAAATACATTTGCGGCTGTTTGCAGAACCATTCCTTATATTTCTACGCCCGGATTGAACTGACGCGTTTTAGTCAGTATTTTAATGCACCAAATATATTGTAATCATACGCTGATAAGTCGGGACTATAAGGGGGATGCTCAAGACTTCAAACCCCCCAAACAAATCTTGAACTGTATGAATACCACAGGAAGAAGTATAGTTATGCTCAAAACTGATTCTTTCATAATGGAGTGTAGTAGTTATCGTGATGCCGTGTATTGCCCATCTCCAAATATCTCTGTTTCTGGTCATGTCTTTTAACTCATGCATAGGTATTTTGCATATTGCTGTAATTTGGTGGATCCATCTTGTTGGGGATCTTCCTCGTAGTCTTCGGCCTTACACCTTTCGCTGGTTAATAATTTTTTACATGCTATCTGTGTCTGCTCTCATAACATGTTCTTTTTCTTCTTATAGTGCCGTGCACCTATAGTGCGTTAGCGAATTACCTTAAGGCCAGACGTCTGTCTTTTGCGGCATGTAAAAGATCGCCAGTGTTATTTATGCCTGTCCAGTTCTTTATGTTTAGTAGCCACATTTGTTTGCGACCTACTCCTCTCTTGCTTTCAATCTTTCCCTGGATGATCAGTTGAGGGATTGCGTATTTTTTCCCTCTCAGTATATGGCCGATTGGCCGTTTGGAAGGTAAGAAAACCCGTATATATGTGCTTCATTGATTTTCAAAGGGCATTTGATCGCGTTCAGCATACCAGACTAATTACCGCCCTGCAGAGCATCCAACTAGATGAAAAAGACATCAAACTTATTGCCAAACTTTACTGGAACCAAACAGCCATTATTAATACCAACAACAGAGAATCAAAGCCAATCAGTATTGAACGAGGCGTAAGACAAGGCTGTATACTATCTCCCACCCTCTTTAACGTGTATTCTGAGAATCTATTTAGGGAAGCTTTAAAAGATCAAAAAGGAATTATCATAGGAGGAGAAATAATTAACAATATACGGTACGCCGACGATACTGTGATTCTAGCTGAAAACATCGACGATCTGCAGGAGCTAATCAATAGAGTTGACATGGAATGTACAAATTGGGGACTGTCGATAAATATCGATAAAACTAAATACATGGTGACCAGTAAAGTGGATATCGGCGCAACCCAACTGATATTAAACCAACAACCGCTGCAGAGAGTTCAGAGATTCAAATACCTTGGATGTTGGATTACCCAAAATCTAGATCCATCCTTCGAAATTCGATGTAGAATTGAACAGGCAAGAAACTCATTTCAAAAATTCAAGCCTCTATTATCCAATAACTCATTAAATTTGGAAATCCGTGAAAAGTTTACAAGATGTTACGTGTGGTCTGTACTTTTGTATGGATGTGAAACTTGGACTTTAAACGCCGATATCATGAATAAAATCGAGGCGTTTGAGATGTGGTTGTATCGAAGGATACTAAAAATTCCATGGACTAGCAGAAGCAGAAACGAAGAAGTTCTTCGAAGAATGGGACATCAACGAACTCTATTAAATATTATTAAGAGGCGTAAACTAGAATATCTTGGACATATAATCAGAGGACCAAGATATGAGTTCCTTCGGCTAATTCTCAACGGTAAAATCGAAGGAAAGAAATGGATAGGACGGAAGAAACTCTCTTGGTTGAGGAATTTGCGGCAGTGGACAGGTTTGACAGCGGACCAATTGCTACACGTAGCGCAAGACCGAGATCAGTATAACAATATTATAAGCATGGTAGTCGCCGACGTTCCGCAGGGATATGGCACTCTAAGAAGAAGAAGAATATGGCCGAGGTACCAATTTTTCGCACCTTGATCAAATTGAGTAGTTCTCTCTCAGTAGCCATTTAGTAGAATACCTTTTTCAGTTTCGTGCAAAACTTCGATAAATATTCTTTCAGAGTACAGATTGAAGAATAGAGGAGACAAAATACAGCCTTGCCTCACTCCATGCATGATTTCCACATAGTCAGTGTGTTCACCTTCAACTCTGAGATTTGCTGTCTAATTCCAGTAAAGATTTCCAATTATTTTCAGATCTTGGTTGTTTGTTATGCTAGACTTGCGAGAATCTTCCTATAAATTAAATTTATTTTTAAAAAGCGTACATTTAGATGACGGTTCTAAGCGTTTTTTATATATTTTTTTTAAAATAAGAACACAAACAATTTTATTCCATAAGTGGTTTTCACAATGTAATAAATTGTACTTAGAAAGTACGAAAAAGAGCCTTTTAAAAACTTCCAAAAAAAAGGAAAAATTTGTAAAAGGACGATTTTTTTGAAGTAAATACTATTTAACCCTCCATTAGTCGTTAGGAAAAACTGAGCATCAAGAGTCGTCAGGGTGTCTGAGACCGAAAATTAAAAAAAATAGTTTTTGCTATAAAATTCATACAAATATTTTATAGTGCATAATAGAAATTACTGAAAAATATTTTTGAAAATATTTTATTGAAAAACAACAGACACAAAATGAAAATCACTAGTAGAACAATATATTGTTATTTGTAATATAAAATTAAATTAAAAAAAATTCTTCAAATCTTAGGAATGGAAAAACAGTTCTTAATTTTTAGTTAAGAAGAATGTAGATTAGCTAAAAAAAAATAACTCAGGTGTTTAACAAAAATATAAAGTAAAGTATTTCACTTGATTTAGTAATGGAGACATTTTAAGTTGTAGCGTAACTCAGGCAAAGCTGACATATTCCAGGAATATGTTCAAGGTACATGAATTTTTTGCATTATATGCATGAAAAGCGAGTACATCTGTTCTTTTTGATACTACAAAATGCACAACGACCCTTTGTTTGATTTATTTCTGGAATTACAGTAACTACATCTGTGATACCGCAAATTTGCGAATCGACATTTGAGACAACTGGCAGATTTATAGAAGTAACGTGACATTCTGAATAGGGATATAGCTAAGGTATTACTTCTACTTTCTTCTTCCTTGTATGTCACATCTTGTTCCGATTCACTTTCGCCATCACGTTCCTCAATTCGATCGATTTCGTTTTCATTTCCCTCATCGTCAAAATAATTTTCATCGTCGGTAGGAACCATTTCCCATAATTCCAACAAGCGTTTTTGTTCGGCTTCAAAGGACATCTATAAATAAGAATTGACAAAAACTTACCAATAAAATGTAATAATAGGATGCTAAATATTTACCTGATCTGAAAGTTATGCCAACAAGTAATAGCTACACCGTTAGTTGCTACAGACTCTCGCACCGAAAATAACTATAAAACTCGCACAACTGTACCCAGGTAAGAATGTACACTAACACGAGTTTGGTTGACAGGGAGAGGTACAGAAAGTGGCGATAGAAAAATAATAGTTATTTGTAAATCCCGAATGAATAATTCTGTCGTCGGTGTGTGACACCGATAGCGACTAACGAAGGGTTAAATGGGAATAAGCCAATATAATTTAATTGTGGCTTATTCCCATTTAAATAGTAATTACTTTAAAATGCCACAAGAAAATAGCTTCAGAACAAGACTTTTTTGAAGGATCTAAAAATATTTTTGGCAACGTTGACGTTTTAATCAATGTTTAAACAATGATCCCGTAAAATTAAACGAATAATTTCATGAAAAAATCTTTCTTTTCTACGTAAAGTTCAATTTTGACTGGACTAATAAGTAAATATTTAATCTCCAAACAATATTTTATTTATAAAATGCCAAATACTCCAAAAACCAAAGACCAGCTACACTGTGATCTTGTTATCGTATCTTACAAGTCCTCGAAAAGTTTTCAAGATTTTTTCTTTCATATCCAGTATCTCCTTCTCTATAAACGTTTCAACGCGTATTAAACACTTGGCTGTCATCAATGTAATTCCCAAATGGTCTCTTCATAAAGTAGGTAGATGAGTAACCCACAAAGATAAAGCAAGGAAAAACCACAGACCCGCGAGAAATCATTTCAATCAGTTGTCCGCAAACTACTGGTGTACCTAGGGAAGTTTGTCGAAGGGTCTTTCGACAACCCCCATTTCGTGGAGCCGTGTTGAGCGAACCCTCCCTTTTCAACTTCAATCGGGCTCCTTGTTAAATTTATTATTCTTCGTCGACCACATTTCAACTATACTGTGGTGCATATAACTTTGATTTGATATGTTCACATTTAGAAAATAGAAAGATAGAAATTTTACAAACATCGAAACTACATTATAACTTTTTTGACTAAAAAATACTGTAAAGCATTTTAAAACAAAGAAAAAATAAAAATAGAACAAAAAAGACAAACTTACATAAATATAAAACAAATGAAACAAAAACAAATGATTCATACTACAAAAACTATGATATTAAGAAGGAAAACTATATTAACTTTAAAAATATAGCCCTCAAAGAGTCGTCTATTATATAATAAAGTGTCATATTCCACTCTGATTTGGGTTCTTTAAGAAATTATTTTTTTTCTTTTCGCAAAGGTCTAGGAACGCGTGAAGCTCACTTTTTTCACTTATTATACTGATACAAAGATGCCTGGATATCAATCAAGATATATACTCATGTTTTATTGACTTTAACAAAGCATTCGATAAAGTACGACATAAATAATTAATGAATGTCCTGAAATCAAAGAAGATTGACTACAACGACCTCAGGATCATATCAAATTTATAGTACAAACAGCGAGCAAAAGTACATGTTAACCAACAGCTGTCAGAAGAAATTGAAATTAGACGTGGATTAAGACAGGGATGCGTATTGTCGCCAATTCTTTTTAATGCCTACTCCGAAGAGATCCTGAAAAACGCTCTTGAGGGTGAAACAGCTGAAATAAAAGTAAATGGACTTCCCATTTACCTAGGTAAATGGGTACTCCCAGGTAATGGGTAGGTAAACCCAAGTAAATGGAGATCACCAGGAGACCGTCCAAACCGAATAATTAGAAACCAAATTGACTACGTTTTAATAAACAGAAGATTTCGTAACGCTATCAAAAGAATCGCAGCATATCCAGGTGCTGATATTGCATCCGATCATAATCCGCTAATAGCAGATGTGAGGTTAAAACTAGCAAAAATTAAGAGAACAAATACAAATACCAGCACACCTATAAATACAAGAGAACTGATGAGAGACGAAAATCTGAAGAAGAGTTATGCGAATCAAATTAATGAAAGAATGCGAGTAATAGAACAAAGTGATGATATCGAAGAGATGGTCAATGATATTAAAGGAACGATTCTGGCAGTAAACAGGGAAGTTAAAACACAGATCAGAAAGAGAAAGCATAACGAATGGATGACGGACGAAATTATGGATCTAATGGAAAAGCGAAGGCAACATAAACAACAACGTAATCAAGACAAATACAAACAGATACACAAAGAATCCGTCAGAAAATTAGGAAAGCAAAAGAACGTTGGATGGTGGAAAGGTGCAACGAAATAGAACAATTGCAGGAAAAAGGAGATAGTTTTGGACTACATAAGAGATCAAAGAAATATCGAATATACACAAAAGCCACCACAGAACAAGAATACGCAACGACAGAAACGAATACATAGAGTCAGAAGAGGAGATAGCAATGGCGTGGAAAGAATACGCAGAAAGCCTTTTTAATGACGAAAGACCAACACAACCAACGCGCAAACTTCCTTCCGAAAACTTATCAGGGCCATCAATAATGCGAAGTGAAATAGAATATGCAGTTAGAACCACAAAGATGCATAAAGCAACAGGTCCAGATGAAATTAATATAGAAGCAATAAAACTACTAGACGAGGAGAATATCGAAATCTTGGTAGGCTGTTCAATAGAATTTATGATACTGGTTACATTCCGCGAGAATGGCTGCAGTCATCCTTTGTGATGATCCCAAAAACAGCTAATGCCACAAAATGCAATGAACACCGCTTAATCAGTTTAATGAGTCACTTGTTGAAACTCTTCCTTAGGATATTACACTCAAGAATGTACAAGATACTAGAAGAACTTAGCGGGTCAACACAATTCGGTTTTAAGGGAGGACTAGGAACAAGAGAGGCAATTTTATGTTTGAACACCTTAATACAAAACTGCTTAGATCAACGAAAAGATGTATACCTCACCTTCATCGACTACGAGAAGGCATTTGACAATGTTAAACATGATATCATGATGGAACTACTACATAGGGCCAACATTGACCAGAAGGAGATCAGAATTATTCAGAATCTATACTGGAACCAAATGGCAAAGGTGAGGATTGATCAAGACCAATATACGGATGAATTTGAAATCCGGAAAGGTGTCCGCCAAGGATGCATACTCTCTCCGATGCTTTTTAATTTATATGTTGAAAATATATTTGCGGAAGCATTAGAAGATACGGAATTAGGCATTAAGGTGAACGGCATACCAATTAGCAACCTACGCTATGCGGACGACACAGTGATTATAACTGATAATTTGGAAGATCAGCAGTTATTACTTGATAGAGTGAATAGCATAGGTAAAAAATATGGCCTCAAAATCAACATTTTGAAAACGAAATATATCTTTCGTTTTCCCATGCAGTCCTCAATTCCATTGTTATTATTTCCGACTCTACCGATTAGATCTCCCATTACAATTATATTTTCTTCCCCATTGTCAATTTGCATTTGGAGCTCCTCGAAAAATTTATTTTTCTCTTCCTTTTTTGTATCTTCATTTACTCCGTAGGCTGTTATTATTGTCCATATTTCTTCGTTTATCAGTTTCATTTTCAGCGATAATATTCTCTGGTTAACATATGTTTCTTCTATAATGTATTGCAGTCTATTCGGTGCAATTATTATCCCTACGCCTTCCTTTGCTCTCTCCTTTGCATCAGCTCTTATCCAAAATAACCAATATCCGTTGTGCATCTTCTTAAAACCTCTTCCTTTCAGTTTCGTTTCCGTTATTTCTAATATTTCTATTTTTTGTCTGATTATTTCTTCTACAAGTTCTACCTCTTTTCATTGACGCTTCTTACGTTCCATGTTCTCATTTTTATCTCTCCTTTTTTCTGCGGTATATCTTTCATCTTCTTTCTATTTTCATCCTTGTTTACCTTTGCATCATGCTTTTTCCTATCTTTGTTCCTATTCGTCGCCCTGGTCGTCATTGTCAGATCCTTTCGTTGCTTTGGTCATTATCAGAGCAAATAAGATGATTAATTAAATGATCTTTAAAATAACACCACTTGACTCACGTCCCATTTAAAATTGTAAGGATAATATTAATCCTTGCCGTAGGATTGAACATTTGGGACTAGAAAATATTCACTGGAAGACTTCCGTTTAAAAACAAAATTGACCTACTCTTCGATATTACATATGGTTTACCGCCACCCTGTATATGTAAGAAATCATTGCGAAACCAGTCATTATCAAGTAACTTTGTTATTTTTTTATTTTTGAGGTTAAAAGTGTAATAATTGTTCAATTTCATTAGAAAGCAAATTCTGTATAATTCACATTGAAATTGATCAACTCTTACTGGGTGTTTAGATTGCAATGGTGTGAAAGTAATATTTTCTGTTTGTAGATCGAAGAATTTCCCACGAAAAAGTCTCTCGATACATATATTTACGGACAATCGTTCGTGAACTGTCACGATTTCCAAAATTGTAGACATATAAGTTAAATATAACTAAAAATATGCAGGTATCGGTTTTTGTATGTATGTCCACGCAATAAAAACCAACTGCATTCCTAAACAAACGCCGCTCGGTCCCTATCTGGGGTCACGGGGTCGCGCGTACAGTAACAACACACGTGCTAGAATTCTCAGCATCCTATAGAACTAGTACCCAATGGTATTCGTGTTATGGTTGATTTTAGAAAACACTCCGAGATTTTAGTTCTAACTGTAAGTGGAACCTGCGGAAACAAAAAACATGGTCTATTATATATATCTATAATATGTAGTATATTATTTTGTTTAACCGGTTGCCACATATTGTTTACCACTGTTTAAAATATGTATTTTATATTTATTTATAAAGTTTCCATTGTTTCTTCTACTATTTTTCTCCTGGTTTCTAGTTTCAGTACTTTGTCTCCCTATTTTGTTATTTTTTTAATCTTCTTTCATGTAGCGGCGGCTCGTGGCCTAAAAAAGTGGCGAAGACGAGGAAACCTTGCTGGAACCAAAAGGAGTTTTAATACCTACGTCGCGCCCAAATCTCATTAAAAATTCGTTAAAAAAATGTAGAGTTTAGGGCTCTAATAACTTGAAAACAGTTTTTTAGGGCACTTGTACTTAGGGTGACCATAATTTTTCAAAAAAAAAATACATTTATAATTTTTAAGAAAATATGTACACTGCTAGTGCCCTAGAAATTTTTCTGGTCAAAATTTTACGAATCTTTAATGAAACAATGATAAGAACGATTTTTTTTAATCAAACATAAGTACATAAACATATGATACATACATATGATAAATTTTAATAGTTAATTTTCTTTCGACGTTTCTTCCTGAACATCTTGATCATCATTTTAGTACCAGTCGTACTTTTTGGAACTATTAATTTCCTTTAGAAGTTGTGGTTCACTCTTTAAGAACGGAAACATTTCATTGCACGAAACTTTGAAGTTTGTGTAGACTTGCATGATGGCTTCCAGAGTAGATATTTTCAACTGCGATTTGTTGGGACTCCATTAGTTATTGATATTTGAGAACAACCGCTCAATCGCCGCACTGGTCCCAGACAGACAAAAACAAACTCACATGACAAAAACAAATTCACATAGAATTTTGAGATTTTTCAAATCACTTTCTTTTTGGATTTCGAGATTTCGGAAGATTTCGAGCCATCTATCTTCGGTAGAAATATTTTTCGAATTCCAGTCTGCGATTTTATCCTCTGTATCGTAGATTCGCATTAGACTAACTTCATCAAACAGTTCGTCCTGATTCAATATCAGACCTATGTAGTCTTTGAAAGCCTTACACGACGATAAAACTTCAGCCCAAGAAACTTGTTTTTTCAAGTTAACCCATCCGAATGTTTTTTTGGATCAGACACTGCAGTGGCTACTGGTTTGGTCCAACCCGAATATTTAATTTCCCCGGTACCACCTATATCTAGGAGATATTCCCCTATCCGCCACCTGGGGAAGTGCCCGATGGAGGTCCAACAACCTCTCACGGAGGAGGGAGAGAGAGAGAGAGGACTAAAATGACAGATGTCATAGAAAAAATTACACAAGCCAAAAGGAGATGGGCTGGACATGTAGCACGTTTAAATGATAATAGATGGACCAAAAGACTCATAGAATGGACTAGACCTAGAGAAGATAAAATATACCGAGGTAGACCACCAAAAATATGGATGGATGACTCGAGAAAAACAGTGGGAAATTCGATACAGATGTCACAAGATAGAGAACAATGGAAGAATATGGAAGAGACCTATATCCAAAATTGGATACAAGAGGTTGCGGAATGATGATGGTGATGATACTAGAAGCGAGGGTGAAGAGATACTTAAACAAAAAAAAAGCAGTATTAGATAGACTAATAGAACATTTAGTTTTTATAAATCAAGTCGATCCTTCGGTCTTTTAAGGAGGAAAATATTTAACAGTTCTTTATGAAGTGCGATAACAGTCAAACTGGATAATCTATCTTGTGAAATAGTGTTTCTTGTAAAAGTTTTTAACCTTTTTAAACACGAAAAACTTCTTTCTACGGAAACGCTTGTCAATGGAATTGTCGGAATTAAACAAAACAAATAATAGGCTTCTGCAACAATGTCTTTAATTGGTTGTAACTTTATAACCAATTCTTGCAAATTCACATTTTTGTCATTTTCGTCGGCATAAAGAAGGCAGAGCTCACTTTTAAGTCTTTGATGTTTAGTAAATTGTGTGCCATAAAACTCAAATAAATTTTGAAAAGCGTCGGAAGGGAAGGTCAAACTGTATGACTCAAATTTTGTTGTATCTGCTAAGCTTACGAATTTTAATTTATCACAATCCTGAAAACGTATATCCATTTCCATTAAAATATGATCATATATTTCAAAAAATAATGCTCTGTATTGAGTAATAATTCCATTCCTGCTCATACCATCATCACACCTAAATCGTTTGGAAGAATTAATGACCGTCATTGTGCTTGCTTTTTCAAAAATAGAATTAAAACAATTTTCATTTCTTTTATCACTTATTAATTGATAAGTTCTCCTTATCTAGTTTAAACAAAAATTAATATCTAGGGACTTTTTTTAAGAACTGTTGTCGCTAAAAATTGTTGCTAAAAATGTGAACTCAAAATCATTTAAATCTTTTAAAAACCCTTTAGCCAGCTGAACTGATTTGCGGTCTGACTCTTCAGAATTCATTATATTATCAAAAACATCTTTTAATTTTTTCCCAGTCTTCAATAATTACACTGATTAATTTTGAATTAGATGACCATCTTGTCTCTGTAATTGTTGGCATACATCTAGCCGATGTAGATATAAGAGCATACGATCGTTTTGCTAAACATCCGGGCAAATCCAGGTCGTCTCTAACTTCTTGTAAAATTTTGTTTAGGTTTGGTATTTCTTTTTTGAAAAAAAAATCCATGAATTTTCCTTCGAATACCATTTTCGGCAAATTCATCAATTTCAATAGCTTATTTCAATAGGCTATTTCCCTCTCTTTAAGTGTTCGTTTGCCTTTGGGTTAGCTATACAGTGTTTTTTTCTTTCTAATAGGAACCTATATATAGTTGACTCCCCTACGCCAGTCATGTTGGCACAACTTTCGACTATGTTGCGAACAGTGTTTGTGGGATTCTGAGAAACCAGAGCATCGTGAACATTCAGGACAATAGTCTTCTCTCTTGGTGAATAGACAGACATACTGACTGTACGTAACAGTATCGGTGTAAAATTGATGATGTTGATGATGAAGCCATCACAAACAATCCAACAAAACAAGGACGAGCGAAAGGTACGTATATGTTCGTAGATATATGGATTAAAAAATCACTCACGCACTGCATATAATTTGCAAAAGAAACATTCGAGATGCTAGTTATTGCGGTAGACGCGGAAACACCGACGAGCCGTAAATTACATGCGATCAAAAACGTACTAAACAAAAAAATTGTTTTCGTTCGTAATAACTTCACCCGTTCAAGTTAAGTTTCGAATATAAACTGAACAGACGAGGCATGTGGCCAAAGCCGGCATCTTTATACCCATTATATTATTAAAAATTTGATGAATTCCATCCTAATTATCTTGCAACGAATAGTACCTTCGGATATGAATTCCAGGTTTTCTAGTAAAGTGATTAAACGCGAAGATTAGTATTGAAATATCGAAAGAGATAAGGTATTCTTATTTACCAGATTGTTAATGGTTAAATTCTTATTTTTATTAATATAATGTAATAAGCAACATTAGTCGTGAAAGTTTTAATTGGTTTTTGCTAAATATATTAGTATTAAAACATTAATATTGATAAACATTTTGGAGACGAAAATAAATGTCAAACACATTAATTTTAATGAATAAACACCTCAGGAACGCCTATGATGATACAAATTTCACGACCGTTTTATGACTTTGAGGCATATTTCGTGCTCTCAACAATTTGTGAACGGATTATAATTCTTTCGTTTGTCTGTTTTTCTATAATGGCAACTATAAGCTATATTGAAATCGTACAGTGCATACAGACTAACCGGTGGTACATATTCATCAGATCTTATACTAGACAACATAGAATGTCTGCGTGTTACAGACTATCAAGAAATAATGTTTCTATATATCTTATTCAAGAAGTTCGTAAACAATTATGAAATACTTTTCTTCTTTAAAACAATCCTCGATCATAATAAGTTACATTAAATTATAGATTTAATTAAAACTTAATAAACTCGTTAATTGGATGTAAAGAAATTGGCATCTTAAAACAAAAATTAAAAAATGAACACTAATTTAATAAGTATCTTAAAATTAATGGGCTACTGCCAGTCCTTTCTCCCCTTGAGTAATACAATACCCAGCTGTCACCCTGATAGTTGATATTTCCCCTTCCAAAACTACTCCTGGATCAGCCCTTGACTGTAATGTGAACGCTGTTTGTCCTGGTTCATTCATCCCGAGATTACAATTTTTATCGGTGATTTCGATCAAAACCTGCCAAACAGATCTTTTTATTCTTTGGTTTATGTGCTTCAAGGTATTATTTATGATCCTTGAAGCTGCAGCGGTTCTTCATTATCCCTAGATGCTTGAACTTTTAATGGGCTGATATGAGTAAATGTAATTTTAATCATTACAAAGGGACTATTAGATTAACAGATACTATTAAGTGGTTAATAATGATTATTGACGAACTCATTTCTAATAGATTGTTCAATAAATTTTGTCGATCATTAAAAAACACGATTTTATGATTTGTATTAGATTTTGTTATTCAATATAATCTCCCAGAGTGTCAGTACACTTGTTATTAAAGTGATAACTTTTAAAATACGCTTCCACAAATGCGATTACCTCTTTTTAGATGAAGCTAATTTCAAATACATAAAGGACCCCGGCACTTTTCTTATGTAAAAGTGGTTTCAGTTAAATTGTCTGAATGAAACTTTGCAGGATGGTAGTAGCTATTGTCACGCTGATCAAAAATTATCATTGCACCAAGACACAGAAATCAATTGTTTCTCAGAGGTTTTAACTCTCCTACAGAGGTTCAAACTGTCGATTGAATCCAACTTACCTTAGTACAAATGTGTACACAAAAAAAGTCTCCTAATTTTGTAATAAAAATGGACACGTTACTTTCTTGTTCTGAAAGCATTTTTCATACAAAAGAAACAACAAAATCTAAGCGCACAGAAAAATTTTAAGGGAGGTGTGTAGCTCTAAATCCCTCGACCCAAACTTTTGAGTACGTTCAAATTAAATGAATTTTGTGGCATCATTCGTTTAACACATTATTTTTAAAACTTTTTTGCCTCTTATCACCTTTTCGAAAAACTAGTTTTTTCTTAGTTCGCCATAAAATTACAATTAGTACGGATACAATAATTACAAACATTTCATCAATAATAGTAAATAATTTGAAGCTATCATTTATTGTGTGAATAAGATTAATATTAAAACTTTTGATATTACAATGGCCTACACATTTCAGGAAATGGCAAATATGCATTTAACTTTTTGTAAGTTGGATCAGATTAAATTATGATTTCAAAAAACTATCGGAAATATCGTAGGTGAATGTCGAGGAAATAGTGCAGCAGCCGCAAGGAGTTCTGACCATTGATCGTCGTTTTCGGTAAACGGGTACATTCTAACCGCAAGTTGCTGGCAATAGTGGTCATCCAATAATGGATGCCACTGATGAGGACATTTTAGAAATCATTGAAGAAGTCCCTGGAATAAGTACAAGGATAATACCTGCTCAACTAAATGTTCATGAAGTAAGGGTTTGGAGGCGTTTGAAAGATTAGCTGCTTAAAACCTATCACTTAAGAATGGATCAAGAGTTATTGGTTGAAGATCCTTTTTTGTACGGATCGTTAGATCCGTACTAATATCTTAGATGCCATTTAGTTGTTGTATTTCCTGTTTTTGGACTGTTTCTTAACTTCATGCGGAATTCAGCTGATAAAAATTGATGGTCGCTATTACAATCTTTTCCTGGATAGGTCTGAATATCCTTAACAGCGCTCCTCCAACGGGTTTTTACCAGTATAAAATCTATCTGATTTCTGTATCTATTTCCCGCTCCTGGTACAGACGGTATACCTCCCGAATTCCTGATCCATTGTGGGAAATCTGCAAAAACCTGGTTATCTAAATTCTATACAGATATACTCAAAACAGGTAACCTACCAAACCTCTTTAAACAAACAAAAATCATAGCCATCCTGAAACCTGGAAAACCAACAGATAACCCAGCGAGTTACCGCCCCATCGCTTTACTCAGTTCAGCTTACAAGCTCCTCGAAAGACTGGTCCTGAACAGAATCGGCCCAAAGCTACTTCAAAAAATACCAATTGAACAAGCAGGATTCAGGCCTCAACGAAGCACCACTGACCAAGTGCTCTCTATAACTACCTACATAGAAGCAGGTTACCAAAGAAAACTGAAGACGTCTGTGGCATTCATCGATTTATCGGCTGCCTATGACACGGTTTGGAAAGATGGCCTCATCTATAAGCTCCTTAAAATAATCCCCTGCAAAACAACCGCCCGACTCATAAATACTATGCTGAGCAGTAGAAACATTCGTGTAACCATGGGAACTACAGTGAGCAAACAGAGAACGCTTAATAATGGCCTCCCCCAGGGCTCCGTACTTGCACCTCTGCTATTTAATATGTATATAGCTGATATGCCCCTATCAGATCTAAAAAATTTGGATATGCAGACGACTGGGCACTTGCAACTCAAAGCTCCTTATTACAAAACTCCGAGGCAATCCTAACGGAAGATCTGGAACGCCTGGTTAAGTACTTTAAACAATGGAGACTTAAACCTAACCCCAAAAAAACCGAGGTTAGCTGTTTTCACCTGAACAACAAAATGGCCCACACAAAACTTAAAGTATACATTGATAACCAACTGCTCACGCACAACCATAATCCCAAGTACCTTGGCGTCACCCTGGACAGAACACTCTCCTTTAAGAAACATCTTGAGAACACCGCAGCAAAGCTGAGAACCCGTAACAACATCATACAGAAGCTTTGCGGGACTACATGGGGCTCATCAGCAGGTACACTCCGGTGTTCAGCCCTTGGACTCGTATACTCCGCAGCTGAATACTGCTCTCCTGTTTGGCTGAATAGCGTCCACACAAAAATTATAGATACCCAGCTCAATGTCGCCATGCGTCTCATATCTGGAACGATCAAGTCTACACCTGTGGAGTGGCTTCTACTACTGAGCCATATACCTCCACCTAATCTTCGTCGTCAGCATGCTCTGCTTAGAGAATTCCAAAAGCTGCTTAACAACCCGGAATTACCTATACACACATATGTCGCCGACGCTAATTCACATCGATTGCGCTCCAGAAAACCTCCGACTAGAGATGCAATAAACTTGAGTTCCAACAATTTCCAAATGAACTCCCAGTGGAAGAACATGCAGAGCGACAGACCGAACCTAATAATGAGAAACACACCATGCATCACAGAAACTCCACCAGGTTTTGACCTCCCCGAAAATCATGGTCAACTCTTAACAGGATAAGAACGGGTCATGGAGTCTGCGCAGATACCCTTTATAAATGGAGGATGAGAACCTCTGCTGAGTGCGACTGCGGCGCCGAGAAACAGACCATCCAGCATATGATTGCCGAATGCCCTCGGAGGAAGTATTATGGAGATCCTCTAGACTTCGCCTCTGCAACACCAGCGTCGATTGAATATATTAATACATTAGATGTTAGATTGTAACATATATGTGATAATGTTGTGTATCAAATTGCCATACGCTAAATAAATAAATAAATCTATTTCCTGGTGATATCCAAGTGTAAAGTCGTCTTGGGTGATGTTGAAAGCCTGTATTAGTAACAAACAGGTTGTTGTCTATACAAAAGTGTAGCAAGCGTTCTCCTCTGTCATTTCTTTGGCCAAGTCCATATAATCCGACGGTCTCTCGCAAGTAATGATCTTCTGTAGTTACACCAATTTTAGCGTTGAAATCGCCTACGACTGCTGTGATTTCTCTATTTGGAAGCTTCCTAAGCGTCTGCTCTCCAACGTACTATGAAATGTTTCGATCTCTTCATCGTGAGCTTCGCTTGTTGGGGCATATGTTTGTACTACATTAAGATTAACTGGACTGGCATTCATTCTGACAACAATTATCCGATCGCTGACGGATATGTATTCTTTTAAGGAGGTTTTAATGGCATTACTTACTATCACTGCCACGCCATTCCGGGATTCGTTATTCCCAACAATTTAAATAGTGATAATTATTAGCAGTTCTTGGCAAACGATTTACAAGAGTATTTGGAAGAAGTGAATATTGCAATAAGGCAAAATATATGATTTCTACAAGATGGCGCTCCACCGCATTACAGTAATGAAGTCCGGGAATACCTTTGCAGGCAGTATCCTGGTTGGTGGATTGGAAGGGGTCGTGACCCACCTATTTCTTGGCCACCCAGAAGTCCAGGTCTTAACCCCATGGACTTCTGCTTTTGGGGGTTTATGAACGAGAAAGTGTATTCTGTAGAAATAGAGGACAAACAACAATTGAGGGTTAGAATAATTGAAGCTGTAAATCAATTTCGTCAAAAAAATATGATTTTTCACCGCATTCGGTTTTCCTTATTAAAACGATACCGAATGTGTATTGAAGAAAATGGGGGTCATCTTGAACATTTATTGTATATCATATTTATAGAGGTTATAGACATTTTTTCTTTTCATTTAAGCCATTTATTTAGTTGCACGTAATTTTTTAAAGGTTAATGAAAAGGGCCGCAACTCAATAAAAACTGTTTTTTGAAAAAAGTGATAGAGGCAAAAATTTTTAAAAAATAATGTGTTAAACTATATGATGCCACATTCATTTGATTTGAACGTACTCAAAAGTTTGGGGGGATTTAGGGCTGCACACCCCCCTTAAAATTTTTCTGTGTGCTTAGATTTTGTTGTTTCTTTTTATGAAAAATGCTTTCAGAACAAGAAAGTAACGTGTCCATTTTTATTACAAAATGTCAAGTAGTTTAGGAGATAATGCAAAAAAAACAATTTTTATTTTGTAGCTTCAAAGGGCTGTAACTTTTTTTGTGAAATAATGTAAAATAATTGAAAAATAATGATAGTTATATAAACGTATGTCCGCAAATGCTTCGTTTTCCGAGATACGGGGTGTCAAAATTTTTCTTAAAAAACTGATTATATAAAAATTTTTTATATTTTTTTATTTTTATATTTATTTTTTCATACCATATTTAAAAAACGCCACTTTAAAGGTTTTTATACGACTTCTAAGTTTCTTACTCTCAAATTTGTTTCAAATGCTTGACTTTTTGCTGATAAAAAAGCGAAAATTTGCCGTTTTTTGACCTTAGTTTGTTAATTAAGAATAAAAATTCGACTTATGAAACATATAGGTTCTTGTAACAGAGGTCCATACTACTCAAACCAACTGTCGTTAAAATGGCCGGACGAATGGCACGAAAAAAGCTTATTTCCCTTGGCTGAAAAAGCAGTTGGCTAAACTGTTATTGTGAAAAACAGAAATGGAGGATTTGGAAGTAAAACATGACCACTTTAACACACATAAACTTATTAAAGAAGTGACAGGTCATACAAAACCTTGTAGTTTTAACAGTATTGTGAAGGACAATAAATTAATTACTGATATCAAAGATCTACTTCAACATTGGACAAACTACACACAGCAACTATACTCAGACACAACTGGAAGAGGCCCAGACGACATATACAACATAGAGGTTCTAACAATGTTGAGTGACGACAATTTAGACACCTTGGTAGATCTTTTTAATGATATTTATGGGTCCGGTCAAATACCACAGGACTGGCTTCAATCAACCTTTATAGCAATCCCGAAAAAGCCAAACGCTAATAGTTGCGACCAATTCCGAATGATCAGCTTATTGAGCCAGGTCCTAAAACTCTTCTTAAAGATAATTCACACAAGAATATACAACAGATGTGAAAGAGACATTAGCCCCACACAGTTCGGTTTCAGACAAGGATTTGGCACAAGAGAAGCACTTTATAGCTTAACTGTCCTACTTCAGAAATGCAGAGATCAGCAAAAAGATGTCTTCCTATGCTTTATAGATTACCAGAAAGCATTCGATTGTGTTAATCATTCAGAATTAATAAGATTGCTCCAGGAAAGTTCGATAGATGAGAATGACCTTAAAATCATAAAGAACCTTTATATGAATCAAGTGGCATCTATGAGAGTAGGATTGGAATATACATCATATTTCTCAATCGAAAAAGGTGTACGACAGGGTTGTGTTCTGTCATCCCTCCTTTTTAATCTTTACTCTGAAACGATTTTCGATAGAGCCGTAAGTGACACTGAAGATGGAATCGAAATCAATGGACAGACTATTAGTAATCTTCGCTATGCTGATGATACAGTCATAATAGCTGATTGCCAAGAAGCGCTACAACGACTAATAGATAGAATAAACACTGAAGGAGAACGAGTGGGCTTGAAGATTAATATAGACAAGACGAAGGTAATGGTGGTTAGTAGAACACGAAATATGCAATTGAATATAAGAGTAAACAACAAGAACATCCAAAAGGTCCCCAAAGGTCCCGAATGGGCAAAAAAATTTTTCCAACAAATGTTGGCCACAAATGTCTAAAATTTTTGGCAAATATTGACAACGAATGTTGCAAATAATTGTGGCCAACACTTGTTTTCGATAATTGTATCCACTACTACATCACTTAACAGCATCATCTTACAATATTATCTTACAATATCATCCCACAAAATCATCTTACATAATTTAACAACATGATTGTATTATCTTACAACATTATCTTACATTATCTTGCAATATCACTTTACAACATTAACTTACAACTTCTTTGTACAACATCATCGTAGAATTTTTGGATACAATTATCGGAAACAATTGTTCGCCACAATTGTTTGCAACATTCGTTGCCAGTACTTTGTCAAAAATTTTAGACATTTGGTGGCAAATATTGCTACAAAAAATTTAATTTGAGATACACAAGTTAAAGAACTTTTAAACTATTTAATCGATCGATTTGAAATTTCGATCGTACTTTAAGTACCATAAGACCAAACATTATATGTAATATAAAAGTTATAACTTTTTAAAAAAGTTATTAACATTTATAAAAAACTGAAATTTTTAACTTAATTTGCGACTTTCTAAGCAACCAATAAGAGTAGACAAATTTAAAAAAAGCCACTTTAAAGGTTTTTATACGACTTCTAAGTTTCTCTCAAATTTGTTTCAAATGCTTGACTTTTTGCTGATAAAAAAGCGTGAATTTACCGTTTTTTGACCTTAATTTGTTAATAACTAATTAAGACTAAAAATTCGACTGCAGGAAACATATAGGCTCTTGTAACAGAGGTCCATATTACTCAAACCAACTGTCGTTTTCCTGGACGGACGAGTGGCACGAAAAAAGCTTATTTCCCTTGGCTGAAAAAGCAGTTGGCTAAACTGTTATTGTAAAAAACAGAAATGGAGGAATTGGAAGAAAAACATGACCACTTTAACACACATAAACTTATTAAAGAAGTGACAGGTCATACAAAACCTTGCAGTTTTAACAGTATTGTGAAGGACAATGAATTAATTACTGATCCCAAGTATCTACTTCAACGTTGGAGAAATTACGCACAGCAACTATACTCAGACACAACTAGAAGAAACTCTGAAAGTGAGTATAAAAGTGAACCCTCCCCCAAAATATTGAAGTCAGAAGTTGTAAGGGCAATCAAACAGAGCAAATGGGGAAAAGCACCAGGCCCAGACGACATATACATAAAGGTTCCAACAATGTTGAGTGACGACAATTTAGACACCTTGGTAGATCTTTTTAATGATATTTATGGGTCCGGTCAAATACCACAGGACTGGCTTGAATCAACCTTTATACCAATCGCAAAAAAGCCAAACGCTAATAGTTGCGACTAATTCCGAATGATCAGCTTATTGAGCCAGGTCCTAAAACTCTTTTTAAATATAATTCACACAAGAATATACAACAGATGTGAAAGAGACATTAGTCCCACACAGTTCGGTTTCAGACAAGGATTTGGCACAAGAGAAGCACTTTATAGCTTAACTGTCCTACTTCACAAATGCAGAGATCAGCAAAAAGATGTCTTCTTATGCTTTATAGATTACCAGAAAGCATTCGATTGTGTTAATCATTCAGAATTAATAAGATTGCTCCAGGAACGTTCGATAGATGAGAATGACCTTAAAATCATAAAGAACCTTTATATGAATCAAGCGGCATCTGTGAGAGTAGGACTGGAATATACATCATATTTCTCAATCGAAAAAGGTGTACGACAGGGTTGTGTTCTGTCACCCCTCCTTGTTAATCTTTACTCTGAAACGATTTTCGATAGAGCCGTAAGTGACACTGAAGATGGAATCGAAATCAACGTACAGACTATTAGTAATCTTCGCTATGCTGATGATACAGTCATAATAGCTGATAGCCAAGAAGCACTACAACGACTAATAGATAGAATAAACACTGAAGGAGAACGAGTGGGCTTGAAGATTAATATAGACAAGACGAAGGTAATGGTGGTTAGTAGAATACGAAATATGCAATTGAATATAAGAGTAAACAACAAGAACATCCAAAAGGTCCCCAAGTTCAGATATCTCGGTAGTTGGATAACTGATGATCTAGATCCAGATATAGAGATACGTAGTAGGATTGAGCAAGCCAGAACAGCATTTACTCATATGAGAACCTTGCTAAGCGACAGAAGCCTCAACTTAATGCTTCGATATCGCTTTGTAAAATGTTACATTTACTCCATACTGCTATATGGTGTAGAAACCTGGACCATAAAGGCCAATGTGATGAACCGATTGGGGGTATTTAGAAGACTACTTAAAATTCCCTGGACAGATCACACAACACATGTCGAAGTATTAAATCGAATGGGCAGAGAACGAGAATTGCTGCCAATAATAAAAAGAAGAAAAACTGCTTATCTGGATCATATATTTCAAAATTCCAAGTACCAGTTCTTAAAGCTTATTATGGAAGGGAAGATAGAAGGAAAACGAGGCATCGGAAGAAAGAAATACTCATGGCTTAAAAACATACGGGATTGGACAACTCTCGATGCTCATGCACTTTTTAGAGCCACACAAGATCGAGAGGAGTATTGCAGAATTGTCGTCCAACATCCACTAATTGGATAGGGCACCATAAGAAGAAGAAAACTGTTATTTTACATGAGGATTTTACAATCTTTGAACATTTTATGTAACTTTTAGTTGATGCAAGCTCTCACAACATCTGTACATCATATACTTATATCAATTATCAATTTTCTCGAACATTTAAAAGTTATTTTGTAACAGGTTCATAAAACTGCCATCTTTTCACATCGAACCTACTCTCTAACTATCATAGTTTCCGCGAATGCTGATTATTACTAATTATTAAAGATAACCAACTTGTATATTATTAAGACTCGTAAAGTGTTAAGCAAAAATGTATTTTGCCATTTGTGTCAGAATCATAGCAGTAAGCCGTAATCCGTTCAAATATCCATAAGTTAAAAGAGAAAACAGAAATTCATGGTTTCCTTGAAGATTTGAAGTAGAGCTAAATAACACAAGTTTTCCATCTGGTTTGAATATTTTAAACCGTAAGTAAGGTCCATTGTGAACCTTTTCCGGAACGAAGGGATAACATCATATCGCTACGAAGTTTGGAGACCCTTACCGACATAGGCGGCGAAATGGCAGGGATAAATCTGTCGAAAAATGTAAACATCGACACTTTTTATGAAAATCCAACTTAAAAAATGACATTAAACAATTCCTTAATTGTTTTTAAAATTCGTATCTACTGATTTCAAACATTTTTAATCCAGAGGTTAAATTTGTGTTTGGATATATTACTAATTACCATTGAAAAACTTACAACTTAGTACCGAGAACTGTAGCAAGGTTACTTTAACTTTCTAACTTAGCGTAATTGCACACACACCGTTTTTGGACGGCCAGCATAAAATCGTCCGATATTTTACTGGTAGCAGATGCTTGCAAACGCACCAGATTTTTACCGGTCAAACAATTAGTTGTTTTGTTGTCGTAACACGAGGTTGTTGAATAATAATGAATCCTAAACGAGTTGTTGTTATTACATATTTGTATCACCGTAGTAAGCGCCGTAGGATTAAAGGCAAGTGGTGGATTCATCCTATCAATCCAAACAGAGAAAACACGGGAACATTCTACACTCTTTTCAAAGAACTAACGCGTGATGGTAGTAAGTTTTTCAGCTTCTTTAGGTCTTGCCTCCACTGATGAAATAAGGACATCATTATCAAGAAAATCATCCATTGCAATCGTAATTATATACCAAGCACTACCAAAACTAAAATTAAAATGTACCTAAAATTTTACCGATCAGTCGAATTGGCCGATAAAAAATCGATGTGTGTGCAATACTGTATTTAGTCACGTACACCAATACGTCCCGGTCGTGCCGGCGATACAGTGGCAGTAAACGTCCGCTCAACGGCATTTTACCGACACCGATCAGCGGTCGGTCTGTGTGCAAAGTCCCGTTCTCACATATGGTTCACTATTGGAATTTGGACGGCCGGTAAAAAATCGACCGTCCAAAATCGGTGTGTGTGCAATTAGCGTTACTTTACTTTTTCGTGTCTGGAAGTTCAAAATTTTCGACCTAGTATGGGCTACGTCCAGAGCTTTTTGTTTGTTAAGTCATATGTTGTCGAAGAGATCAATACATGTTCTTGTCGAAATTCTAGCTGTTACCCACTGTTTTTATTTCCATCTGTAAATATTTCCTAAATATTTGAAATGGTCCATTCTTTCAAACTTTTGCCGCTTAAAGATGGGTGCCTTTCATTTGTACTTTTTTCCGTGTTATTTTCATATACTTTGTCTTTGAAACATTAACTTCTAGACTCATAGTATGTGCAGCTTCTTTAGAATATGTATAAATCTTTTCTAGGTCTTTTATTGTCCAGCTAACTTTGTTTTAATTGTCTGCGAAGAGAGAAATGGTCCTCCGAGAAGGAGGTTGGGCATAGAGCTCACAACCCTATCCTAGAAGCCACACATGTTACGAATGTTCAAGGAAAGAAAACCGGACTGACCAAACGACGACAACTGCGCGAGAAAAAGGTACATAATTCGCAACATAAGAATCGCAACATGGAACATCCATTCCCTATAGAGATCGGGAGCCCTCCAAAATCTGCTCGGTGAACTAAATAGATATGACATAGATATAACAGCTCTGCAGGAAATGAGATGGACCGGGAGTGGTACCATTGAAAAATGACATCACATTATATTCTATAGTTGCGACGCTAAAGACCACAGACTAGGTACTGGCTTCATTGTAAATAAAAAGGTTAAACACTTTGTAAGAGACTTTCGTGCTATGAACTATGAATGTGCATCCTGAGACCAAGGGGAATATTTTTTAATTATAGAGTCTTAAATCTGCATGCCCTTACAGAGGAAAAGGAAGACGATGTCAAAGAAAAATTCTATAAAGAACTAGAAGCTGCATACCATTCATGCCCAAAGAATCACATCAAAATTATTTATGGTGATCACAACGCAAACATAGGAAAAGAGCAACAATACCTACCAACTATAGGTAAGCACAGCCTTCGTGAAGTATCCAATGACAATGTCATCAGACTAATAGACAAAAGCACGAGGATATAAACAGAGAATGGAAAGCGTGTAAAAACATCATACAAGACGCGGACAAAGAAACCCTGGGTCTACAAAAAACGTTCAAATCAACTGAAGGACAGTGGTTCGATGAAGAACGCCGTGACATAACAGAGAGGAAAAATAATGCATATCAACGACTACAACAACGGCATAGAACACGAAAGGCAGAGGAGGAATATAGAATGCTAAGGAGAGAAGAGAAGAAAATACATCGCAGAAAGAAAAAAGAACACATAGAAAAAGAACTCCAAGAAATGGAAGAACTAAATAAACCATCAGAAACTAGAAAATTCTACCAAAAACTTATCAAATTTTCATTTCTAGGCAAGAAATTATCATTTCCTTCCTAGGCTTCTCTTTCCCTCGATTTTTCCTTTCACTATAAGTTGGGCATATTGGTACTTATTATTTCTCAGTATGTGGCCTAGGTTTAATAGTGATATCTGGTATTAACTTTGATATTTCACTCTGCAATGTATGTCCTCCATATTTAAATATTTCTACGGTTATTGTACGCATCCTGGGGCCTTGTTATTTTTCATTTTTTTTTATTTCATATTTTTCTTCTTCTTCTGTTGGTGCATACAGGTCTGCATCAGCCTCTTTAAATAATCTTAGCTCTTCTATTTCGTAACATTAATTTTGTTTATTTAACAGTTCTTCGAAATATTCTTTCCACCATTTTAGCACTGCTTTTTCGTCTGCTACTAGCTCATCATTTTTCTCTTTGCATAATTTTGTTCTTAGTTTTTTTCTCAAAATTTATTTCCTTATATAATTGTTTTATATCCTTTTTCTGTTTATGTTCTTCTAGTCTTTTAATTTTTTCTATATTTTGTTTTCTCTTTTTAAATCTTAGATGTTTTTTCAATTGTCAATATATTCCTCTTTGGTTTCTTTCATACTGTTGATCCGCATTTTAAGCCTAGCTTGATTTTGTTGGTTAATTAGCCTCCGACATTCGTTGGCATACCATCTTTTTTGGCTGTACTTTGCTTTCCACACTACTTCTTTTGCAGCTGATATAACTGCTTCTTTTAAAATCCTCCACTTATCTTCCATACTTCTGGCCTGATTTTTATTTACTTTATTTCATTGATTAATAATTATGTTTTCCATTTTAGTGTCATATCCTGCTGTGTTTTCATTATAAGCTTTCCTCTATGTTCATAAGATTACAATAAGTTTAGAACGACTTGAGACTGTATTAAACTTTGAAGCACTTATGTTCCAAAACAACAATTAACTAAATGCAATTTATATACTTTCTGAACCACTTCAACAACACAAATATTGGCTTATTATAACCTAAACTGAACACAGCAAATTTTTAGTAAACTCATATGTTACAAACATAACCTCAAAATTTACGGTCAACATAAATACAATGCAGTAATTACATCAGCTGTTTAAATAACCACTAAGAAATACTGCATTAAGTACAGTGTACTAAGCATAAATACAGTATATACAAAGAAGTTAATGCATTCTTGGTTAGTCCATTGTATTTACGACAGTCTTGCTTATTATTTTAAAACTTTTGATACACTTACTTTAAAAAATTATTTTATATCTCGATCACTGTTGGAGATACGACAATTGTGAGTGGCCCATTGAATTCTGCATGGTTGAAAATATAGGAAACCATATATAACTCAATATTCAATATTTTTGGACTAACGGCACTTTTCCATAGTTGGGCAGAATATATCTAGAGCATATTTGATCTTTTTTTCACCTTTCGATTTTTTATTTATATTTATTTAGCACAAGGTGGTGATCGGAATTGCTATTTGTCCCGTCAGCAGCGTAAAAAACATGTATCCAAAAATAACGTAATTCTTACTGAAAAAGTATACCAGGTCATTCGCTTTGTAAACTTTATAGCAGAGAACCTGAAACAGTCAACCATACCTTGCATGACTGCGAGGCACTAGATAGCAGGCAACTACTACTTTTTGCAGTCTGTCAAGTAACAAGTTGCAGAAACCTGCAATGGGTATCGTGAATAAATGGAAGATGTACAATAAACCAATCTGCTGCAGTACTACTGGTTTATAACAGACGGTTTGTGAAGAAAAACCTATCTAGCGTGATTCCCAGTTAGATTTTTTCTCCGAAGCTTACTTGCGTCTTGGCTGGGTTTGGTTTAAGTGAGTTGTTTCAGTAGTAGGTTAACATGGTATAGAATGGCTGTTCTTGTTTATCTTCTACCTCTTCCTTGCACAGTGATGGCCAAGTCATGGGCATATAGAAAGTGTTCTGTATACTCAGGTGCTGGTTGGTTATTGGTGTAAATATTAAAGAGGATGGGGGCCATAACACTACCCTGAGCGAGGTTATTATCTTGTCTTCTCCACCAGCTCCTTTTTCCCTCCAGCAAGACATAGAATTGCATCTTTGTATCTTTTTATTTCGACCATTTTTACTAGGTTGTAACTTTCGAGTGTATCAGTGTTTTTACAATAGCTCTCTGTGGTTCACTGTAGTGTATCGTTTATTTTCGTATCCCTCTTCTCTGTGTTCTGCAAGATTGAGAATTTGGCTGCTGTATGATTTACCTGGTCGAAACCCAGCTTCTTGTTGTATGAGATTATGGTCACGAAACTAAATCACGCAATTTGTACTAAAAAACAAAGTCTTCATTAATATGAAAACTACGATCGTAGGGAAAAATGTAATACTGCAATAAGTCTCTTGCTAACAAAAAAAAAACAATAAAAAATAAAAATTGGTATTTTTTAGGGCATCTACTTTATAAATAATATTGCTAAACTGATTAGTTTTATTAAAACGAACCCCATCTCTATTATCCGTCTTTATTTTTCTGTTAATAATAATAATGAAACAAAGTACAAAAGTTCCAAATATAAGTCGGGATAAAAAAAGTAATCAGAGACTATTAATCCCGCTATTCATTATAAATCCTTCGTCTGCCGCAGGCTGTTCATCACTACATTTACATTTCATTGTCAAAGCACAGATTGGTTGACGCAAGCGCAAATCATGATTAGCCGACCGCAGGAAAATCACCACGAACATAAGGGACTTCCAATCCACTTTTCTGCCAACTGGGAACTTAAAAGGGATATATTTTGGAATTATATGGTTGTTGACGGGCTTACCTACATATAAGATAAAATAATAATCAAAATAGAATGAATTTAATATTTTTATAAAAAATTAGTGTAGTAAGGTTGTTTTAAGATTATATATATATATATATATATATATATATATATATATATATATATATATATATAGAAAAAGAAAAAAAACTAATAAGGGAAGAAAGAACTGATATGAAGGAAAAGACCCAAACAAGGAGCATGACAATGATTACTGGTTATAGTGAGATAAAAAGTAAAAATAAGAGAAATAGTAGAAAGGAGAGAGCTAATAATGGAGTTTAAAAAGAGAAACTATACAAACGAGATGATTCTAGCGAACTGGAATATAAGAGGATCCTTTTATGGATTTGACGTGAACAGAGGTCTTAGACAAGAAGATCCGTTATCTACGGTGCTATTTAATTTGGTATTGAAAATAATAATCAGAAATAGCCGAATTAAAACGACCGAAACTTTAACAATGAACATCAATGTCTGGCCTTCGCTGGTGATCTTACTATTCTAACGAAAACAAAAAAAGTCAAAGTACCTGATACTCGGAAACACAGAGCAAAATGAAGAGGGACAGTCTCCTTTCATATCAAATGAATCAAGAGAATATAAGTTCGAGAGAGTGGTCCATTTTAGGTACCTACGGCCTATTATAGAAGAGAAACGTCAGGAAGAATGGAAACGGAACGCCAGATTGGCAAATGGAAATAAAAAGATGGGAAGCATAAGACCACTGATGAAATCCAAATATATAGCGACAAAAACAAAATTAAGATTATACAAAACAGTAATAAGGCCTACAGTGACGTATCGTAGTAAAGCATGGACAATGAAAAACGCAAATACGGAGAAATTGGAAAGATATGAAAGGAAAATACTCAGAGCCGTATACGGAGGCAAAAACGCGGTCGAAAGTTAGGTTCGACGAACAAAACAAGAAATTAGAGGAACTGTATTAAACCAAGCATCAGTCGCTTCATAAGGGCACCGACAGTGAGATGGAGGAGGTACGTGATGAGAGTGGAAAGGAAGAGGATGCCGGAGATGATCATAAAACAGGCCAAATCACAAAAAGAAGGATAGAATGACCCAGACAAAAGTTGTTGCAGCTGATTACGAAGGGTAAAATCGAAGGAAAAAGGGGTAGACGATAATTATCTTGTCTGAAAAACATTCGCGACTGGACCGGGTTAAACACACAGACGCTCTTAAGAAAAGCAGAGGATAGAGACGAATTTGCAATGGTTATAGCAAACCTTGATTAGTGGAGACGGCACTAGAAGAAGAAGGTAATTTTTCGAAAAATGCTTCCTTTTCAAATTGTTCACATTTTTTGTTGAAAAAAATGCCTTAATTCCTGATTTTTGCGATTTTTTTCCAAAATCTTTATAATCTTTAAACCTTCAACTACAATAAAAAATTTTTTGACAAGGATAATGGTTTATATCTTGCTGAAAAGGAGAGCCAAATATTTCTAGTAATCTATCACTGTATAGAAACCACTAATCCTAGTTAAAATATTCTTCTTCTTCTTCTTAACGTGCCCTATCAAGTCCCCTTGACGTTGGCGATTAACATGGCGAAACTGTCTCTCTCTCGAGCTATTCTAAAGAGTTGCTAAGCTTTCCTTATACCTGTCCACTCCCTGATATTCTTCAACCAAGAGGCCTGCTTTCTACCAATTCCTCTGCGTCCTTCGATTTTACCCATCATAATAAGTTGAAGAATATTATATCGGTCTCCCCTTACTACGTGTCCAAAATAGGCCATCTTTCTACATTTGCTCTCTCAAGCACTGCCACATTTGTCAGCATAGCCGTCCTTGGAATTTTTAGTATACGTTTGTGCAGCCACATTTCAAAGGCTTCCAGGCGATCGGATGGATATTTTTAATGTCCATGCTTCGACTCCGTATAAGAGGACTGACCAAATGTTGCATTTAACCACGCGCTTTCGAAATTGAAGTTGCAAGTTATCATTACAGAAGAATGACCTCATTTTTAAAAATGTCGCGCGGGCTATCTCGATTCTACATTTTATCTCTTGATCAGTCAATATGACAACCAAGATCATTAAAACTGGATACTCTTTGAATTATATGACCATCAACATATAATCGTGCATCTTGATGTGCTAAACGGCTAAACACCATGTGGTTTGTTTTTGAACAGTTATGTTTAGGCCAAACTCTCTTCCCACTGTATCAATGGCATTTAAAAGGCATTGTAGTCCATTCATGTCATCATTTAAAATAACTGTATCGTCTGTATATCTGATTGTATTTATCAGAATTCCATTAACTTTCACGCCCCATTCCAAATTATGCAGCGCTTCTTTAAATATTCTATCTAAATATAAATTAAATAACAGTGGGGATAGTATACAACCCTGTCTGACACCTCTTTGTATTTTACATATTTCTGTTAATTTTCCGTTTATGCAAGCTGTCGCTGTTTGACGCCAGTATAACTTTTCTATGAATCGTATGTCTTGACTATCAACTTCTTTATCTTTTAATAGTGTAATTAATTTGTGATGCTGTACTCGATCAAAGGCCTTTTCATAGTCAATAAATACGGCAAAGACGTCTTTCCTTTGATCTCGACATTTCTGCAGTAATACATTTAGTGCAAAGAGGGCGTCCCGAGTTCCCAGTCCATTTCTGAAGCCAAATTATGTTTCATCCTGGTCTTCTTCACATTTATCTCTGATTCTACTGTGGATGATGCGTAGAAATATTTTTAAAGTGTGGCTCATAAGGCTTATCATTCTATAATCGCTACAGTTTTTCGGACGTTGTTTTTTTGGCAGTGTTATGAATTCGGACTTTAACCAATCTTCAGGGATATCACCAGTCGAATAAACATCATTGAAAAGCTTGACCAGTATTCCAATGTTCTCCTCATTTATAAGCTTTAACATCTCTGTCGATATGTTATCAGGGCCAACGGCTTTCTTGTTCTTTGCTAACTTTATAGCATGCAGTATTTCTGATTTTAGTATTTCTGGTCCTTCACCTTCAACTAAAGTCTCCAGTTCTTCGGGTCTATCATCATTATACAGTTCACTTATATAATTACACCAGCTGTTCGAATTTCATGTTCGTCTATTATCATTTTTCCCGACGAATCGGTTATAGTATGTGGAGTTTTCTTATGATAAAGACCAGGTACTTCTCTAACTTTTTTAAACATATTAAACGTATCATGTTTTTCATTCAACTTTTCTATTTCCTTGCATTTATCCTCCATCCATTTTTCTTTAGCCATCTGTATTTTTTGTTTAATTAGTTTCTGTTTTTCCTTATCTTCTGTCTTGTTACCTTTCAGTTTCCTTCTCTCTCCATTAATTCCAGGATTTCATCAGTCATCGATTGTTATTTTTTGTGCCTGTGTAATGTTGTTGAGTATTATTCTATTACTTTCAAGGTAAGATCTTTAAATGTGTTCCATATTTCTGTGTTGTTTTCATTTATTGGTTTCTTTAACTCATTGTTTAAGTCATTTTCTATTCACGTTTTGTTGGATATTGAGATATTTAATTTTGGTGTTTTGGGGCTTTCTTGGACTTTTTTGAGCTTCACTTTGATGTCAGTTATTACAGGGTTATGGTCTGAACCGATATCTGCACCAGGATATGTCGTTACTCTGGTAACGCCATTCTTAAATCTCTTGTTTACGAGAATATAGTCTATCTGATTTCTAATCATATGTAGTGAATTAGTGAAAATATTCTTACTTATAAGTAAAGGTTTGCATTAAACACGGACGAAATAGAAGAACCAGAAATTAAAAGAAGAATAGTAAAGGGAAACAAAGCTTACTTTTTACTCACCCTTGTGTTCTGCTCCAAAAACATACATTGGAGATCGAAAATTAGTATCGACAAAACCGACCATCCATCAAACCAATAGTATGTTATGGATGTGAGATATGAGTGATAACAGAAGATACAAAACGAAAACTGGAGGTATTCGAAGGAAAATTTCTATGGAAGATATTTGGACGTTCAAAGACTTTGATGGGCTGGTCATGTAGTAAGAATGAAAACCGAAAGATTGGGAGGTAAGTGGCAGCGGACGCTCAAAATTTGCTAGACGTGAGAACCTGGAGAACATTGGGGCGGGACCGGCTAGGTTGGAGGCATAGTTTGGATTTGAGCTGTAGCGTCATTGGAGATTCAGAGAGATACGTGAAGGTTTATAGATTATAAAACTTTTTGTAGAATCGTTATTTATTTAGTAGTTTTTTAGAAAAAAAAAATCCAAAAAATCACTAATTAAGGCATTTTTTTTTACCAAAAATTGCAAATACCTTGATAAGGAAACATTTTTAGAAAAATTACCAGGAGCGGAAGAGTATTTACTTCAACAAGATACGTCTAAAAAATATTTAAGCGAAGCAATTCGGAAAATTGTTTTTTTTTGTTATTAGTTATTTATTAATAACAATTTCCGGTCCATTTGGAAAAATTGTAATAAATACAGAGGAAGAATCGATGACGATCCCAACAACAAACTACAGAGTACAGGAAAAGAGGCTCTAGATAGAGAATTCTCAACAACAAAGAATGCTTAAGAAAAACGAAGATGACAATATATGAAGCCATAATATAGACCAACACTGATATACGGAGCAGAAAACTATATCTTAAACAGAAGACACCAAAGTAGGTTACAAGCAGCAGAGATGAGATACCTCAGAAGAACAATAGGGATAAGAAGGACAGACAGACTTAAAAATGAAGAAAGAAGGAATAAGAAACAGACTACTACTAAACCGTTACTTGAGACAATAAAGGAAAAAAATAGCATGATTCGCTCATATAACACGAATGGACAATAACAGACAAGTGAAGAGTGTGGGAAGCTAAACTAATAGGGAAAAACAGAACAGGCAAACCAATAAACGCATGGAACAGCGACATAGCAAAAATATTACAAAATAAGGGCAAATCTTGGCAAGAACCAACACAATTAGCGAAAAAGAGAAAATAATGGAGACAATTCATCAAAAGCTAGAATCACCACCCTCGAACACCTAACTATAGAAGAGGAACGATTATGAACGTTTGTACGATATTTATAGATCTAGATAAAACATATAATAGAGTATTTTAAAAGATTTTGTGGTGAATACTGAAGAAGAAATCAGTTCTCAGTACATATTTTACAACTTGTGTACAGAAGTAAGAATTATTGGTAAAAGACCTTTAGAATCAGCGATGACTGTGGATCAAATGAGAGGAAACGAAAGGTTCAAAGAAGACACTCTTTCTTCTATAATGTATGCGGATGATGTGTTGGAATAGATATATACGAATAATCTCTGATTTTCATATTCCTGAAAGGAGTAGGACATATATTTCTCGTCACACCGACGAGATATATTTAATCATAATTATATATCATTCATAATTAGTCCCGTTCTGTTTGCCTCGGTCTTCTTTAGAATATTTGCCCAGATTATTGATAAGGGCTGCCCCTGCCTTAAGCCTGGTATTTATGTTTACATATACTACAATTAATTTCTTAAATAAGATATTAGGGTCAGACTGTGAGACTTATCCCCGTCCCTACCATTACGTGAAACTTGTCTCCCTTTTAATTAATTACTTACAATATGCGCCACTAAATTGTTTGTATTACAAATATTAATTTACTTATTCATTACTTACATATTACACAAGCAGCACAGCAATTCAAATAAAAAAAAATCATTTAAATAATTGAAATACCATAAAAATAAGAAAAATAGTAATCAACATCATGAAAATATTGTGGCAGATTTGTCTGAAAATTTGTCTCAGTTGATACTCCAGCATATCAGGTCACCGAGGGCTTGATAACATAGCAATCCTTTTGCTACCGTAGTTTGTGATAAGTTAATTTTACCCTTAGATCGACTGAGGGTCATATGTATAATATATATATATGAGGTCATATGAGGGTCATATATATCAAAAACACGTCGAAATATACCATCAGGAAAAATTGATCCAAAAATGGTGTGTTTTCTATGTAGGGAGATATATTCATGGAGATTAATTTCAAACAAAACACTGTACACAAATAAGACAAACAACCCACAGTATGGTGGAGATATATAGATGATGGGTTCTCCATTTGGTCTCATGAACTAGAACCAATAAATAAATTTCTGATGAACATCAATAATAAAGAAGAATCAATCAAATATACCATGGATAACGAACACAACAAATCATTTTCTTTTCTGGATGTTCTAATCACAAAAGAGGACACAGGATATTCAACTAAAGTTTACAGAAAACCTACCCACACCACCAGATATTTAAATTACCACTAAAATTACAACGTTAACTTCAAAAAAATAATTATCAAATCATTATATGATAGAGCTTAATACTACTTTTAAGAAGAAAAATCTGCTAACAAAGGTTTTAACAAGAAAGGACTACCCGTTGTAATTTATAAACAAGGAATTTCACAAGAAAGAAGAAATAAAACAATAAAACACCACAAGCAATCCAGAAACACTCACAAAAAGGGACTCAAGGATGCCAATAATACCATGTAAATGGTTTATCAGAAAAGGTTTATGGTTTATCACAACAACAATATTAAAAATAATCAATACACTCACATCTATCCTGTCTAAAACCAAACTTAACAAAAATGCACCCTGTGAATGCAACAATTTATATGTGGGAGAAACCGCAAGACCACTCAGTGACAGGATAAATAGACATGAAACATACATCAAAAACAGAACTTCGACAATATAAATATTCAAACATGAATGGGACAATGAACACAGAGTACAATGGAAATATGCATCAATGGTTATGAAAGAACAGAAAGAAATAAAAGAAATTATGCTTCTGTTTTAGCTTTGGCTACTGCAAATTTTGCTTTCTTTTTGGCGACTGCATCCCTACTTTTGAAGATATGTGTCGGACCAGTTGTGGACCAAGTTTCTTTATTCTCAAACTTCTTTCATGGCGTTTTTCCCACCATGTTACGGTAGATACAGAATTGAAGGATTGTCAACTGCAGACGTAGCGGAAAGTTATATAGGGGAGTGAATATTTTTTGCAGATAACATTCCGGCGATTAATCTCCTAGGCAACCCTGCATGGGTCCTAACCTTCTTAAGAATTTCTCTCCAGTCGTCCCTATTCATTGCTTTTCTCCGCCAAGAACGTATTCCTATATTTCTCATGTCTTCATCAATGTTATCAAGGAACCTTGTTCTGGATCTTCCTCTGCTTCCTTGACCAATGGGTCAATTAAGTAGCGTTTTCATGCTCCTTGCATGCTTCTATACTGCTTCTTGCATGCTTCCTATAGAAATGCTAAAAATTCTAGATGAGAAGCATATTGATGCTTTAGTGACACTCTTGAACCAAATTTATAGTTCAGGCGTATTACCCAAAGAGACGTTTACATCGATTTTTATTTGTCTCGTCAATCAAGATATATACGCATGTTTTATTGACTATAATAAAGCATTCGATAAAGTACGACATAAACAATTAATAAATGTCCTGAAATCAAAGAAGATTGACTACAACGACCTCAGGATAATATCAAATTTATACTATAAACAGCGAGAAAAAGTACGTTTTAACGAACAGGTGTCAGGGGATATTGAAATTAAATGTGGAGTGAGACAGGAATGCCTACGCCTTTTTAATGCCTACTCCGAAGAGATCCTGAGAAACGCTCTTGAGGGTAAAACAGCTGGAATAAAGGTAAATGAAGTTTCCAGTAACAACATTAGATATGCGGATGACACTGTGATCTTAGCCGAAAACATTAAAAATCTTCAGAGACTTCTTCTTCTTCTTCTTACGGTGCCTATCCGTTCCAGATGTTGGCGATCAACATGGCTATCCTAACTTTGCTTGCTGCTATTCTGAATAGTCCGGTTGTCGATTTATTAAACCACTTTCTTAGGTTTTGAAGCCAAGATATTCTTCTTCTCCCTGGTCCTCTCTTTCCAAATACCTTGCCCTGAAGAATGAGTTGCAACAAGCCGTATCTCTGTTCATTCCTCATAACATGGCCAAGATATTCTAGTTTGCGCTCTTTGATGGTGTTAATAATCTCGCATTCCTTGCCTATTCTACGTAGGACCTCAACATTAGTCACACGATCCACCCATGAAATTCGTAAGATACGTTTGTAACACCACATCTCGAATGCCTCGAGTTTTCTTAAGGAAGCTTCGGAAAGTGTCCAGGCCTCTACTCCGTATAATAAGGTAGAAAATACATAGCATCCAATGAGAGAGATTTTGGTAGCAAGTAGTAAATCATGACTTCTGAAAAGAGACTGTATCATTATAAACGCTGATCTCGCTTTTCCTATGCGTTGTTTTATTTCACTGGAGTGATCCCATTGGCTGTTAATGTTGGTACCAAGGTATGTGTAGCTGTCCACTCTGTCAATTGGATGTTGGTTAACCAAAAGCTGTGTATTTAATATTTCGCGCTTACTGACTACCATGTACTTTGTTTTCTTCGTATTAAGATCAAGTCCGTGTTCTCTACTTATATGTGATATATGCGACATTATTCTTTGCAAACCGTCCAGACTATCTGCAAAAACTACTGCGTCGTCGGCATATCTAATGTTGTTTAGACGCATTCCCTTGACTAATACGCCTTCTTGTAGTTCTCCCAGCGCTTGCTCGAAGATATATTCAGAGTATATATTAAATAACACCGGCGACAGAATGCATCCTTGCCTCACTCCTCTATCTATGGAGACTGCCTCTGTCAATTGATCATCCACTTTAATATTGGCTGTTTGGTTGTAATATAAATTATAGATGATTCTCAAGTCCCTATCATCTAGCCCCACTTCTTTCAAGATGCTTATAAGTTTATCATGTTTTACTCTATCAAATGCCTTTTTGTAGTCGATAAAACAAATATACACATCGCAGTTAACATCCCTGCATCTTTGCATAAGCACTTGGACAGCGAATAGAGCCTCTCGGGTGACTAAGGAATCGCGGAATCCAAACTGCGTCCATGATACATGTTCTTCAGAGACTGGTGACCAGAATAGCAGAGTATGGAAAAGAGTAGGGTCTAACAATGAATGTCAAGAAGACGAAATTTATTAGAATATCGAAAACTCAAACAAATAATGAGAATTTTCTAATAAACGGAACCAACGTTGAACAAATGGACAAATATGCATATCTGGGAACAATGATTAACTCCACAAATGATTATATTCATGAGATGAAAATTATAATAGAAAAGGCTAGAGCAAATTTCAACAAAATGAGAAGAGTGCTATGTACCAGGGATTTAAAACTGGAACTAAGAGTTAGGTTGGCGAGGTGCTATGTTTTTTCGACTTTACTTTATGGAATGGAATCTTGGACCTTGAATGCAACATCAAGGAAAAAACTGGAATCATTCGAGCTATGGGTGTATAGAAGAATTCTGAAAATGTCGTGGACAGAACACGTCACAAACAAATAAATACAATTAAAACAAGAAAATTAGAATATCTCGGACATATTATACGTGGAGAGAAATCCACCTTGTCCCAACTAATTATGCAGGGGAAAATCCAAGGAAAGAGAAGCATAGAGAGGCGTAGAATGTCATGGCTGCGCAACCTGAGTGAGTGATACAGATGTACATCGAATGAACTTTTCAGAGCAGGCGTCTCAAAAGTCCGAATAGCTATGATGATTGCCGACCTCCTCCTTACTAACATCTATTGTGATTTTAACACTATCCAGTATGGGGTTTCTCAAGGTTCGATATTAGGACCCACATTGTTTTTTATTTATCTGAATGATTTATTTCAGTATACTTTTCCAATAAAATGTGTATGCTTTGCAGACAATACAACTCTCAATAATACTGATATTAATCAACATAATTTAAAAATTAAAATAGATAGTGATATTTAGAAAGCAAAAAACTGGTTTTTAAATAATGGGCTACAGACAAAATTAAGACAAAAATCAGAATTTGATTTTAAGTTCAGATTGGAAGTATATCTCAGGAAATAGTGTCAAACTATTAGGTATCTTTCTAGACGATAATTTGGATTTGACTTCAAAATGTATCAAGTAGAGAAAAACAAATTTATATATCATGGATATAAGCCCATTCCGGTATAGAAGAAAATGAAGAAGTGGACTATTTAGCAAAAGATGGTGCGAAAAATGGAAGACTACTTAGATTAAAAATACCAGAGTCTGATTTTATTCCAATTTTTCGAAAAAAACTTAAGGAAAAGTGGCAGATAAAATATAAATGTGGAGGCAAAGGACAGTTTTTTAAGAATATACAACCAAAAATAAGGGACAAACCATGGTTTGAGAATACACGTAATCGTTCAATTATTCGGATAATAAGTCGAATGCGCTGCAATCATGCACTATTTCCAGCGTATAAACATAAAATAGGTTTGTTAGATAATAATAAATGTCTATGTGATGAAATTGCCGATTTACAACATATTCTTTTAGAATGTCCTTTAAAAAAAATAGAAATTGATAAGTTTTATCAAAATTTAATATTGTACAAAATGAAATTTCCAATAAATGTTTCAAATCTATTGACATTAGAGGATAATAGTATCTACAACATCATATATCAGTATGTAAAATCTACTAATATTACTTTGTAAGCAGTTTTGCGATATATGAATAAATTTGTAAGCCTAAAAGGAAAAAAATAAAAAAAAACAAAAAAAAAAACAAAAAAAAACAATATGAAAAAAAAAGTCAAAAAAAAGCAAACCAATAAATAAATAATATTAAACAATAAAAAATAATACCAATAAAAAGAAATAAACAATAAAAATAAAAGAAAAGTTACAATGGTATACAGACCGATATAAAAAACAATAATAAAAATAAAAATAAGTAACGAAAATATTTAGGCATTTACTAACACACTAAAAATATTCTATCTTAATTTAACTTGTATATAATATTAATATGTATATAATGAAAACAATGGAAATGGATGATAAAACTATGAGAAAACATGACTGGCCTTTTGGCTTTGTCAGTGCCATTAACTTAGGAAAAAAAAATTTGGATTTGAGTGGTCATACATATTACATCTAAGTTTGCTATAAGTACCTTTTTAATATGATCACTATATAAGATCTAGAGATGATATTAGAGCACAACACAGTACCCACGTACTGCTTTTACACAATAGTGTTACTTTGGCCAGAAGCTGCATACCATTCACGCCCAAAGAAAGACATCAAAATATAAATAATAAACGTACGCAACAGAAGAGGGGCAAATGCAGACTCGGATTACTACCTAGTGGAAAGTAGAATAAGAGCCAGAATCTCAAACATTAAAAAAGAAAAGGGATGCAAAATTGAAAAATATGAAAAAAAGAACTTAGCAAAAAGGCAAAATACAAAAAATATATAAAAGGAATGCTAGAAAACAAACAAAAGCACGAGGATATAAACAGAGAATGGGAAAGGTGTAAAAACATCATACAAGACGCGGCCAAAGAGACCCTGGGTCTACAAAAAAAGACTAAAAATAACGTGAAGGACAGTGGTTCGATGAAGAGTGTCGTAACTTAACAGAGAGGAAAAATAATGCATATTAAAGACTACAACAACGACATAGAACCTGAAAGGCAGAAGAGGAATATATAATGCTAAGGAGGGAAGAGAAGAAAATACATAGCAGAAAGAAAAGAGAACACCTAGAAAAAGAACTCCACGAAATGGAAGAACTAAATAAACCATCAGAAAGCAGAAAATTCTACCAAAAACTTAACAAAAGTAGAAAAGAATTTAAACTAAGAACAATGATGTGTAGAGACAAAGAAGGAGATATAGTAACTCAACAGATTGAAATACTACAAAGATGGACAGAATTCTTCAAGGAAAAGTTTGAAAAAAACGAAGATCCACTATATGATGGAGTTATACTGGATCAAACGGATACCAGAGAAACAACCCAGAGACCATATGCGGAACAAATAGTTGGGGGATATCAATGTGGTTTCCGCAGGCAGAAGTCCACAACAGATCCTCGTCTTGAGGCAAATCTTGGAAAAGACTAGTGAATTTAATATAGACACACATCATATTTTCATTGACTTTGAGAGTGCCTATGATAGCATCCATCGAGAATTTCTGATCCATGCACTGAAATAGTTTAATATTCAAACTCAACTCATTAATATAGTAAAAGAAACACTTAAAGTACAAAGCAAAATTCGAATTCAAAACAAATTAACAGATACAATCCATGTGCCAACGGGCCTACGACAGGGAGATGCCCTATCCTGTATTCTATTCAACATCACATTAGAGAAAATAATTAGGGAGTTAAAAGTCAACACCAGAGGAACTATAATAACAAAAAGTGTACAAATATTGGCATTTGCAGATGATGTTAATATTATAGCCAGAAGCGAAAAAGAGATGATAGAAGCTTTTAATGCGATAGAAAGAGCGGCACAAAACAGTGGCCTAGACATTAACGAAATAAAAACCAAATACATGAAGGCCAGTAAATCGACAGGCCAAAGAAACCTACAGAATCTGACAATACGAGACTATAACATCGAAAGCGTGGAAAATTTTACATATCTAGGTTCACTAGTTACCGCAGATAACAATGTCAGTGAAAAATTTAAGAGAAGAATACCTATCGCTAATAAAACATATAATGGACTGATTAAATATCTAAGATCTGACAACATCACAAGATAAACCAAATGCAAAATATACAAGACTCTGATAAAACCGGTCCTTGTATATGGATCAGAGACATCATCATCATCATCTTTGGCTCGACAATCCTCTGTGAATCTTGGCCTGCTCTAAGATTCGTCGCCATTCTGTTCGGTTTTTGGCAACATGTTGCCATCTTCTGATTTTTAATATTCGTAAGTCGGTTTCTACTTCATCTAACCACCTAATTCGCGGTCGGCCTTTACTTCTTTTTCCTACAGGTGTTCCTGTGGTTAGCTTTTTAGCAATGGTATTTTCTGGCATTCGTATTATGTGTCCAGCCCATCTAAGTCGCTGTGATTTAATGAACGTTATGACATCTGGCTCATCAAAGAGCTGATACAATTCAAAATTATATCTTCTGCGCCACTGCCCTTGGTCGTTTACAGCTCCAAATATTTTGCGGAGTATTTTACGCTCAAATATTCCCAAAAGTCTTTCATCTTTCTGCGTTAGTGTCCATGTTTCTGCTCCATATGTGAGGACCGGCCTCAGCAATGTTTTGTATATAATAATTTTAGTTCTTCTTTGAATGTTTCTTGAGTGGAAATGCTTTTGGAGTCCATAGTATGCCCTATTTGTAAGATTTATTCGTCTTTTGATTTCTTCGCTTGTTTTATTGGTAGCAGTCAATAGCGACCCAAGGTATGTGAAGTTGTCAACACGTCCAAAGGTATGACTTCCAAAGACTGTTTCTCGTTCCTCATTTGCTATCGGATCCTTTGTAACCAACATGTACTTGGTTTTGTCTTCGTTGATGACTAGACCGACCTGTTTCGCCGCTGTTTCCAATTCTAGGAGATATTGCTCAACATCTCGCTTGCTACGCCCTACTATGTCAATGTCATCAGCATATGCTAAGACTTGTATCGATCTATTGTAAATAGTACCGCCATCCCTAATTCGTGTATCTCGGACTGCCTTTTCTAAGGCAATATTAAATAAGAGGCAAGCCAGAGCATCTCCTTGTCTGAGTCCATCCTTTATCTCAAAGGATCTAGAACTCTCTCCCTGTATTCTAACAGTGGCTTCTAAGTTAGACATTGTCATTCTCGTTAGTCGGATAAGTTTCTCTGGTATACCAAACTCATGCATTGATTGGTATAGCACTGTTCTCTTGACATTGTCGTATGCGGCCTTGAAGTCGACGAATAGGTGATGGGTTTCAATATTGAATTCTAATGTTTTCTCGAGAATCTGTCTTATTGAGTGAATCTGGTCAATCGTTGATTTTTCTGGAGTGAATCCAACTTGATATTTACCAACTATGCCCACTGTGTAAACTTGCAACCTTTCGTAGAGTAGAGAATATTTGCTAGTATTTTGTAAGCAGTTGTTAACAACAGGGTTATACCTCTATAGTTGTCACACTGGAGCTGGTCACCTTTTTTATGTAACGGGCATATCACGCCTTGAGACCATGCACAAGGCATGGTCTCATTATGCCAAACAAGAAGTAAAAGCTTATGCAGTGTCTGTAGTAGGGCATCGCCACCATTCTTGTGGAGCTCACTGCAAATTTGATCAACTCCTGGTGATTTATTATTTTTAAGCTTTTTAATGGCTTGGGCAACGTTTTCGATGGTAGGTGGTCTTTCGTTTGGGTTGAAAGGATTCCAATCATTTCGATTTGCTAGGGTGTTGTCTGCTTCTTCGATATGATGGCCATTAAATTTTGCAACGAAAAATTCAACCCATCTGTTTAGGATTGAGGCCGTGGCCGGATCAGAGACATGGACACTATCGAAACGCGATGAGGACCTATTAAGTACATTTGAACGAAAAATCCTTAGACACATATATAAAGGGGTAAAGGAAAATGACATATGGAGCAGAAGATATAACTTTGAACTATACACAGCGTACAATGAACCCGAGATCATAACATTCATAAAGATCGGACGTATGCGCTGGATGGGCCATGTTGAACGGATGTTGGAGACTGAAACGCCAAAACATATAATAAGGCAAACATTAGTACGGAGAAGGTCAATGGGAAGAACCAAACTTAGATACATGGAACAAGTGAAACAAGATCTAAACACTTAAGGTTACCAACTGGAAAAACAAAGCAAGGAACTGAACAGAATTGCGGAAAATTCTAGACCAAGATGACTAGTTTGGCCAGAGTATTTGCTTTTTATAACATTATTTCATGTTTTTATTAAGTGTGTTTGTCGTTTCTTAAATTGTTATTAATAAATATGTTTGTAATATTTAAATTCACAAAAATTATACTTAAATTTTATAATGTATGTATGTAATAATTATCTTTTCCTTACTTTTTCGTTCCAACATAACTATTTTTCTTTCTCGGGATTAATTCCTTTTCTGCCACTTTTTGAGTTCCATTGAACTTTGTGTCTCTACGATTTTATCAACATTTGTCTTTGTAAGTATGTAGATTTGTGAACCATGTGGATACTTATCATTCGCTTTTAAATCTCATCTGCATTTTTTAATTCTTGAAGTTTTAAATCTGTTGTTAAAATTACAACGCCAGCATATAGCAGGTGGTTCATGTATTGTCCAATTCTTTTAATACCCTTTTAAAACCCCCTTCACATGGTAGTATAGCAAGTTTTAAAACTAAAAAAAAACGAACAACAAACCATTCCCGAATTTCAACCGACATAAATTGGGTACGTAGGTAGTCTAGACCGTTTTTCATACACTATACATCTGTTTTTAAATATAAAATCCCTAAAGTGTATAAAAGAAGTATTGCGGTTAATACAATGTGGTGCTTCAGAGGAGAGATTGAGATATCTAAATGTGATTAGAGAACGACTATAAATATTTCAGTCCGTTCAACTCCGATCTATCTAATTTAAACTTGGATTATCGCTTTAAAAAAAGAGTCGTACCTATTTTTAATACCAGTGAGGGATTTAAAGAAAATACAGCAGTAAAGAACTTTTTCTCGGAGTGCCAATCCATTAGCGAATATACCGTCATAGATATTCGGAATTTTTTAACAGCCGTACGAAAAAAAATTCGAAATAAAAACGAGAGGTGTATATAGTAGGATAAAAAATCAAAAGACAATGATATTGCCCCCGGCAACAACATACTATAGTTACTGAGGCTTAAAATATGGTAATACCTCCGAATTTTTTATAACTGCATCGATTTCTTTGAAAATTTCAAATTAAGCTTATCTTACCCTTCACTTCAAAAGTTATATACGCTCTAGGTGCGCTTTTTGTTTATAAGGGGTGAAAACTACCCCTTATTAAAGAAACTGAGAAAAACACGGATTTAATTATTTTATGCACTTAAATCTTGTTTATTCGCATAAGGTAAATATTGTAATATGTTCTCTAATATGAAAATTAATTATTCACAATTTTCAACCCTTAAAACCCTCTAAAAACCATTAAAAGCTAATACTTTTTATAAAAATATTATGAAAAAAAAAGTCGTAACAGCTTGAGACATTTCAACTATGTATTTAAATACAAATAAAAATTAATACCCTAGCTATACAATAATATTTTATTTATTGGAAATTTTCAACCCTTACAACCACCCTTATGACAAAAATGAATTAAAAATGAATTAAGAAATATTTTTATCGGTTTGAAACATTTCTTGAGTGCATTTTATTTAACGAAAATTTATTTCTTGCTTATAAAATAACATTTTATTATAATTTCAACATTTCAACCCTCAGAACCACCCCTTTGTCAAAAATGAATTAAAAAATATTTTTAACGATTTGAAACATTTTTATTGTTTTTGATTTTGAGTGCATTGTTTGTAGACAAAAATTAAATTTTTACTTATAAAATGAACCTACTTTTTTCAACCCTTACAAGCACCCTTTTTGATGAAAATAATATCCTTAAATCCTTAACTTAGACATGGACATAAATAGAAAAAATTTAGCTTATAATATATTACATTTTTTTTATTTTCCAAAAAACTAAAAATAAATAATATTTATGTAAAACGAGGTATAAAATAAATCAATATCTATTCATCAGATACATAGATGCATATGTATATATTAAATGTCTATTAGTTCCATCTAATGCTCCAATGCTCCAAATTATAAAATTTTTCCATGCTCCAAAATTTATTCTAAAAAGTACTATTGGTTTTTTTACAATAACTCGGTTAACTTTGATGCTACAACATGCATAAAAAACGATTTTACAGGTAATTTAACGGGCTATAAGTATAGGAATGTTAATACATTCTAAAGTCCTTCATGTTTAAAGGGTGAAGGGTCAAAGGGTCGGAGACCAGTGGTTCATGCGTTATAAAGCAAACTTCAACCAACTATAACTCCGTTATTTTTTAAGATACAAAAAAAAAATTAAAAAATGAAAATTTTTGTTAAAAAAAAACTTATTTTTTTGTATTGTGTCATCTTTTACGTATCTTTTATAGTTTTGAAGTTATTACCAAAAAAAAAAAGATTTTTTTTAATATTTACAAAAAAAAATGTAATCATACTGTTTTCAAAAACTGGGTATTCTAAAGTGGCTAAACTTCTGAACATACAAAAAACACTAAAATAAAGTGAATTCTATAAGAAAAACAATTTATTTCAATCCTAGTGAACATGACGTTAGTTTTATTGCGTTTTTTTTACAAAAATTTGAAAAACCAATCATTTTTTTTTGATCGTATCTCACGTACAGTTGGTGCAAAGGACTTTTACTACTACTCATTTTAAAGGTCTTTTAAAAATATTATATGAGTTTTTGTCGAAAAAGGTACCCGTTTTCGGTTATTTAACGTTAAATACTCGTATTGAAAGACAAAAACAAAAACAAACCTTTGAACAGCCATAACTCAGTTAATATTGAACTGAAAATATTAATTAAAAAGCCAATCTTTTTTTTTTATGATATTTAATTTTAGTTGTTACACTTTTTTTGATAAAACTCTTAGTTTCAGAGCTATTCTTAAAAAACCTTTGAAAACATGTTTTTTTTAACGAAAAATGACAGCGAATGACTTTTCTACAGCGAATAACTCAAAAAGTATTGATCTAGCGAAAAAAATGTTTACTACATTTTTTATTTGAAATTTGTCCTTTTATCGAATAGCGTGGTTATCTTGAGTGAAAAAATTTAAATTGAGTGAAAACACTGTTATTGGAGAGCTGGAGAAACACTCAAGTTATCAAGAATATGTATAAATACAAAAAAAGTCCAAAAATATAAATATTTAGGATCAATAATTAACGGCAACATCTTACTATACTGAAGAAATCAAATCAAGAATTGGACAAACAAGATACGCATTTACATTTTTTTTTATTTACACCTAAGCGGTGTCTTGGTTATCTACAACTAGTCACAAAAAATTAGAATAACAAGCAAATTTTCTCTATTAACAATCTTAAAACTAATGTTTGTTGAGTTTTTTCCCAATGGTATTCCCCAATTTTTTTAACCAGCTTAAACATAGCACTTACCACGCACAGGACTGTTAGACATTTAACTATATGCTCTCCTCCTCCTCAGTCCTAATCCCTTTTGGGATGTGGTGAAACCATTAGGCCTTTATAGTTTTTTCACGATTTCCCTCCATCCTTCTCTGTCCTGGGCTAATTGTTCGGCTTCATGTAACCCTTGGTTAATCAATATTTTTGTTTGGTCTACCCAACGGCTCGGAGATCTTCCCCTAGGTCTCTTTCCTTCAATTCTACCCTCGACTATCAGTTTTTCCATCGTACCTGTTCTTCTAGCAATGTGTCCAAAATACTGGAAATATCTCTGTTGTATTTGTTTAAGCAATCTATCCTTTACTTGACCAATCCAGGATATTCTCAACATGCGGCGGTATACCCACATTTCGAAAGCGTCCAGTTTATTTTTATCCGCTTTCTTTAAGGTCCACGTTTCGGATGCATATCGCTATGGGAAAAATGAGCGCCCTTACCAGCCTTAGTTTTGTGTGTATTGTTATGCTAGAATTTTTCCAAATTGCTATCAGTTTCATCATGGCTGTTCTAGCAATAGTCAACCTTCTACGTATTTCGTTGTCACACCCTCCGTAATTTGTTATTAGGGACTCCAGGTATATGAAAGTATTTACTACTTCAAAACCCCCAATTTCTTTAATGTGTTGAAGATTATTCCGAGCTCTGTCTATTTTTTTCCTCCAAAAATTTCATTATGTCTTCCATTTCTTCCTGATTTGCCGCGATGATTAAAGTGTCATCAGCATATATCTTCTTCTTCTTAGAGTGCCTGTCCGTTCCGAACGTTGGCGATCATTCTGGCTATGATGATTTTGTTGGTTGCTATACGAAATAGCTAAGTTGAGGTCTTTCTATGCCATACTCTTAGGTTAGCAAGCCAGGATATTCTTCTTCGTCCTGGGGCTCTTTTTCCTTCAATTTTACCCTGCAAAATGCGTTGGAGTAGCTCGTATCTGCCTTGATTTCTCATTATATGTCCCAAGTACTCCAGCTTACGGCTCTTCACAATGTTGACCAAATCCGCGGTTGTGTTCATCCTCCGCAGTACTTCTTCATTGGTGACTTTGTCTGTCCATGGTATCTTCAGGATTCTTCTGTATAACCATAATTCAAACGCCTGAAGTTTTGATAGAGTTTCCGCCTTCAATGACCACGTTTCTACTCCATACAGCATATCTCAAGTTATTGATTTTTTGACCTCCTACTGATATTCCGCCCTTCCATCCATCTAGTACCTTTCGCAAAATGTGTTCGCTGTAGATATTAAACAGAGTTGGCGAGATTATGCATCCCTGCCTGACACCTGCCTCTGTTATGAAATGATCGGAATGGGTGTTGTTTATTTTTACTTTGCACTTATTATTAAGTGGTGGGGTGTTTCCATTTCCGCTATTATGGACCATAGCTGCTGCCATTTGACTTTATCGAAGGCCTTTGTGTAATCCACAAAGCACATAAGCATAGGAGTATTGAATTCATGAGTTTTTTCGATTAGCTGTCTGACATTAAGGATGTGTTCTCTTGGGCCTATTGTTGGGACAAATCCCGCATATGCACATTCAACTCAGGGGTATGTTTCTTTACAAATACTTTAATCACATCTGAGACTATTACCACACCTAGTTCTATGTGTAGGTCGCTACTTCTTATGTACCAGGGAGCATTTACAATGTCCTTGAGTACTTTATTCTGAAAACTTTGAATAATTTTGATGTTACTCGCACTGTCACATCCTCAGAACTGTATGACATATATTCATATTAGCAGCAGCAAATGTTATGACGACATCGTTATAGCCTTTCGCTCCTTCAAGGAATGACTGTCCCCTTTTTTTATTGCGAGGGATCTGAGTAGGGAATTTGTAAACAGACGTTGTGTTGGGCTGGAAAATTGTGGTAGAATGTTGATGTTCTGGATTGGTGTTATTAAGTTACCAGTTACACTCTCTGCAGTTACTATTTGTACTCTCTCTCTTACTACTCTCTCTTTTATCAGCATTTTTGGCAATTGAAGGCTATTGCTTGCGATACTTTATAGGGATTGTTTAAGGGATATTCCAGTTCTAATCATGAAGTTTGTTGCCTGCTGTGTTTAAAATTTTAGCAGGCAGGAATGGAACTTTAGTTTCAAGAAGTATAATGTGTACTTATCCTCATCGGTGACAAGTCTTTTTGAGAACCTTCTTTGCTTTGTTGTTCAGGTTTTCTATAGTGGAGATAACGTATCCTTTGCTAATGTTTGCTTCTTCTTCTTCGCGTGCCATATCAGAATTATCCGATGTTGGCGATCACCATTGAGAAGGCTTCTCGACCTACTGCAATATGGAATAATTTTCCAGCATTTGATATCCAAGTCCATTCACGAATGTTCCCCAACCAAGAAACCCGTTTCCTTCCTACACCTCTACGGTCCTCTATTTTGCCTTTAAGAATCAGTTGTAATATTTTATATCGACTTCCCCTTACTATATGACCGAGATAAGACATTTTTCGATATTTAACAGTCTTTAGCAGTTTTGCATCTTTGTTGACGCTCCTTGGTACTTCTTCATTAGTTTTCCTTGCTGTCTAAGGTATCTTCAGCATTTGTCTAAGAACCCACATTTCCAATGCTTCAATTTTGTTCATGATCGATACTTGTAGCGTCCACACTTCTGCAGTATACAAAAGTACAGACCAAACATAGTACTTAACCATTCTTTACCTTAGTTATAAACTGAGATGTTTATTGCAAAAAAATGACTTCATTTTCATAAAAGTAGTTTTAGTCATTGCTATTCTACGTTTTATTTCTATGTCTGGATATAGTTGGTTCGTTATAACAGTTCCCAAATATATCATTTTGTGAACATTCTTAACTTGGACTCCGTTTAATTGAAGCTTTGCATCGGGATGTAAGTCACGACTAAACACTAAAAATTTGGTTTTGTTGGAGCAGAAGCAGAATTTGGAGACCTTCAATATTATCTGATAGAATTACTGTATCGTCTGCCTCTCTAATCACATTAAGTAGTTCTCCGTTGATTTTTATTCCATAAGGTTGTCTCTCAAGTGCCTTTTTAAATAACTGGTCCGAGTAAACATTGAACAATGTTGGCGACAAAATGCAACCTTGTCTGACTCCTCGTTGTATGGGGATTTCATCGGTGTAGTTATCTTCAATTTTTACGATAGCAGTTTGATTCCATTACAAATTTTTAATGACACGAATATCCTTGTCATCTATTCCGATATTTTTCAGTATTTACATTAATTTTACATGCTTTACGTTATCGAATGCCTTTTCGAAGTCCACGAAACATGCAAATACATCTTTTCTTTGATCACGGCCTTTTTGTATTAGGATGTTAAGCGCAAAAAGTGCCTCCCTGGTTCCCATAGCATTTCTAAAACCAAATTAGGTATCTTCAAGATCTTCGCATTTGCGTCTAATTCTGTTGTGAGGTATTCTTAGGAAAATTTTAAGAGTGTGGCTCATTATGCTAATTAATCGATATTCTGAGCATTTTCTCGCATTGTTTGCTAGTTGATGTGTTAACACTGATAGATAATCACGTTTTTTGCCATAATTCTCCTCAGATTTTCCTGTCAGTAGAAATGACTTATTAGATTTGTCTTTTATTAAGAGTTGTGTAGATTTTATCTCTGTATTCTGTATTTCTCTGAAAGTTTTATAAGTATATAGGAGAGTAACATGGTTGGTGTTTACAAAATTGCCACTTAGTGCTTTGAGGAGGTTGGCTCTGTTTCTTACTCTATTTAAGGTGTTTTGAAGGTCAATGTTTCAATTGAGTGTCTTTGAAAATTTGACACCGAAGAAGGACACCGACAGTGTGAAATCAAGTCGTTCTCCGTTGAGCAGAATATGGTTTTCCTGTTCTATCGCTGGGCGAGAACATTTGGGATTTCTAAATAGTATTAGTTGCCTTTTTGCAGGGTTTAGAGTTACTCTCCATTTACAAAACTATGAAAGAACGATCCCCGAATTTGTCTAGAGGGATGAATGAAGTCTATGACTAAGTGCGCGATTTTTTCCGGTACTAAGATAAGTATATATACCGTCTGAATAACAGACACATCAAAATCTTTTGTTTTTTGTTTTCCTGAATCAGGCCATCTTACTTCACTTATCCTCAAGGTGTTTATTTTTATTTTTCTCACGTCGGCTTGAGTGTTTACCACTTTCCCGGGCTTGAATAAGTTATGTAAGTTCCGGATCGTAATGCGTACTATCCTGTCATACAGGTGGATTCTCTGTCCACTTCCTTGGATCTCAATAATAGTTGGCAGAGGGATTCTTTGAACCCTCTCCCTATTTAAGGGGTGCACCGGACTGAGGGTCATTTTCTTATTTTCCTTCCCCATCCAGTTGCCTTCCCCATCGCAGTACCACAACTATTCAAACTGTTCCAAGTCATGCTTGTAGTATTTCGTTTTCAAGCCGGTCCAGGATCATTTGCTGCTGCTGTTTACCAGAGAGGGATAGGAAATATGTAACTAGATATTGGACGGATAAAGGCATGGGCTATGATTTCTCTCAGTAAGGAATTGAGAGCAAAACATGGCTCGTTTGGGCAGGGTCGCTTTCCTGAAGTATCCGTTATCCTCTATATAGGAATTAGAAACAATAATTCTGATAAAGAAGGCAGCAGATGACTTAAGATTAACGAGAGATCAATGAAATTGGCAATGGTAAGAATATCCTTAAGGGATGAAAAAAAGAACTCATACATTAGAAACAAAACTTAGTTTATTGATGGGTTGGAATAAATTATCCAGACTTAAGTGGAAATAAGCTAAACATGTATTGTTTATTAATAAATTAATATGTTATTAAACAAACTAACTTATTTTATGTTGAAAACAAAATGAGCTCTCAAAAAATCGTAGTCCAAGGAGGCCAATGAGGGAGTCGCTTATTTCTAGGATCAATAGTAGCATAGTCACCATGTTAAATGGTTTGACATTAAGTTTTGTCAATGTTATAGTAAAGTTTGGTTAGAATTATATTTTTAACAAATATTTTTGAGAAAATTAAGTAAAAATCGTAGTCAACATCCCACATATTCCACATATTGCTCTTTTTTATGGAGTAATTATGAGGGCAGTACAACAAGCTTTATGTTAATGAAACGATAAATTAAGAACGTATGTTATAATTTGTTGTTTCTTCTCAGCAAAAGATTTGTTATACTTTTATTCAGACCTATTTCAATCTAACTATAAGCGTTTTTAGGTATAAAAAATATGAGCGCACACTGACATTAGAGAGGCGTCTTTAATTTCCTTTAAATATAGTTTAACTATATTTATAGGAAATCAGTGTGTAGGTTCAACCACCCTGTAATGAATACTGCCTATTTATTAAACTTACTATTTATCTAAACTTGTTCCATTTTATAGCTTGTGATAAGAGATAACACTTTTTGTTACGATTAATGAGCCGAAGAATATAAGAGTTTGAACTCCGATAGCAGATAATATTCAAATAAGTCCTTCCAAGTTATTTTTTGTCTTTTATAGATAACTCGTTATCTGGAGCATATATCACGACCAGATTTCTTAAGCATATTACAGATTTCTACATAAATTTTGAATTTTGAAACGAACTTTGTAATAGTGATCTACATGAGACATCGAAAAAATAATTACTTGATAATGCGTCCATCTTTAGTAGTTTTCCGTTTTTATTTTAATAAGAACTAAGCACACTCCTTATTTTACATTTTTATTTATTTTTACATTCCTATTTTTACGAAAATTTAACAAAAATAGAATATTCTAACCATAACAAAAATACTAAAAAGTAAGTATTAAAATAATGATTAAATAATTACTATTTAAATGGGAATAAGTCACAATTAAAGGTTAAAGTACGTTTATTGACGTTTCAATTTTCACTTCGGAAATCGTTCTCAAAATACAAACATTAGACCAATGTAGTGTTGCCCATGCAATAACAAGACGAGACTTAGACAGTCTTGGTCTTGGTCTTGCGCCAATACACCTGGTCTTGGTCTCGATCTTGCAGCAAGATGCAGCAAAATAAAGATTACCATAATGGTCGCCAACATCCGAAACGGATAGGATAAAAAAGAAGAATCAACACAGATATGGAATCGCCAATAATATATTATCGGAAAATATAACAAAATCAGTAACGGCTCTATTCTGATTATATTATTGCAATTGATAACAACCGATGGAAAACTAAATTTTATAGAGATTTATACAACTGTTATCTCAATTGCTATCCTCAACAGTGGTTACGCTCTACCTTTATTCCCCCGCCCAAGAAAGTCAATGCAAAAAGATGTGAGGATCACAGACTCATTAGCCTGATGAGTCACACTTTAAAGATATTCTTAAAAATACTACATCAAAGATTATACAAAAAATGTGAATGGGACATCAGTGATTCCCAGTTCGGGTTCAGGCAAGCTTTAGGAACACGAGAAACAATAGTAGCAACACAGGTGCTGGTCCAAAATTGTTACGATCAGACGAAGGATGTGTTGGATTTTTTTTGGATTACCAAAAAGCGTTTGATCGTGACCAACACCACAAGTTAATGCAGATCCTCAAGAAAGTTGATATAGACCAAAAAGCCATAAGAGGCATTGAAAACTTGTACTGGCATCAAACGGCACAGTTAAAAATAGACAATTCTATATCCAAACCCATACATATAAGAAGGGGCGTTCGACAGGTATGTGTGCTTTCCCCTCTTTTATTTAACATTTATTCGGAAGCCATATTTCAAGAGTCTTTGGAGGATGCAAAGATGGGAATAAAAGTGAATGGAGTATTGATCAACAACATACGATATGCTGATGATGGTGTCTTAATTTGTGACAACATAGTCGATCTTCAACAACTTGTCACTATAATCGGAGAATACAGTAAGCGAATGGGATTAGCGATTAATACCAAAAAAACCAAATTTATGATCATCTCCAGAAACTTGGATGCACTTGAAAACTCCACCATTACACTAAATACTAAGTCCATTGAAAGAGTGAGTAAATTTAAATAACTGGGATCGTGGCTTTTTGAAGACTGGGCATCGCATAGGGAAGTAAAATGTCGCATTGAGCAAGCTCGACAAGCTTTTGTAAAATTCAAGAAGGTACTGACTTGTTCAGAATTCGATCTTCAACTGAGACTAAGGTTTACTAAGTGCTACGTGTGGTCAGTGCTGCTATATGGCTTAGAGGGCTGGACACTCAAAACGAGGGATATAAACAGATTAGAAGCTTTCGAAATGTGGCTCTATCGCCGTATCCTAAAAATACCATGGACAGCTAAAATCACAAATATAGATGTCCTTAAAAGAATAAACCAAGAATGCCAACATTTCGAAACCATCAAGAAAAGGAAATCGGCGTATCTAGGTCACTTCATGCGAAATGAAAAATACCAGTTCCTCCAACTTATAATCGAGGGTACAATTGAAGGCAAGAGAGGAATGGTAACGCAAGAAAATGTCCTGGCTCCGAAACATAAGGCAATGGACAGGGATTAACGACATACAATCTCTGATACATATTGCAAGAAATAGAGAATTAATGGAAAATGTGATCGCTAACATCCATTAGTGGATTTGGATCTGAAGAAGAAGATACAACTGTTGACAAGGAGGGGGAAAAGAAAGGAAACTCTTGTATTGAACCTGAACGAAAATTACATATCATAAAATCTAGAGTCATAACGGTACTTATGAGATATTTCACAGCAAAGGTGAGCGAAGATAAATGTGGGTTTATATCATAGGGAGACCATACCTACATACTTTTATAAATCATCTAAATATTACTCTAGACATGGAAGTCACCAGCCGATCAAGATAGCAACATAGTCAGAAATCAGATTGATTACGTAATGATGTATTTTCAGGATAACAACCCTTTACAGAACAGGAATTATCTCCCGATAAATGACAAAATCAACATTTATGTACCTAAAAAAATTTAAAATTAGAATTAGGTATTAGTAACAATCAGTTGGGCTTCTGTAACAGTGGATAAGAAAACTGCAATATCTTCGATATACCTAGACAAGGAGAAAAATACATGATACAGCTAATAAATAGTCCAAGAATACCTTGACTGAGGCTCTTAAGGAAACAAAAAGTTTTATGCTATAAGAATGTGATTTGAAGTATCAATTTCTATGTAAGGTCTGTATCTCTACAAACAAATATTTGAAAACCGTAGGTAACTTTACATTAAGTATATAAAAAAGCTTTAAAACGCGCTAAAATGTATCTATTGCTTAGGTATTAACATTTTTCCTAATTTATGTAAACGTTTATGTACAAAATCAGAAGACAAAACGCCACATAACATTTAATAAACCGAACTACAGTAATAGACAATCATTTCCATGTGGAAGCGAAATTCATATTTAAATTTTTATCAAAACCATGTAGCGAGCATCTGGAAACAAAAGAAACGCGAAAACGAGCCCTTGATTTACATCAGTGACATCCTCACTTTCGGATTTTGTCGGCTTGACTCGCCGAACGCGATACCATATGTTCCTTACAAATATGCACCCCCGTCAGGCTTAGCGCCAGCGTTGCCAAATTATGTTAAAAATCTTTAGACGTTCAGATGTTAAAGGGGAGAACACTGAAAAGGGTAACTGGCTCGGATGAGATGATTTTCCTGGTCGTTTTAACGCGATGAAAAGCAAATGGATTACTTTTTTAGATCCGCTTGGAATAGATCTCGCAGCTTAATATTAGGGTAAGGATTGCTTAATCAATGTGGAGAGAGCATCCCACATAGTTCACACCGAAAACCACATAAAACACAGACTGAAAATACTATAGGGGTGGCGTCAAATTTTAACACTACTCACTAGAAAAACATATACATTTAGAACACAGAAATCGAACTCGGCACTATACTTACAGTAAATGAAACATGTTTAAATAAATTAAGCAAGAATTACAATTTTATTTAAATTGCTCAAACATTAACTTTTACCCTACTAATACTTTAAGCATTGTAATCGTTAAGGAAGGATGAGCTTTCAGTTAAAGTTAAATTATTATAATTAAATAAAAATAAATTGTATATATATATATATATATATATATATATATATATTGTCATACTTTTTCTTTTCCAACCAAAGAAAAATAAATAAAAAATCCATCGAAATAAAATTTCAAGATATCAATATAAACAAATTGTATATAGTAATTTAAGATAAGATTTAGTGTAGATAAGAATAGAAATTTGTTTCCGTTTCAAACAAAATTATCCCAACACGTTGAACACCCAAACTAGAAGGAAGAAAGAACACGAAGAAGAGCAAGTAGAAAATGAACAGAAAGAAGAAGAAATGAAGTTCAACATAAATTTACTTCAAGAGGAATCCATAAGGGACCTATACCAGAGAAGACTGGACCAGAAGTTACAGGATTTCGGCTTCAGAAACGTCAAAGAAACGTAAGAGCACGTCAAACACAGCATAAAAAAGGCGGCATTAGAAGCTTTCGGGAAACTTGAGAAAAGAAATACCCGACACAAAGTAAAAATAAACAAAGAAACCAAAAAATATATTGAGGAGAAGAAAAATTCTATATATGAAAAGTATGAGCACCCCAATCCCCAGAAGACACACAGAAGTACAAAGAGAAAAACAGAGAAGTAAAACGAAGAAGGGTAAAAGAAAAGAATAAAGAATGGGAAAAACATGTGCACAAATTGAACAATACATAGGAGGAACAAGGAATTCGGAATCCTGGAAAATAGTGAAATCTGTAAGGAAAAATATCAACGAAAAGGTCCAAATACAATACATATCAGAAAAAGAGTAAGAAAAATACTATAAAGAACTACTCACAGAAAACTGCCCAGATTTCATAGAAACACACACAGAACAGGAACAACAACAAAATTAGAATGAAGAACAGATTGAGATAATATTAATCGAAGTAAAGAATGCCATAAAGACTTCAAAAAACAAAAAATCAGAGGGACTAGGAGGAATCGTTAATGAACTAATTAAGTACGGAACGGACATACATACAGAACCTACACATAATTATACACGAAATGTTCAGTAACGCTATAAACCTGAACGAAATACCATATAAATGGTCCAAAGCTTATATAACATATATATATATATATATATATATATATATATATATATATATATATATATTTTATTTAGAATAAAGTTCTACACCAAGCTGGCTTATACCATCTCTAGCTGATCCTTGTTTTGACGCTTTCCCGAAAGTTACCCTCCAAAGAAATATAATATATATATATATATATATATATATATGTTCGGAAAGATTTCCGCGGTTAGTACAATGAAACTTAGAGCTAAGATTAATATTATTACTAAAATTAATATCAAACTCACCAGTCTTCAGGGTTGAACCGCGTCGATATCCATTTTGCCGAGCTTTCGGCATCCTCTCTGATGCCTTCCTCAGGGCTTCCAAGGTCTCAGTCTCCCGAGCTCCCCAGACACTATTACACTGTTCACTGATCACTGCGCTGTCACTACTCAGTAGTAGTATCTGAAAGGACAACAGGTTCAGAAAAGGGCATTATAGAGATGAAAAAAATTGAAGAAAAATTAAAAAATCCTCAAAAAATATCTGAAGGCACTAATAAGCAATGGAAGGTTATCACTCTATGTTTTACAGGTGGTTCGATACTTCTTCTGCAGATTGGTGATTTACTTTTGCTATTTTGACAACTCTCCCCGACACTGCTTAAACTGATATTAGAAGCAATAATAAGGACAAACTTCGTAAACAAAAATATTATTACATATCAACTTCAAGTAATACCATATGCAGATGATCTAGGTATCATAGCAAAGACAAAGATGACACTTATAAGAGCAATTGAAAAATTAGATAAGGAAGCACAGAGAATAGGGCTAGAGATAAACCAGCACAAAACAAACTTCATGACGATAGGGAAGAACGATACAACCACTCAGAAATATCTAATAACACAGAACCATACATTTGAAACTGTATCCACTGGAGTAACAATAGGAAAAACTGGAAAAGATAGAACAGAGGAAAGAATACTAAAAAGCAAAAAAACATATGGAATAAATAGAAATCTACTGAGAATTAAGACTCTAAGTAAGAGAATAAAGATGAACCTATATGAGATCTTAATAAGACCTGTTGTTATATATGGGATGGATAGGACGACATATAGTAAAAGAAGTGAGGATATAAAAGAGAGAACATTGATTGACAAAGGAATATTAGCATATATAGACATTGATACAAAAACAGGGCATACCTAAAGACAAATCAAGCTGGATGCACAAGAAGAGCAAAAGGAAGAATACCAGACATAAGAAAAGAAGAAAAACGATTACATAGAAGAAAAAAAAAAACAATTTGAGCAAAAGCAGTTGGAAAGCACAGAATGGCTAAGAAATCAAAATGAAACTCGAAAGTTCTACAGAAATCTAAACAAAATGCGAAAAGAGTTTAAGCCAAGAATAAGGAGCTGTAAGGATGTAGAAGGAAACATCCTAAATGATACAGCCTCAATCCTAAACAGATGGGTTGAATTTTTCGATGCAAAATGTAATGGCCATCATATCGAAGAAGCAGATAACACCCTAGCAAATCGAAATGATTGGAATCCTTTCAACCCAAACGAAAGACCTACCATCGAAAACGTTGCCCAAGCCATTAAAAAGCTTAAAAATAATAAATCACCAGGAGTTGATTAAATTTGCAGTGAGCTCTACAAGAATGGTGGCGATGCCCTACTACAGACACTGCATAAGCTTTTACTTCTTGTTTGGCATAATGAGACATAATGTGATATGTCCGTTACATAAAAAAGGTGACCAGCTCCAGTGTGACAACTATAGAAGTATAACCCTGTTAACAACTGCTTACAAAATACTAGCAAATATTCTCTACGAAAGGTTGCAAGTTTACACAGTAGGCATAATTGGTAAATATCAAGTTGGATTCACTCCAGAAAAATCAACAATTGACCAGATTCATTCAATAAGACAGATTCTCGAGAAAACATTAGAATTAAATATTGAAACCCATCACCTATTCGTCAATATACCAATCAATGCATGAGTTTGGTATACCAGAGAAACTTATCCGACTAACGAGAATGACAATGTCTAACTTAGAAGCCACTGTTAGAATACAGGAAGAGAGTTCTAGATCCTTTGAGATAAAGGATGGACTCAGACAAGGAGATGCTCTGGCTTGCCTCCTATTTAATATTTCCTTAGAAAAGGCAGTCCGAGATACACGAATTAGGGATGGCGGTACTATTTACAATAGATCGATACAAGTCTTAGCATATGCTGATGACATTGACAAAGTAGGGCGTAGCAAGCGAGATGTTGAGCAATATCTCCTAGAATTGGAAACAGCGGCGAAACAGGTCGGTCTAGTCATCAACGAAGACAAAACCAAGTACATGTTGGTTACAAAGGATCCGATAGCAAATGGGGAACGAGAAACAGTCTTTGGAAGTCATACCTTTGGACGCGTTGACAACTTCACATACCTTGGGTCGCTATTGACTGCTACCAATAAAACAAGCGAAGAAATCAAAAGACGAATAAATCTTACAAATAGGGCATACTATGGACTCCAAAAGCATTTCCACTCAAGAAACATTCAAAGAAAAACTAAAATTATTATATACAAAACATTGCTGAGGCCGGTCCTCACATATGGAGCAGAAACATGGACTCTAACGCAGAAAGATGAAAGACTTTTGGGAATATTTGAGCGTAAAATACTCCGCAAAATATTTGGAGCTGTAAACGACCAAGGGCAGTGGCGCAGAAGATATAATTTTGAATTGTATCAGCTCTTTGATGAGCCAGATGTCATATCGTTCATTAAAACACAGCGACTTAGATGGGCTGGACACATAATACGAATGCCAGAAAATACCATTGCTAAAAAGCCAACCACAGGAACACCTGTAGGAAAAAGAAGCAAAGGCCGACCGCGAATTAGGTTGTTAGATGGAGTAGAAACTGACTTACAAATATTAAAAATCAGAAGATGGCAACATGTTGCCAAAAACCGAACAGAATGGCGACGAATCTTAGAGCAGGCCAAGATCCACAGAGGATTGTCGAGCCAAAGATGATGATGAGACATTGATACATATTGTAAGAGCAGTTACTGACAGCAGATGAATAAAAAGCAACATAATGAAATATATAGGTAGAAGGAAGAGAAGTCGGTCTAGAAGATCTTTGGGACTACTGGATTGATATGATTCTAGAAAAAAACATATTCTTCTTCTTCTTCCTACTAGTATGTAGGCTTTAAAGCCTGTTTCTTCTTCAATATTAGCCTCCTAAATTGTCGCACCATCTTTTTCTTGGTCTGCCAATGCTTCTTCGTCCATATGGTGACTTATCTCGTGCTATTCGTACTATTCTATCCTCTGCCATTCTACTGATATGTTCGTTCCACTCCTGTTTTCGTTTTTTCAGCCCATCCATTTATGTCTTCTATATTGCATGCTCTTCTTATGTTTTCGTTTCTGTCCCGATCCAATAAACTTCTCTCTGATATTCGTCGTAGTATTTTCATCTCTGTTGTTTCTAGCAGTCGTCTGGTTTTAGATGTGTCAGGTTTTGTCTGTGAAGCTCAAAAAAGTCCAAGAAAGCCCCAAAACACCAAAATTAAATATCTCAATATCCAACAAAACGTTAATAGAAAATGACTTAAACAATGAGCTAAAGAAATCAATAAATGAAAACAACACAGAAATATGGAACACATTTAAAGATCTTACCTTGAAAGTAATAGAAAAATATTCAACAACGTTACACATTCACAAAAAACAACAATGGATGACTGATGAAATCCTGGAATTACTGGAGCAGAGAAGGAAACTGAAAGGTAACAAGACAGAATATAAGGAAAAACAGAAACTAATTAAACAAAAAATAAAGGTGGCTAAAGAATAATGGATGGAGGATAAATGCAAGGAATTAGAAAAGTTGAATGAAAAACATGATACGTTTAATATGTTTAAAAAAGTTAGAGAAGTAGCTGGTCTTTATCATAAGAAAACTCCACATGAAATTCGAACAACCTGGTGTAATTATATAAGTGAACTGTGTAATGATGATAGACCCGAAGACCCGGAGACTTTAGTTGAAGGTGATCAGAAGGTGACCAGAAATACTAAAATCAGAAATACTGCATGCTATAAAGTTAGCAAAGAACAAGAAAGCCGTTGGCCCTGATAACATACCGACAGAGATGTTAAAACTTATAAATGAGGAGAACATTGGAATACTGAATATGGTCAAACTTTTCAATGATGTTTATTCGACTGGTGATATCCCTGAAGATTGGTTAAAGTCCGAATTCATAACACTACCAAAAAAAACAACGTCCGAAAAACTGTAGCGATTATAGAATGATAAGCCTTATGAGCCACACTTTGAAAATATTTCTACGCATCATCCACAGTAGAATCAGAGATAAATGTGAAGAAGATCAGGATGAAACACAATTTGGCTTCAGAAATGGACTGGGAACTCGGGACGCCCACTTTGCACTAAATGTATTACTGCAGAAATGTCGAGATCAAAGGAAAGACGTCTTTGCTGTATTTATTGACTATGAAAAGGCCTTTGATCTAGTACATCACAAATTAATTACAATATTAAGAGATAAAGGAGTTGATAGTCAAGACATACGATTCATAGAAAAGTTATACTGGCGTCAAACAGCGACAGCTTGCATAAACGGAAAATCAACAGAAATATGTAAAATACAAAGAGGTGTCAGACAGGGTTGTATACTATCCCCACTGTTATTTAATTTATATTCAGATAGAATATTTAAAGAAGCGCTGCATAATTTGGAATGGGGCGTGAAAGTTAATGGAATTCTGATAAATACAATCAGATATGCAGACGATACAGTTATTTTAAGTGATGACATGAATGGATTACAATGTCTTTTAAATGCCATTGATACAGTGGGAAGAGAGTTTGGCCTAAACATAAACTGTTCAAAAACAAAACACATGGTGTTTAGCCGTTTAGCACATCAAGATGCACGATTATATGTTGATGGTCATATAATTCAAAGAGTGTCCAGTTTTAAATATCTTGGTTGCTATATTACTGAACAACTAGATCCAGATCAAGAGATAAAATGTAGAATCGAGATAGCCCGCACGACATTTTTAAAAATGAGGTCATTCTTCTGTAATGATAACTTGAAACTTCAACTTCGAAAGCGTATGGTTAAATGCGACATTTGGTCAGTCCTCTTATACGGTGTCGAAGCATGGATATTGAAAATATCCACCATTAATCGTCTGGAGGCCTTTGAAATGTGGCTGCACAGACGTATACTAAAAATTCCATGGACGGCTATGCTGACAAATGTGGCAGTCCTTGAGAGAGCAAATGCTGCTCGCGAGCTGCTTGATAACACAAATGTAGAAAGATGGCCTATTTTGGACACGTAGTAAGGGGAGACCGATATAATATTCTTCAACTTATTATGATGGGTAAAATCGAAGGACGCAGAGGAATTGGTAGAAAGCAGGCCTCTTGGTTGAAGAATATCAGAGAGTAGACAGGAATAAAGAAAGCTGAGCAACTCTTTAGAATAGCTAGAGACAGAGACAGTTTCGCCATGTTAATCGCCAACGTCAAGGGGACTTGATAGGGCACGTTAAGAAGAAGAAGGTTTTGTCTCCGCCATGTATGTTAATATACGTCTAATTGCTGCTTTATAAATTATTGTTTTTGGGTCTTGTCTTAGGTGTTTGTTCTTCCAGATTGTGTCATTAAGAGAACCCGTCGCTTTACTTACTTTTAAGCTTTGTTGTCGTACTTCTTCTTCAACATCTCCGTAACTAGTTGTATCTATTGAAAAACAACATATTAAAAGGAACTACTCGAGATGGGGAATGTAATCACAGCAGAGATAAGTAAAAAATATTGAGCAAGGGATGGCTGTAAGATACTTGAATATACATATAGGTATTCAATTCTATTTGTAGTTGAATTATATGACGAATGTTGGAAACCATCATGGCTACCTGGTTTTTTAAAACATGTTATTTTAATAGCCTATTCTGATATCGTTTCAATCAATCGCTTAATATTCTATTTTCAAAACACATAAAAATATTACTCTTATATATAACCAGTATTTATAATAGATAATAGCTGCATTTTAAAATGACCATTTCACGAACTTTTTCTTCAAGAGCTTGTTCCCACTTTTCCGATATTTCTCGAGTTCCTTTTCAGTATTTTCCATGAACATATATTTCACAATTTTCAAATAATATCAAATAAAATAAAATCTTCAGTAAAATTATCAGTGGTTACATAATATATTAAGATCATTTTATGCAACAAAACCTGGATAAAGTGACCTTGCAATCGAATATTTTCCACCAATTGGTCTTAATACCTATTAGTAATAGGTAGTTGGTTTAATTGTGTCTCCACTTGTGAAGCTAATATGCTTATTGAATACGCATTGGAGCATGCGTTAAAACATCAACAGATGAATATTTAAAGGAGCAGAACTAGTTCAAATAAATATTCTATACAGGGTGAATTGTAAAGATTGGAAGATATTTTTCTTGTAGATTCTGTACGGGAAAATATTAATTTTTATTTATTAATTTGGAGATAAAATATTGATATGTATACAGATTTGTAGGTATCAAGATGATTGTTTGATCTCATAGACATTTCAATATGGCAAACTGCAAAATCTGTTGTGTACTCTTTCTTCACGTTTTATTTTAGGCGACGAGCAGAAAAGTTATTTGCACGATTTGTTTTTTAGGTGCAAGTTAAACCTTTGATGTTGTATGGCATAATGATTCACTGCAGACATCAAAGACAAACTAAGATTTTGGCAAGAATACATAATGAAACTATTCGACGATGATGGAATGATACAAGAAGAAGCACAGGAACAAACAGGACCTAAAATAATAATGTGCGAATTAGAAAAGGCAATTAGAAATGCAAAGACCGCAAAATCAGTAGGACCAGATCAGATACCCGCTGAGCTAATTAAATGCATTGACGAAGAAATACTGCATATACTTTTAGATCTGTTCAACAAAATATATATAACAGAAGTAATACACAAAGATTGGTTGCTGTCCACGTTTTTAACACTATCAAACTCAGTACATGCGACAGAATGCTCTCAATACAGAACAATTTCCTTAATAAGACACACACTTTATTTATTTCTCAAATAATACATGGAAGACTATACAAAAAATAGAAGAAGATATAGATGACACCCAGTTTGGATTCAGAGGACTAGTAACGAGAGAGGCTCTGTTCACTTTTGACGTTCTTGCGCAAAGACGACTAGATATGAACCAGAATCTCTATGTCTGCTTGATAGATTATCAAAAGGCTTTTGATAGAGTACGACATCAGAAACTCGTAAAACTGTTAAAAGAAAAGAATGTGGATAGTCGAGATATAAAAGGGTCCAAAGGCTATGAAACGACAAAGAAATTATTAACACCATAAAAAACAGAAAATTGGCTTACTTCGGCCACATCATGCGTAATAATAAATAGCGACTTCTACAGTTGATTCTACAGGGCAAGATTGAGGGTAAGAGATGCCTTGGATGTAGACATATATCCTGGCTGGCCAGTCTTAGGAAATTGACTCGTATAACGTCAACTGATCTATTTAGAGCTGCTGTGAATAGAATAAGATGGGTCAATTTGGTCGACAACATCTCTAGAAAATGGGCACATTTGGAAGAAGTCTTGAAATAATTGGTCTATCTATTCCTTCTATCCCGTCCTCTATTTCCATACATTTTTCTAATTTGTACACCTCTTTTACATCTCTTAGTCACCACTAATGTTCTACGTTCTTATTATTAAAATCTAGTTTTACTATGTCGGTAGATTGCCATGGATATTGTCATGAGACTGAATAGCTCATAAATGTAAAGTCCTGACAGGACTATGACATGGGAGAGGCGGCACATGGTCTCCTGGCAGATATAGAGGTTAAGCACTTTAGATTAGGTTATGATGACACTGTATAACTGAAAGCAATAATAATAAAGATGTACAACAGTCCGTATTAAACATTATTACATGGCGCAGTCTTATGGTTAATGAAGTCTGCTGCTTCCAAAATAAATAAAAACAAGAAGTTGTTAGAATTAGAACAATATAGAGTTTAGAATGCCTCAACCATTATCAATTGAAGGTAACATGGCTGAAAACTTTCAGCGACTCAAACAGTCATTTGAAATTTATCTCTTGGCCAGTGACAAAGCCGAAAAGGACGAGGTAGTAAACATTGATCTACTGTTAAATTTTTTGGGAGATAAAGGACTTGATGTGTTTAACACCTTAAAGTTAACAGATGCACAGAGAAAATCGTATGGTATAGTATTGGGTGAATTAGAGAATTACTTCACCTCTAAAAAGAATGTGATCTACGAAAGATTTTTATTCTACAATAGAAAACAAGAGGAAGGAGAACTATTTGATGCTTACCTAACTGACTTGCGTAAATTGGCAAAAAATTCTGAATTCGGAGATGTTCTAGACTCAATGGTCAGGGATAGATTAGTTTTAGGAACAATCAATAAAGATATACAACAAAAAATGTTGCAGAATCATGAGTTAACCTTACAAAAGGCAATAGACATGTGTAGAGCATATGAAATTTCAAAAATACAGTTTAAAGAAGTTCAGTCAAGTCAAGCACTTAATGTTCAGTCTGTAAAAGGGGGAAATGGTAATCAAACAGCAAGAGGAAAATCTTCGAATAACAACTTTAATACTGGAAGAAATAAAAGATGAGAACAGGAGGAAAACTCAAGGAAAAGTGGTCAGTGCAGAAAATGTGGCAGTGCTCATGAGTTCGTCCAGCATTTGGTAAAATGTGCAATAAGTGTTTGTATTAGAATCATTTCGAGAAAATGTGTAACAACAGGATCATAAGAGAAGTTCAGGAGATTCAAGAAGTAGATATGGACAGTTAACAGGAACAATGTCTGTATTTTATAGGAAGGGAAAGATGTCATGAGACTGAATAGCTCATAAATGTAAAGTCATGACAGGACTATGACATGGTACAGGCGGCACATGGTCTCGTGGCAGATATAGAGGTTAAGCACTTTAGATTAGGTTATGATGACACTGTATTACTAAAAGAAATAATAATAAAGATGTACAACAGTCCGTATTAAACATTATTACAGATATCTTGTTTTAGTTGCTCTGTCATTTCTTTTGACTTTAACTAGTTCATATTTAGTTTTTCACTATTGGTTCATTTATTTCTACAAGTTTCCGTCATTCATTCTGTCCATTTTTATGTCGAACATATTTATTTCGTCTACTAGATCTACTAATATCCCTTGTTTTTATTGTTGTGTGTTTGTAAATTATATTATCTTTTGTGTATATTAAAACTGTGGAAAAATAAATATGCAAATTCATTTTAATTGTGTATAATTGTACAAGTCATCTCGACGACGATTTACAATAAGAAAATGACGGATAAAAAATTTAGTAAACATAGAAATACTAAAAAAGCAATCCTGTACGTTGAACCACCATTAATCTTAGGGAAACTGTTAATATATTCAAGCGGTAAACGATCTTTCAGGCAAGACAACGACCACCGGCCTTTTGTTGGCCGTTACGGTCAAGTATTTGTATATTAAATCGATCAATCATCTACAAGAAGAGGGATCTGGTTTACTATTCCCTGCTTACTATATATTTATAAGCCTAAATATTCCCATGTCCCTCTGCTTACATTATATATATTTTGAAAAGAATTCTGTTTCGGAAAAAAGGAGATACCTACCATATTTAAATTGACCGAAGTCCACTTCTTACGAGGCGGTATTGAACAATAATATTTTGTTATTGAAATGTGTATGGGTAGTTTAGATTGTGGGAAAATACGGAATAGCTTAACGAAAATAAATCGGAGTCATTTTTCAGTTTTACGAGTAAATTCGTTGTAATTTAGTATATGAAAGAACCATAACATGGTGACACATGCTTATGCTAAATATATATATATAAATTCAACATACTTTTTCTTATATTTTTTTTCTTGGTATCGTCACGTTGCTTTTCCAAATTTATTTAAATATTATGAATTTATGGTAAGAATAGAAATGGAGATCCAGGAAAAACTGAAAGTATAGAAACAGTTACTCAGGAAAAAGGATAGGATGGTTTGAAATATATGAGAATGGTGAAATATATGAGAATGGTCAAGCACTGGGAGATGGACGCATTTCTATAGAGCTGGTAAAATTAGGTTCAGATCGCCGATCGAAACAATTACGGATTTTTTCAATAAATGTCATATACATAAATATAACGTTCCGATATATTCAGAAATATGTTGTATCTTGACTTTCCAGCTGAATGTCGCTAGATATCGATTTCGGATAGGTTAAGCATTTTCTTTATTGTATTCTTTATTTGCCATACTTCCGAGCCGCACGCAACTATGCTTTTAATTATGGTGTTGTAATTCTTCTTTTTTGTCCTTAGATATCGTTTGGTCCCATGTCTTAAAGCTTCGTCTAATGTAATTGTAATTTGTAATTGGTAATGGTTTGTAATTTAAGAACCTGGTAATTATATTTCTCACATTGTTTAATTCGCTGTCCATCTTCTATCTGTAGGTATTGTTGTTCTCTTCCAATACACATGTATTTAATTTTCTCCATATTCACTTCTAAGCACCATTCTTTATATTCTTGTGCTCGATTTTGTGAAAAATACTCTAGATTATCTTATTCTTATGCCAACACTATCTGATCATTTGCATAACACAAAGTATACAATTTGCTGTTATCCAGAGAGAATTTTCAGTAGTACCATTTTTACTAACCTAATTATTTCTTCTTTAATTCGAAGTTCTTTTAGAACTCGACACATACATCGTCGATAAAAAGGAGGTTTAGGCTTAACTGTTGTTCGTATGTACTGTTATGGAACAATTTAAAATAACATTTGGTCAATGGTGGATCTGCCTTTCCTTATACCTCCCAGGTATTCACCAACCTGTTCATTTAAATATATGTCCAGTCTTTATTTTATTATTTTGGCTATTCTTTGTTTCAAGTTAAGAAAATAACATTACGCTTATGGAGATCAGTGTTGCCAAAACTCTCAGACACTCTCTTTTGCACGGATGTTCAAGATATTCTCTTTGCTTAATTTTTGAATTTTCATTTTTAATTAACATTTAACTGTAAAGTCAGAATAACTACTAAATAAACGCCTTATTATCATTATGTAGTCAGAGAACGACATAAAATAGCTGACATACGCACATCGTATTATTTTAAGTTGCAATTAGTAAATAGATATACGCATTCCAAGCGGTCAAAATTTTCTACTGATTTCTATTATTCATGGCATATCGTATTCTCACCGAAAAACAAATAAACTGTCGTTACTATAATTAAAATAAGATAAAATAAAATTGTGTTTTGTAAATACTATTTATCTAATTAAAATCATTTTCCCTACTTTTCATCTCTTGTTTCGAATGGGCACTTTTGGTCAATTACGTTAAAAAACATTAATTTCATGTTTGTGAAATCGAAAATACAAATTATACAACCCTAAATTGTGCTTGTGTGTGTGTCGTGGCAACGCCGCGTTTCTATCGTCCATAAGAAATAAATGGCCCTATCTCCGCAATGTTATTTTCTAAACGTGGAACGTAGTATAGTACTTTGTAAGTTACATCTAAAACAGTTACAACTGTAGTTTTCACATTTCGCTTTGTCTCATTTTTTATGGATGGGATATACAATTTCTCCTGTCCATGCCTTTGGCATTTCATCAAATTCCTACATTTTGGTCAACAGTCTGCATATAGATGTTGTAAGGACTTAGTACCCATGCTTAATTAGTTCTGCGGATATATCATTGTTATCTGCATTTTTTCATTTTTCATGATTTTTATTACTTCTCATACTTCTTCAATGGTCGGTGTCTTCACTACTTCCTCTTGATCGTTACCTTCTCGTATTACTCCCTATTGCTTCTCATTATTACCATCCAGTTCTTTGTTGAGCAACTCTACCATTACTTTTTTCATCTATCTAATTTCCCTTCCTTGTCACCTATTAGGTGCCCCTTTACCCCTATAGGATTTCTGAGCCCTTCTTAGTAAAAATTTCTTATATTCTTATTATTATGAATTTATACAATTTCTTGAAGTTTTTTACCATTTGCTCTCTTTTGTTATGGTTATGGTAGATCGGGGCAGGGCATATTTGTTAGCCTTTTAGATAGTTGGACCTCGGGAGTTTAGTGAATACTTCCTCACTTGGCTCGATTGCATAAAGGCCAAACCCAGGTTCTGCCACCTCTGATAAGCCAGTGCCGGGCACTTCTAGAGGTTATGTGAGGAGATTTCCTACTCCTCGTTACACAGACAGCACCGTGGGCCATCCGCCAATCCAAGCAGATAAACGTTCCACTGAGTCTACAGTGGTCGGTTAGCATACTCACCACCAGAGGGCATTTTCTACGGTCTAGAAAGAGAAAGATTTTTGTATGGCCTGTAAGAAGACAGGTCTGTAAGACTTCTGTACGGCCTCACTATGGAGTGGAGCCTATGTGGAGCCTAGTTTGTCTCATACCTCCACAACTGGCCCAGGAGTCTTGGAATCTGCGCAAAAGAAGCTCTTTGATACTAACTCGATTAGTACTGAGTGGCTCTCCAATCACAGGTTCGGGTCCCACAGTAAGTGGATGATCCTCTTGTCAAGGCGTCAGCCCATTCGTTCCCTTACACGCCTGTGCCTCCCGGTACCCATACTACCTATTGGCCAGCGCAACATCAAAAAGTGCTCTCTTGCACACAAACACCAGCTTAGAGCTGACTTAGCGCTGTTTGACTTTCAGAGCAGATAGAGATGGTCCTGCCTGAGCAAGTCCCATCTATTATCTCTTGGACACATACTAGGGTCGCTAAAGATCTCGGCCTAAAAGACTTATGTATGGGAGCTGAAAGCCTGACCAGATTCAAATTCGGTTCCAATACCAGATACTCCAGCACCTGCTCGCTCGTCCATTCTGGACCCATCCGTGAACCAGGTGAGCCCCCTTCGACAGATCAGTGAAGGCTCTCGTTCCATTCACTCATCCGGTCAAGAAATTGAACCAAGAAGGAGGACGAGAACTCAAATTGGGGGGCCATGCTATCCTGTACCACAGAATAACAATCGAGGGCCTGTCTCAAAATGTCACAATGACCTATCAACTCATTCATTCCCAACCAGTATCCAGAGCAGTTCTAGATGAAGAAGCAATGTACTAACAAATGCGAAAAACTTTTTTCATAGCTCTAATTTACACCGATTGATTACGAATTAGGTTTTTACAAATGATGTCCAATTGCTTACAAAATTCATGATATACTCGCCTGTGAGCAATCTGATTATGCAGCTATTACAACCCACAACAGTTGATTACGGAACAGGATTATCTTAAATATTGTATTTATATGGTATCACACCACAATATATTGTAATAACAATTAGATTTTACATCAAATGCTTCTGACGTTTCGATTTCCAATCTGGAAATCGTTTTCAAAAAATTATTATAAAATAAGAAATTATTTTAACCTGTAGATGCTAATTAATTGGCGCTTTAAAACAGACAATTTGACAGTTGACTTGCATGGCCTCTATCTGGTAGACAAATAGCCATGTTTTTGGTTGAAATTCTGAGGTAATGTTTATATTTTGTTAAAAGTAGGAACGACTTTGAGAATCATAAAACCACGTCCCCTTGACGCACAGTAAAATTACCGGAAATTGTCTTAGTAAGAAGTAAACTAAGGGAAGTCTCGAGCGATCATCCATTTCTTTCTCTCTGAACTCTTTCTCTATCTGCTCTCTGCGCAGATGGACAAAATTTCAAAAGTCGTTCCTAGCCTTGATGAAGAATACCCTCGGATTGATATCAAATTCTGATTTATGGTACTTCGTAGTAATTGGATGATGTCTCTGATTTTTTGCTGACTTCTTCTGTAGGCAATTCTCCCAGGCAATTTTGCAAATTTGGGATCTATTAAAGTCTCTGTTTTTGACGTATGATTCATGCTCATTTATTCCAACACTTAGTGGTCTTGAGGTTTCTCCCACATAAAAATTGTTGCATTCACAAGGTCTTTTATAAATTCAGTTCTTTCGTTTTTCCTGTGTATTGTGTTTGGTTTTGGAAAGAATAGATATCAGTGTGTTGGTTGTTCTTAATGTTGTGATATTATAATTATTTCCTATCCTTTTATGTTTCTGATAAGCCTTTACCATGGTATTGTTGTCATCTTCAAATCCTTTTTTGTGAGCATTTTTTGATTTCTTTTGGTGTGATATTGTTTTCGTTTTCAATTTTGCAAAATTCCTTGTTTATAACGACCATGGATAATAAGATTTTGTTAAAATATTTGTTAGCAGATTTTTCTCTTCCTGAAATGCATTTTCAGTTGAGGCAAGCGTTTTAGGCTTTATCATATAGTAATTTAATTATTAATTTTTTTATATTTATGGTGTGGTTAGAGTGACAGTTTAAATATCTGTTGGTGTGTGTTGGTTTTCTGTACACTTTTTACATATCCTGTATCCGTTTTGTGTTTAGCACATCTAGAAAAACAAAACTGCAAAAATAAATGTATAACGTAATCTTTATTTCAATCAATGTGTTTTATTTCTTAAAAATAATATTTAACATAAACATAACACAAACAACAGTTTTAAAATTATCTTGTAAATACAGTTGTACAAGAAATAACAAATTTCGAACATCTTTCTTTTGAATATATGATATTAACTTAACTTTATTATTGTGAAATCTAGAAAATCCGTAAGAAACGTCATAATTTTATAAGCATCATTGACAACTTCAAGAGACCACACCACCAAAACACCACAAAAAGAACTTAGTATAACAACAAACTTACAATGATCAACGGTGAATTTATATCACTTACAAAACACAAAAGACACTTATGGCGAAAATATACGAAGTGATATACGTGACATAAAAACTCAAAGAAACTACACAATAATACTACAAAGTATATAAATCAAGTGAGAATGGCATATGAAGAATCTATTGTAAGTTGCAACAATTCTAAAAAGCGAATAAATGTCGTCTGAAGTGCCCATTCCATTATTCTAAAGAACGATTCCATCATATGTATGAGAGTAACTATGTAGTAGCTTACATTCTTTCTTTTCACTTCAAGTCATTAATCGCCATATTCACAAAATTAAAAAACAGCTCAACTCCAGAGCTTGGTACAATTTTAAAATTATTTTTAAACATTTTTTCTGATGTCTTCGCTTTTCCACTATCACTAATATCTTAATCTTTTCTCTTTTTAGTCTTGATCCCCTAGACTATAGAGTTGAATGGTCATCGTGATACCAAGTATGGTACGTCTCCATAGATTTCTGACTCTGATCATTTCAATTACATCATGCATAGGTACTTTTTCCACCTCCTGTGATCTAGTCAATCCGTCTCGTTGGAGATCTTCCTCGTGGTCTTCGGTCTTCTACCTTTCTTTGAATGATGAGTCTATGTTTGACCTCACGACATGTCCAAAATATTTTAATAGTTCTAGTTGGATTTTGCCGCAGAGTTTTTTACAGATCTTTAGTTCTTTTATAATAGAATTATTTGTTTCACGGTAGTCCATGGAATTTGCAACACTTTTCTCCAGCTGAACATTTCAGTGGATGTATCTTTCTTCTTCCTGATTCCCAGATTCGCATCCAACAGCTGGGATCAGACTATCGTGAGACAGGTTCATTTACCCTACTGATGACTCGTCGTTGCCATAGTAATCCTACTCAGTACATGAGAAACAGCAGGTTTGGACATTTGGTTGACGCACTTACTAGAGCGGGTAATGGTGCGAAGATATCATCGGTAGGAACGTATGAACGCCTCTAAGGCCGTACCCTTTCTAGTCAAAGATGGTAACGATATCTCTTGGAGTTTCGAGAGACAAAAGACTCAAAATGTCCAAGATTCGCATCGATATCAGTTGATCAATCTCATTTTTAGGATTTTTGAAATATTGGAATCTCTCCACTTTTGATCATCTTTCCCAATAACTCAGTTAGAAGAGAAATTATAGGGTTTGGTACGCCTATTAATATTAGCTATAAATGATGCTATTTGATTTTGTCAAAGACTTTGGGAAAATCTATGAAGAAACTGTAAACTTCTTCTTCTTCTTCTCGCAGCACTACAACCAGGGTGGATCTTGGCTGACTGCGCAGCTCGCTTCCATCTCAAACGATCATCCATCATAGTTGGGAAGGGCGTTCTCCCTGTCAGGGCTTCCTCCCACATTAACTTGGTCAGGCGGTTATTAGGGAGTCTGTGGATATGACCAGCCCATCTTAGAAGTTGGGATTTAATCTCTTGGACTACATCGCTAGCCCTATATATCTGTTTGACCTCGGCATTTGTTATCATTCGAGTCGTGATAAGGTCCAAAGATTAAAAGTGAAACTGGAACAAACCATGAAGTGGAGATATCCAGGAGTGGCTAGTATACCTGTTGAATACAAAGCACGTGGTGGTCGTGTGTATTAAGGTATAAAAAAATGCTTATTAAAAGCTTAAAACTTTTATTTTAAAGAAGATCTTTTCGGAATAAACTCATTCCATCATCAGTTTAATAAAAAGTTGTCAAAAAAACATTGTATGGCCACATGAAAAAATAGTAGAGAACTCCGTATTAAAAAACTATCCTCAAGGTGTCTTACATGACCCTGTAGTTGGTGAGTTTATTGACTGGTAAATGAATATACTGTGATTTGTAGATTCCTAAAAACTGAAAATGGGGGCATCTTACATGACCCCCTGTAGTTGGTGAGGTTTTATTGACTTACATTACCTCTGATCTGTGCTGGAGTCTAGGGCTGAGTTAAGCCCTAAGTCGTTATTTTCGATGTTTGTTTGTCTATCAATATTTATTGTTCTATCGTCTGAGAATAGGTTTTGTATGTATGTTCGCCATTCAACGCTTATTTCTTCTATTGTGGTCAGGACTCTATCATCCGTGCTTGTTATTGTGCCACACTGCCTAGCGTTTCTGATCCCACACATTTCTTTAATTTGCTTATGGAGAAGTCTATCATCATCATGTTTATCTTCTATTCTCAATTATTTGAAATATGTAATCTGTTATCCAGTGTTTTCTCTTTACAAAATTGTTTGTCTTTACAGGATTCATTGGTGTTATAACAGAATGTTTGACACTTCCCACATTTCTTGAGATGTACCTTTAGGAATAGAGGGCAGAGTTTTTTCTACTTCTCAGAGAAGGTCTTCATCCTTTCTTATTGTTAACGTCTTTATTTCTGCGAGTTTATCGCGTGCTTTACATTTGTTTTATTTTGTATACAAGGAAAATGTGGTCTAATCCAATCATATCTTAATTATCTTAATATTTTCATCATCTTTTAATTCACAGGATTTACACCAAATTTTTGAAGTTTGATTCAGTGATACCAATATTTAAAAAGGTAATAAATAAGATCACAATAATTATAGATCAGCAAGTCTTACACCTAAGGCTGAAATTATAAACTCTGCAATCTATAAATAAGTTTAAAAACATAAATAATTATATCCCTTTTGTCTACTTACTAGTTAACATAAATCCAAACATTAAAAAACATATCAATTAATATTCGAAGACTGGCTTTTAACTAAAGGGGAAGGTGCTTTAATACATTACATATTTGAACGCCCCAAATCAAGATTTTTAATTGGAAATGCATGGTTCATTAGATTTTATCGCCATATGCCGTGGAGCGAAATGTTAACCAGAAATGTGCGGCTCATTTTACTTCTATTTTATGGCATTTACGCCTCAAATAGAGTTTTTTTTAAATTTGTGACACTTTTGTTAAAGCCCCTTAAGGAATTACATACATAAATCCGCATTTATATTTATTATTTCCTGTATACCTTTTTGTGATGCCTTTTTACTGATAAATATTAAATATTGAAATTTCTTTATCAGGAATATATTGTCCAATAGTGGCCGTAGATTAAAATTGATTAGATTTTTAACTAAATGGTACTTACCATAAAGGTTAACAAGGTTATGTTGACTGCACAGCTGCCCATTCACCCGAACTGCCAACCTATAAACATTGAAGTATTAAAATGTGAATAATTGACGTGTGATACAATTAGATACTAGGTAACCAAATAACATTGGAATTGTGTTACTTATTAAGAAAGTTGTAGCGGGAAGGTTTGTGAGTGAACTAGATTATATTAATATAAACATTCTGTTTCAGCTGTGCAGCGTGGCAGAGTACCACCATCGCAGCCTTCGCTTCCAGGTTTACCAAATCAGTTCCTTAACTCAACAGACTCGATGAATACATCTCTAAGCAACCACACGTACCTCAGTAGTTACATATCACTATTATTAAGAGCAGAGCCGTACCCTACAAGTCGATATGGTCAATGTCTGCAAAGTAATAACATAATGGGCATTGACAATATATGCGAGTTAGCGGCGCGGCTGCTATTCTCAGCAGTAGAATGGGCAAGGAATATACCCTTTTTTCCAGACCTTCAAGTAACTGACCAGGTAAATATTAATGCATTGTACAATGTTTATTATTATACCATATTTCTACTGTTTTAAATATCCTTTAATATTTAAGGATTTGGCTACAATTGTTCACTTATTCAAAAGAACAATAATTATAATGTTACTGATAATATATTTTGGGAAGACTAACTTAATAATCATAGGATCAGGACCTGGATGAAAAATATTAACTATATTCCAAAACATAACGGTTTTTGGTGCCCAAAATATTACTAAATATTACTTAACTCCAATAATATTAATAAATAATCCATTACACAAGGTTTTGTACTGCTGGATTATCTTTTAGATCAGAGTTTCCAAAAACTTATCTAAACCGCGACCCCTTTTTGCTAAAAAAATTGTTCGCGACCCCCCAATTTCCCCCACTCATTTATTCAATATTATTTGACAGAAATAGCGTGCCTAATTTACAATTATCTGATGGTTTCTCAAATTTAATTTTACTTTACTGTTTAAGTTTAAATCAAAAACAATTATTTTATTTTAATACAATTATTTTAATGATTGCGATCTGTCCCACTAGTAATTAGTAGTAGGTACTTCTGCCAGAATAGCATTTACAATAAAAATAAATAATAAGAAGTCGACTGCACATTGTACACCGCGACATATTAGCTTGTGTCTACATCGCAAAACTCTTCCATGATAATCGCAAACGCGCTCGCTACTAGATGGCACTCTGAAACGTTTTTGTAGCCTCGTTTTGGCTTTATATAAGCGGCGATGCGCAACGAAACCTCAGTTCGAATCCAAACAGTCTATGGTGGCGAACGCGGTGTTGAGTAATGAGTAAATATTTTAGGACTTACGTATTCCCGTTTACGTATTTACGTCTACGATAAATTATAAATTATGGATAAGTTTTTAAAAAGAAGTGCAGAACCATCTACGTCTGAAAGTGGCAGTAGCAGCAATAAAAAGAAAAACAGATTCTACATTGATGAATATCTTAAATATGGTTTTACCGTTATTTCCAATAAACCACAATGTGTTATTTGTGGACAAGTCTTGTCAAAAGAAAGCATGAAGCCATCAAAGTTACTTCGACATTTAAATAGCAAACATCCAGATAAAAAAGACAAGCCCGTAGAATTCTTTGAAAGAAAGCTGAACGTTCTTCACAAACAGCAAGACAGTTTTCCCTTGGCAACCACTACTAATGAAAAAGCATTATTAGCAAGTTATAAAGTTGCTTATCGTGTTACCAAAACTAGTAATCCGCACACAATTGCTGAAAATCTGATTTTTCCAGCAGCTGTTGAAATGGTACATATAATGTGTGGGGTAAGAGAGGCTGCAAAATTAAATACAATACCTCTGTCAAATAATACTATCCAAAGAAGAATTAGTGATATGGCAGAAGATATTCAAGCGCAAGTTGTGGAAAATCTTAATAAATGCACGTACTTCTCTCTTCAAATGGACGAATCCACAGATATATCTAACTGTGCCCAATTCATTACGTTTGTAAGATATGATACAAATAATGGCATTCAAGAAGATATTTTATTTTGTTTCCCATTGGAGACCAATACCACTGGAAAGTGTTTACTCGACACTTCTGTGAAACGTACAAGTAAATATGATATTGACTGGTTCTACCGTTGAAATAAATAAATAAATAAATATATCACGTTAAATCGTTCGCAAAGGATTCTTGTAAAGTTCTTAACATGGCAGGTCGTTATTGAAAAATTAAAAATAAATTCGGAATTAAAAGATGCCCACACGTAATTTTTAATGAAGTACTAAAAGCAGAAAATCTTATAAAAATCAGAGGCATGCTTTTCTCATTCATATTAAAATTTCGTTTAAATTTATTACAACCGTTTCAAACCTAAAAAAGAGTCGTAACACTGTTGTAACTAGAAAAGAAACGAGATGAACAAGTAAATTATTTAAATTATTACCTGGAACTGAGAAACTGGTAAGAAAGGCCGGTGACACGATTATATAAGAAAAGTTGTAATGTCACTAAAAAAGGACCAGGCCAGATTTTTTTGGATGCACCTGACAAACGAGCGAAATGTGCGACATTTATATATAGGAAATTCTATTAAGATTTTTTGTTTTATTTTAGAAGAAAAAAAGAGAATAGGTTTAATAAATTGCCTTCAAGAATTGGATCACAGTTTTTGGGTATATGCATTTCAGGAAGAAAGTAGCTTTTTTAACTTAGAGATAGAGATAGAGAAGATTTTCAAACAAAGCACCCATGTCTTCGCAAATTTTTCTAAAAATACGAGTCTGCAAAGCTTTTCCTTTAATGGAATTTACAACTTTAATGATGGTTTTCATAACACAGTCCATTTCAGGAGGTAAAGCTTTAGACGCAAGAGCTTCTCGATGTAAAAAAACAATGTCTCCATTTGACATTAGGCATTATTTTTTTTGTAATTTGACGACAAGTCCAGATTTATGTCTTGTCATAGCTTTAGCGCCACCTGTGCATATAGCAATACATTTACCCATCGAGCAAAAAGACAAAAGAGGGAATCTAATCCTTATGAAAAGAAGACCAAAAAAGTGGCCTCTAATGGCGGTCATATCCGGAAATGCGAATGCGCCAAATTTAAATTTCCCGACACTTATTAACAATAGCTATATAATATTTTTCAGAATGTGTCTTAGACGAGAAAGTTTTAATTAATTATTAACGATAATAGTCTAAAATGCGACACAATTGTTAAAAAACTTCAATATAAATAAGATTTCATGTGACCTTTGGGACAAACAATAACATAACCCAACTAAATTTGATGTCAAACAAGGAGAGAGACTCTCTTTCCTTGTTTAAAGTGGCCTCTAAAGATCGCACTTTCTGTCTAACAATATTTTTGCCCCCACTACCTTTACATTCCCTCTTTTGTCTTTTTGCTCCAAGCATTTACCCCAGTCAATATCATATTTACTTGTACGTTTCACAAAAGTGTCGAGTAAACATTTTCCAGTGGTATTGGTCTCCAATGGGGAACAAAATAAAATATCTTCTTGAATGCCATTATTTGTATCATATCTTACAAACGTAATGAATTGGGCACAGTTAGATATATCTGTAAATTCGTCCATTTGAAGAGAGAAGTACGTGCATTTATTAAGATTTTCCACAACTTGCGCTTGAATATCTTCTTCCATATCACTAATTCTTCTTTGGATAGTATTATTTGACAGAGGTATTGTATTTAATTTTGCAGCCTCTCTTTCTCCACACATTATATGTACCGTTTCAACAGCTGCTGGAAAAATCAGATTTTCAGCAATTGTGTGCGGATTACTAGTTTTGGCAACACGATAAGCAACTTTGATGGCTTCATGCTTTCTTTTGACAAGACTTGTCTACAAATAACACATTGTGGTTTATTGGAAATGACGGTAAAACCATATTTAAAATATTCATCAATATAGAATCTGTTTTTCTTTTTATTGCTGCCACTGCCACTTTCAGACGTAGATGGTTCTGCCCTTTTTTTTAAAACTTATCCATAATTTATAATTTATCGTAGACGTAAATACGTAAACGGGAATACGTAAGTCCTAAAATATTTACTCATTACTCAACACCGCGTTCGCCACCATAGGCTGTTTGGATTCGAACTGAGGTTTCGTTGCGCATCGCCGCTTATATAAAGCCAAAACGAGGCTACGAGAACGTTCCAGAGTGCCATCTAGTAGCGAGAGCTTTCGCGATTATCATGGAAGAGTTTTGCGATGTAGACACAAGCTAATATGTCGCGGTATACAATGTGCAGTCGACTTCTTATTATTTATTTTTATTGTAAATGCTATTCTGGCAGAAGTACCTACTACTAATTACTAGTGGGACAGATTGCAATCATTAAAATAATTGTATTAAAATAAAATAATTGTTTTTGATTTAAACTTAAACAGTAAAGTAAAATTAAATTTGAGAAACCATCAGATAATTGTAAATTAGGAACCTTATTTCTGTCAAGTAATATTGAATAAATGAGTAGGGGGAAATTGGGGGGTCGCGAACAAATTTTTTGGCAAAAAGGGGTCGCGGTTTAGATCAGTTTGGGAAACTCTGATATAGAGGATACATCATTTATGTTTTTTAAATAACAAACATATAAAATCAGAATTTGGTGTTTATTTAAGGAAAACTAAATGCACGACCAAATACTTACCATGTAGGGATAGTATTATGAGGTTTTTTTCCTGGTTTTTCCCTCATAATTTACTATGGAATCACTAACAGAAGAATTTTACTGTCATCATAGCATGTGTTTGTCTATTTAACGACGAATTACATGCTATGATTTTTTCTGACGGATATTCTCAAGTTAAAGTTGATTTCATGTAATCGAATAAACTATCTTATAAGTAAAGTCGTCCCAGGAGCGCAACTCACAATATTGGCAATATTATTTTAAAGTCGTCTACTTTAAAATGTATATATGTATGTCTGAATTGTCAATATAAATGAGTCAGATAAAATTAAATTATTAGAAGAATTTTTCACTAAGTAACAAAAAAACAAAATTTGTTTAATTTACTAATCTTTGTATTTTGAGAACGATTTCCGAAGTGGAAATTGAAACGTCAATAAAGGTATTTTAACCTTTAATTGTGGCTTATTCCCATTTAAATAGTAATTAATTTAAGAGATTATTAATAAATTTTACAGATTATTTTTTAATACTTTACTTTAAAAGTCGCAAGTTTTGCCAAAATTGGGATATAACAGTTTGCTTAAAACAGAAATGTTTACTAAGTTCCTGATTTTACAAAAATATAAAAGTACTAAACAGTACAGACAGTAATGCAATAATAATTGCTTTTATTTTATTGCTTCGCATCTGCATTTGTCCGGTTTTGAGTTGATAATAATAAAGCTACATTGTCATTTTTTTGTTCATTTAAGAAGTGTCTGTGTGCATGCTCGCGTTGCATTGCTATTAAGCCATTTAATAAAGCGTTTCAACAATGAACATAACTACAGTTATTTAAATATAACTCGTTATTTTCTTCTCAAAATCACAGTTTCCTTGTCAAGCTCTTGTTTCATATTGCTTCTAATTCTTCCACAGCTTTGGTTTGAAATATTTTCCACAATCTACTTAAGTATATACCTTTGACTTTCGCTAAAGCGAGGATGTGCTTGACCTCTACGATGAAGAAAGTTAAAGGTGATAGTGCATACAATCCTGTTGTAAGGCCGTTCATATATATCCACTTTAAGTCGATTCGACGAAGAACTATTCCGCCATTGGTTGAAATTTTCAAAAATATACAATGAACAATAACAAATCGTAACAAAATCTCAATACATCTATTACATAACATAATTTGGGAAAATATCAAAACAAATTTTTAGGAAGGTACTAAGACCGCTTCCTGGATGTGCATCTACTGCTTGCCTTTTTCTATATACTTATAAACAAACTTTTAAATCCCAAAATGATTACAACAGAAACAAATAAATTAATATTAGTGGAAAAAAAATTCAAATCATACCGACTGGTACATTAGTGTTATATTCAAGAACAGATCACACTGATGATCTCAATTCGACACCCTTTATTACGCATGAAAACAGTGATCTAATTAAGCTTAACTATGGCAAATAAAGAAAAAAGTACTTGAGTTTACATACTGGTACAGAGAATAAATAGTCTGTGGCTGTGTGCCAAAAAGTAAAAGTTTTTTCACTTAATTACAACTTAGACACTGTTTTAGCGGTAATTTTTTTGTAGATCGGTTAAAGAATGTCTATAGCCAAATAATTTAGGAATATAAATACTTTAAATATACTGCGTTTGGAAATTATTGATAGTATAATTAAGTAATATTTTATATGGTACTAAATCACAATTTTGTTTTGACGATTTGATTTCCAATCGTCAAAAATTTTTAAATTAAGAAATTATTAGATTTAATCTGTAAATGTATATAAATTGGTACTGCGTGTCACAAAAATTAACATGGCCGTTTATCTTGACAGTTGACGTACTTGGCCTCGATCTTGTGGGCTAATAGCTATTTTAAGTAAAATTATGAGAGGTGTTATGTACGCTCGGATTGATATCAAATTCTGATCTGCCTGTGCCTATGTAGGTAATTCTAGAAGGAGACAGATGGATGGATCAATAGAAATGAAAGCAACAGACAGAAAAAAGCAGAAAATCAGAGAAGCAGCCCTCATCTTACTAATTTTTTTATTTATTTACAATCTACATCATTATAGATTATTAACCCCTAACTGGTATGGCGGGGTCATTTTAGACCCCAAAAAATGGTTATTAAAATTCCAGAAAAAGGACAACGAAAAAGGTACGAGGTGACTAGTCTTGTCATGGTCCCGCTTTATCCATATTCTCTTATTTTGTATACTAGCCCTTGATGCCATACTCTGCCAAAGGCTTCGCTTACGTCCAGCAAGGCAGCTCCTGTATATTGTTTATCGCTTAATCCAGCTGCGATGTATTCGGTTAGTCGGAGTACTTGATGTTCGCTGGAGTGCTGTGCTCTGAAGCCAAATTGTGCTTCAGGAATTAACCGAAGTTGGTCTGTCTCTGTTTGGAGTCTAATTTGTATGACTATTTCTACTATTTACTCTTTCTACTATAGCTGACTGCTGGAAGTAAGCTAATCGGCCTATAATTTTGCGGGAAAATGCTGTTTTTCCATGGTTTGTGAATCATTATCACATGGACTTCTTTTTATCGATTTGGGAAGAGCCTGTATTCCATATTGCATTTATAATATTCGTTAAATAAACCATGGTTTTGATTAGGAGGTACTTTAGGAAATTGTTTGGTATTTCGTCCGGTCCAGGTGCTTTTTTTGGCAAGCTTCTCAAGATTAACGTACTTATTTTCCTAGGAGATGTTGGGGTGATTATGCCCTTTTGGTATTCAGGTATTTCTGCTTGTGGTTCTTCAACTTCTTCGATAAAGTCTATTTCTTTATCTGAATGATAATTTAATGTACACTTACTCTCGAGAGTCCTCCTCATCACCTCTTCTTTTTTTTTTTCCACGGATTACACAATTCCGTTTTCACAGTGGAGTGGTGGAATTGGTTTACTATCAATCCTGAATATTCTTTGTAGCTTCCATATTTTTTTCATGTTCTGCCCTAGTTCTTCAGTTTATTTTACGTGCTCGTCTCATCTTTGGATTCAGTATTTTATTAGTGCTTGTTTGATTTTTCGGTTTAGTCTATTTGCACTGTTTCTGTCTTCCTTGATTCTTGTTGTTCTATTAGTTCAGGGTTTGTTTCTCTAAACATGTATGTATCGTACGCTGTTCCTCTATGGTACTTACTGGTTTCTTAGAGCTTTTTTTATATTTTCAAACTCTAGGACTTTTTCTTTTAGATCTCGTGGATTTTCTATTGTATTATATTGGAATGTTTCAAATTCGCCCACAAATCTCTTAAAGATTTCACAATTTGTTTTCTTCTTTTTCCTTGTTGTTGGTCGTTTAACTTCCCATGTTCCAATTTCTACGAGTGTGGGGTTGTGATTTCCTGTTCCTTCGTCTAACGACTACATTTCTCTTCGTAGTAACAGATTTGTTTGGCCACTATTAAATGCAATCGATCTACGTATGAATCTTCACATCCCAGTTAAAAACTGCCTACACATTTTATGGAAGTCTCCAGATGGAAATCTTGACATGAGTTTTGTTTAGAAAATTGTCTAACTTGTGCTGTGGAAGAGTAATTTTGCGAGGTAGTGCAGAGGTGAATGTCAGAAGGGTTTAAAAATTATGCTCAGACTACAAAAATTCATTGATCTCAACTGCAATTCTGTATGTAGAAGAATTTTAAAATTAAACGATTCTTGATGAGGTTGTGTTTTTATTTTCTGAATACGTGAATATATATATATATATATATATATATATATATATATATATATATATATATTCATGTATATACTATATACAAGAGTATAGCATAAAAGTTATCTACAGGAAAACCAGTCGTGATTATTAATAATAGCGAAGTCATGATATACCGGTATTTCATCGATGATCATATTAGAGATGGGCGTTACCAAACATTTTTGGAAATAAGTTTTCCATTGCTCGGGAATATTAAAACCAGCTATTAACTACTTTCGTTTTTTATTTCTAGTTTTCTTTTTTCAAAAGTTTCTTCCTATAACATTCCACTAGATGTTACTTTATCTTTTTTCTTACTGTTTTTTTCCATTGCATTTGTCACTATCAGTTTTGAAATTAAGCTGTTCATTTCGAGTGTACTGTGGATTTCATTCTTTTTTATTTTTCAATCTGTTCCCCATTGTTCCTAATTCAGATTGTCCATGTAACTCCTTCTTTTCTTTATTCAGGGTTTATGTATATGGACCAGTTGTCGATCTCATTGAAGTCAGATGTGTTTCCTTAAGTCGTTTTCTTAATAACCACTCACTAATATTTACTGTTTGGACCTCATGGAGCCTTCCATTGAACTTCATTAAATCCAAGGTTCCTTATCGACCTTGATACAAAATGTTGCAGGGCAAAGACTTTCAATTTGACAAACGTTTTTTATACACTAGTAACAAATTCCACAAATCCATTTTTTGTATTTTTAGTTGCTACACTTTATAAGACAAGTAGTTTTGATAATGAACGATATCAAAAATGATTAGATTTATCCAGATAGGCAAGAATATGAAAGAATAGAAGACCCAAGGTATCATTTAGATACTCTTATGGAAAACAGTGTGCGGCCTTATTTGCCAAGAAAGGCTAGATGATAAGCTGATACAGGATCCGAAACAATCATTCCAAGAAATGTATACTAATATCTTCTCTTCTTTTTGTGCCACTCCTATCGGAGATTGGAAATCATCAAGGCTATTCTGACCTTGTTTACGGCTGACCTAAAGAGTTCATTAGTGGTGCAGCCAAACCACTCTCTCAAATTCCGCAACCATGACATTCTTCTACGGCCTGGATTTCGTTTTCCTTCTATTTTTCCCTGCATTATATTTTGAAGTAATGCGTATTTATGTCCTCTCATCAGGTGACCAAAATATTCGAGTTTTCTTCGCTTTAGCGTTAACAAAATCTCTGGGTATTTTCCTATTCTTCGTATTTACTTCACAGTTTGTTATTCTTTCAACCCAACTAATCTTCAGCATTCGACGGTAGCACCACATCTCGAAACTTTCAATATTTTTCATGTTGTTCTGTTTGAGAGTCCAGGCCTCTACACCGTATAATAGCGTGTTAAATACATAGCCTCTCAGCATTCTTAATCGTAGAGGGATGCTTATATTTCTGTTGCAGAAGAATTTTCTCATCTTTATGAAGGTGGCCCTGGCAATTTCGATACGTCTTTTTATTTCACTGTTTTGGTCTCCAGTTTCGTTTATTAAAGTTCCCAAGTATTTGTAACTTGATACTTTTTCAACTTCAGGGCCGTTTATACTAATATACGCTGGTTGTGTCATGTTTTTACTGAAGACCATATACTTGGTTTTTTTAATATTGATATTTATACTATAATTGTTGCAAGCAATATTTATGTCTGTAAGTAATCTTTGTAATTCTTCTACTGTTCTTGCAACTAGTACAGTGTCGTCCGCGTATCGAATATTATTTACAATCTCTCCATTAATTACGATTCCTCCGTTTGCTTGTAAAAGGGCTTCCTGACAGATGCTTTCACTATATACATTAAATAACAGAGGTGACAAAATGCAACCCTGTCGTACTCCTCTACGTATTTCTATCGCTTGTGATGTTTCAGTTTCTATTTTGATGTTAGCTATACTAATATAGTCGGACAGTATTCATGAAGCGGAAGAATTATTTGGTTACAAAAATGTAAACAAAAAAGCAAAAATTAATGGTGGACAGACGATATGAAACAGATCTCCAATTGCGCTACAGATTAAATCGACCTTTGATCTCCTTTAAACTATGCCTTAAAACTTGCCGGTTCTACGCCAATCTTCTCCAAGTTCTTACGTCTAGAAAATTTAGCTCGTCCGCTGCCACTTCATTAAAATGAATCGTTTACTGAAATGGCGTATTGCCAATTTGGGTCAAAACAATTTAGAAATTTTATAGAACATTTGAAGGATCGTAAGCGATTGATCGATCAAAATTTTCAAACTCCTGTAAACTTTTATGTGCTTGTCACATAGCTGCCTTCATCTAATGAAAATAGTTTTGCTTTGAACTACAAAAATCTTGATATATATTTTTTTCTTTCGTTGTGGTTGGATAAGACCTAAAAAAGTAAAACCCGGATTAGTTTTAAAGCTCCTGTATTTGTTGTACACTTTGTGCAATTATGAAAGTATAACAAGTTGAACTTTTTGCCAATAGTCATTATTTCCAAAAAAAACACAAAAAAATATTGCTACTGCTCTATCGAGTTTGCTTGTAAATTGTAGATTTCAATCCTGTCTTTTGTCCTCATAGGTATTTCTATAGGTACTGTAAGATTCATTTCGAAGTTACATATCTCATTTGGTCAGGTCCTCATGAGATGTGACACAAATCTTTTTGTATTGACATTTACAGCGACATTTACATCATTTTACAGCGATGATATGTTATTGAGCTTTGTTTGCGAAGCTCTAAGAGTATTTTAGTGAACAATCATTCTTTTTCTTTCGGGCCCTGGCCTCCTCCACACTATGCCTCCAACCTTGTCTATCTAGCAAGGCATATATACTACATGACTAGCCCATCGAAGTATCTAAGTTTAACGAATTCTGAGATCGGTGTCTCTTTGAAGAGTTGATATAGTTTATGTTTGCACCTGGATCTACATACTCTGTCTTCGTTAATACGTCCAAATATCTTCCTTAGGCCTACTTTGAAAAGAAGGTATTATTGTATGGGAATATAATTGAATAATACCTCCCTATATATAATTTAGGCTATTATATTTCGTATTTTCTGGCCTAACATCATCAGAAACGAAGATTTACTACACCTGACCAAACAAAAGAGGGTAGTAAATGAAATAAAGTCCAGAAAGTGGGGTTGGATCGGTCACACACTCCGAAAAAAATAACTCCAGTATTGCAAAGACTGCCCTAGAGTGGAATCCCAAGGAAAACGAAAAAAAAGGTCGCCCAGTACAAACTTGGAGAAGATCCATCATGGACGAGATAAGAAAACAAGGAAAGTCTTGGAATGAGGTGAAGGCCTTAGCGCAAAATAGAACCCGATGGCGCGTTTTCACTGAAGCTCTATGCTCCACTTAGGAGTTCAAGAACCTTATATATATATATGTATATCATTTAATTTGGAGATGATCAGGTCATCATAGCAAACTATAAGGAGGATATGAAATACATGATAAAAAAAGTCAACCGAAAAATGTCAGAAATGGGGACTAATACCAATAAAAAACAGACAAAGCATATCTCATACTAAATAACAACAAGGAGTAGGTAGTGTTAATGAATATAAATACCTGGAAACAATATTTAGTTGAGAAGTAACAGATGGCCAAGAAATTAATTACAGAATAATACAATCTAGAAAAGTTATAGAATGACTTACGGATGCCTACGAAATTTTCGTAAAAAGTAGCTACTACACGGATGTGAAACGTGGGCATTACCAGAGACAAACCGAAGAAAGATAGAATCCACGCAAATGGATATCATTAGGTGAATGCTAAGGATTTCTAAAAGAGATAAAATAAGAAATGAGGAAATTTTTGAACGCACGGGAATAGAAGGTACAATAATGGATGTCACACAACGAAAGCAATTGATATGATAAAGGCATGTTCAGCCAATGAAAAACAATAGACTCCCAAAACAAGTAATCGCAGGGACATCTACAGGAAGACAAAAGAGAAGAAGGCCGAAAAAACATAGATAGAAAGAGTAAAAAATTTCCCAAAAATATATCTCATTTATTACACATTTTGAGTTTTAAGTTGTTTTTCTGTATTATTTCTAAAAAATAACAATAAAATTTAAATTTGCGATTTGAGTCGATTTTTATGTACATAGGTATACATTTACAGGAAAAACATAAGAAATCCTAATTAAATACATCAAAAAACAACAGCGTAACTGCACGTACCGATTTTCTTTGACATAAGAAAATTAAGTCAGTAATTTGAAGATTTAGAATAGGATATACACGTCTTACATATGAATACTTCATGAGTTCCAGCTGATTTCATTTCAAATGATAATAGTACATCTAGAAATTTCTTACAAAAATTATTTAATGCATTATTCATCAACTCAGAGAAGGCACAAATTAAAGAACCATCTGAACAATATTTCAGAGTGTAAAGATAAAGTATTTTACATTAAGACAAACTGTGTAATAAAAGGTAGTTTCAAAAATTCCCTAATTCTTCAATAACTATATTTATACGACGTTCATTTTCAGTACTTGTCTTAGCATTGACAAGGTATTCAGATAATTTCCGTTGATTTATCTGCAGTGACTCTGACAAATTTCTATTCAGCAAGTACTTTGCAATTTTATTGTTTTTTTGTATTAAAACTACTTGTATTAAATCTGGATGAGATGAAGAATTTAAAGAAACACGTTCAAATTCTGGAAGTACTTTATTAAATTTATATTGAATATGACAGAAGTATTGCAATTATAAAGAATTAATAATAGAAGTCACATTGAAAACATACTAAATACCACTTTTGCAAGAGAATTGAAAATAATATTAGGAATGAGCAGAAACACGAGAAGAATCAATTGAATTAACAATAAATACAGTAGAAAAAGTAAGTTAGAAAATTGAAAATAAAAGAGCAAGCGGACCAGGAAATATTAAGGCAGAACTGATAAAGGTCGGCTGTGAAAGGTTAAGAAGAATTATTTTATGAATGCCTTTCGCCTATCAACTATATTGATATCTTTAAGCAATTTTACTAAATGTTCAATTTTATAATTTTCTCCTAAGATTTCACTTGTTAATACGATGATGTGGTTGTTCTGTCTCTGCAACTGGTATCTTGGGTACTCTGGGTACTCTTGGGTACTAAGTGTTAAGTACATGCATAACACTTAGTGGGATATTACAGTTTTCACATAAAGTGGAATTAGTGAGTGTGACCAATTATGTGTCCGTGGGTAAGTCGGGTATGTCCTAGACGAAGACGAGTAACAATAACTTGGTGAGTTCTGTCGGGAATTTGAGATTTTGAGGTTTTACAAACGTTTTCACTTCGCGAAGTTTTGAAGTTGAACTGGTTTTGCCACAGATTTTCGACTTTCACTTTAATAAATGATTTTAAATCGTTAAGAACTACATCTCTCACTTCACTCGAATTTTCACTGTTCCTGGCTTGCTGGGCTGTACGATCCGCTTCTTCATTTCCTTGAAGGCCAATGTGTGAAGAAACCCATAGGAATTATACAGTATAGTTATTGTTTTGAAGGGTAGCTAGTTCTTTTTTGATTGGGAAAGCAATTGGATGCTTCATGTACAGTTGATTAATGGTATTGATGGAACTGAGGGAATCGGTAATTCTAAGAGCATTGGATATATTACTGGAGTTAATATGAATGAGAACTTGATAGATGGCGTATAGCTCGCCAGTATGTATACAGCTTAAAGATGGTAGTTTATACCCAAGTGTAATATTTGGAGTAATGACAGCTGCCCAACTCCAGTAGATGTTTTAGAAGCGTCTATATATGTATGATAGGATTTATTAGAAAATTTTGTTAGTTTCTCTGATGAAGGTATTTTTTATTAAGGAGTGTGGAGTATCGTTCTTTGTGAAGATATTTAAGGATGTATCGGATTAAGGAATGCTTAATGTCCAAGGAGGAGAAATTTCTATGGAGTTGGAATAGGTATTTGGTATCGGAATTTGTAAAGTTGTAAGGGTTTGTATAACTCTTTCGTAGAGTGGCGGTTTCATGTTCCTATTTTCAGTATACAGGTTTAGCTCGTCCGCTGCCACTTCATTAAAATGGATCGTTTACTGAAATGGCGTATTGCCAATTTGGGTCAAAACAATTTAGAAATTTTATAGAACATTTGAAAGATCGTAAGCGATTGATCGATCAAATTTTTCAAACTCCTGTAAACTTTTATGTGCTTGTCACATAGCTGCCTTCATCTAATGAAAATAGTTTTGCTTTGAACTACAAAAATCTTGATATATATTTTTTTCTTTCGCTGTGGTTGGATAAGATCTAAGAAAGTAAAACCTGGATTACTTTTAAAGCTCCTGTATTTGTTGTACACTTTGTGCAATTATGAAAGTATAACAAGTTGAACTTTTTGCCAATAGTCATTATTTCCAAAAAAAAAACACAAAAAAATATTGCTACTGCTCTATCGAGTTTGCTTGTAAATTGTAGATTTCAATCCTGTCTTTAGTATTTGTCTATAGATATTTCAGAGTATAAAGAAAAAGTGTGTAAAATTTTTAAAACGATCAGTAAATATGTTACTTCTAGATGGATTGTTTGGATTAGGATTAGCAGCAAATGCGTATGTACGTATAAACATACATTTTCTGGTTGACAATTTTACAGTACTATTTATAAAAAATTTATTTTTTCGAGCGCCACTGATTCAAAATGTAAAAACAAAATATATTGCAAGAATTTTTGCCAGTCGATTGGAATGTAACTGTAACAATGTGTCAGTTAAAAACAGCCATCTCTATATTGGGTGCATACTGTGAAGCTTGAAAATTTCTCCGGGACTTGATTTCTAAGAGCATGTAGCTAAATATGAGCAAGACAAAAGACCATATATTTATGTATATATATTAATATAAATATTTTGTAGTATGAATATTTATTACAGAAATATTTAATTTTGTTAATCTTTCATTACCATATCAAGGAGGCATATTTTTTTGAATTTTAAAGTTTAGAATTCAGAGGTTTGAAATATTCAAAATATTTCAAGTAGCTTTGTTAATAATTCTCCCGGGGAGATAGATCATTTGGTCCAACTGCTTTATCTTACTTTATTTTTAGTAGTGCTCGATGGACCCTATTGCTATACTATCGCTATTGGCCAACCCTGTAAAAATACCGGCAGAGAGAGAAGTACAGTGCCGGTATTTAAATTTTGTTAAACGATAAAGTATTTAGATTTTTTTCAATAAGCCCTAGTCGTACTATCTATTAAAATCTGTATTTGTTCTGAGGGGTTCAGACAATGAACAGAGTAGAACTAAGAAATTTAGGTAGATAGTATGTAAGAAATGATGACTGTTTTGTTTGGTATCAAACAATTGACATTTTTGTCAGTATGTACTACGAATTTGGAAAAAGCAGAACTCCAACTAAGTTAAATTTTAAATTTAATAATTTTAACATGAATTGATTTTCAGTAACTTTAAAATAAAACTTTTGAGTTTTATGCCATTTGAACAAATAACTTAACCTTTTTTTCTGAAATGCTTCATAAAGCCAATAGTGTGCAATGTCATATTCGTCGCCAAATTCTATCACATTTTGTCCTGACTCAGAATACCCTTCATATTCCTGGATAATCGCCACTTTATCGATGTCACTGTCGTCTATAAAAATTTTTATCACTCGAATCACTACCTATAATCATATTGCTAAGTGCTTCGACCTCTTCTGGATTATCGAAGTAAAAATTTTTTCTAAAAGTCCTATCGCCAAAAAAGTATATTTTTATAATCATTGCATTAAATATGTGAAACTAGTGTTGTTTCACATATATTTCACTCACATTTCACACTACTGCTGTTGCAACTGGCTGCCGTTGACAAACTCAGAATTGACCTCAAGCACAGTGCATAGTGGAACGACTTATGCTGGGAATAACTTTAAAAGATCGTGTGATCGTGTGTGATGAAAATGATGGTTCAAGCCACAATAAATGAGTAAATAAAACAGATTACAGAAATAATTCAAAATGTTAACGATAAACACTTAAAGGCAGATTAATTAATCAAGAAAAAATCGTGGATGACAGATGGGATCCTGAAACTAATTGACAGAAGAAGAAAAGCCAAAAGTAACCCAGACATATATAAAACGATAAATATAACAATAAGAACGAAAATCAGAGAAGCAAAAAAAACGAAGAAATGGAAAGATGCGAAGAAATTGAGACTCTACAGTCAAAGTACGATAGTCACAATGTACATAGGAAAGTTAAAGAGCTCACAGGTCGACTAAGATGGAGACAGAAGAGAAATTTAACTGATTCTGACGGAAACATTATTTTGAACAAACAGAGTAAAACAGAGAACGTGAAAAGAATACCTAGAGAAACCGTTTGAAGACCAAAGAGATCTTGAATTTAGAAGAAGACGTAAATGATGGACCAAGAATATTATAACAGGAAGTTTATTCTGCAATAACACAGCTAAAAGATGGGAAAGCAGAAAGCCCCAATATTATAAAAACAGAACTACTCAAAGTAATGGACATCTAATACTACTACTACTTGTCGGTTTATAACGTTCTCCACCATTTTCCGACTTCCAATCGCCACTTAGTCCGGTTGTTCCTAAGTCTTCTTCTATGGCCCCCTCTCTCAGTTCTTTATTTATTCCTTCGCTCCACCTTTTTCTGGGTCTAACTCGTTTTCTCTTTCCTTCTGGTTGGCATTTAATATTTCTTTTGGTATTTGTTGTTCATTCATTCTTTGTATATGTCCGAACCAGATAAGTTGTTTTGTTGTTAGGTCATCTGTGATTGTTCGTTTGATTCCCATTATTTCTCTAATGCGTTCGTTGATAATTTTCTTTGCTGATGGATTGTTCCCATAAAATGCTGTTTAACATTGTGATGGCTTTTCTCACCTGACGTATTTCTCTCTCTTATGGCTTTGTCTAATGTTCCATCTTGTGAAATAGTGATACCCAGATATTTGTAGTCACAGCACGGCTTTATCGTGGTGTTATGGTCTAATATGAGATCTTTTTGTTCTACTTCAATGCACAGGTATTCGGTTTCCTTTTTATTTAGTTCTAGACCCCATATATCATACTCTTCAATTAAATTTCGTGCCATATCGAACGTTTCTGGAGCAATATTATTAATTCTGAATGATTAACACAATCGAATGCTTTCTGGTAATCTATAAAGCATAGAAAGACATGTTTTTGCTGATCTCTGCATTTCTGAAGTAGGACAGTTAAGCTATAAAGTGCTTCTCTTGTGCCAAATCCTTGTCTGAAACCGAACTGTGTGGGGCTAATGTCTCTTTCACATCTGTGCGAAGAATACCGTACGATAAATCTCATAAGTCATATCCTAAAATTTTTCCTAAAGATAACTCATAAGAGAATTATTTACAAGCTATGCAAAAGTCAAATTTCGCCCAATCAGTTCGGGTTCATAAATGGTGTTGGTACGAGAAAGGCTTTGTTCTCAATACTCAGTACTTATTGCACGATACAGGTACACTTTTCACGATACCTTAGAATAGTTTTGGTTTCATAAAAGGAGTAGTAGATCAATATTTAGAAGGACTGTAGACAATATCGTTACCGGCAATTAATCCTTTATGTTGTAGTAACCTAGTTTCGCCTGTTGCTTAGAGGACTCCAAGGTTCCCATCAGTAGCGCACCTAGAATTATCCTCTAGGGGGGTTTTGGTTGGGCACCGAAATTTTTTTATGCTACCTCCACCATTTTAAGTCCTTAAAATGTGTGTGGAGACAACCGAAGGTATTATTGTGAATGGAGTAACCGTCAACAATATTAGATATGCCGACGATACCTTAGTCCTTGCCAATTGCGGAGAAGACCTTCAAAATCTAATGAACAAAATAAAACAGACTTGTGATCAGTATGGATTAAAACTCAACGTTAAGAAAACTAAATATATGATAGTTAGCAAACAAAATTATATACAGGATGACGGTATAAAAGTCGGAGATGCCACACTAGACAGAGTAGAGAAACTCGTGTATCTCGGCGGTAATATCAATGAGAGCTGGGATCCAACCGCAGAAATTAAAAGCCGAATAGAACAAGCCCGAGCTGCCTTTGTAAAAATGAGAAACGTACTTTGCAGTCACGATCTTAGCATTGACCTTAGAGTTCGTATGACATCTTGCTACATCTTTCCTGTCCTGCTGTATGGAGTGGAAGCGTGGACTCTAACTGAGGCTATGCTTAAACGCTTGACAGCCTTTGAGATGTGGGTATACAGACGACTACTGAAAATAAGCTGGGTCGACAGAGTTAGAAATGAGGAGGTCCTTAGACGGCTGAGCCAAACAACACAACTGGTCAATATAATAAAGAAACGCAAGCTGGAATACTTCGGTCACATTATGAGACATCCTGAAAAATATGATCTTTTACATCTGATCATTCAGGGAAAGATCCAAGGTAATTGTGGTCCTGGTAGACGAAGAACATCATGGCTGAAAAATCTAAGGCAATGGTATGGAAAATCAACTAAATCGTTATTTAGAGCTGCTGTCAATAAAGTCACGATAGCGAATATGGTAGCCAACATGATATCCAACGATCGATAACGGTCATGGAACTAGAAAAGAAGAAAATGTGTGAATAACAGTGTCGGAATAGGGTCCTGGGGGTGTTTAACCCCCAAACCCCCCTGGGTGCGCCACTGTTCCCAATAGATATTTTAACCAAATTGAGATGTATTTTCAGATCTCTTTTTTACCTTAAGTCTTTTTTTCTTAACCCATCAGTTTAATAAGGGTATCTCTTAAAATTCTCTTTTATTAACGTGATTGCTTTCTCTTCCGTCCTATTGCCAATATTCACATATCTCTAAATATCTCGAAATATGTGTTTGTTAAACTAAACAAAGTGTTATAGATATAATCATACACTAAATTGTGTATTACAACTTACCGATGCTTCATAGGTTTAAAGAATGCTTTTGATAGAGTTATAATCGAATTCCCCAATGATTGATAGCAAACCGAAACGTTCAATATCGTAAAATTGTAATCATCCAGAGGCGTAACATTCCCTCTTTCATAGACAACAATATAATATAGAAATTTATCATTTGTGATTGGTTCGTGTTTATATTTCCGTTCTTTATTTACTTCCTATCGTTAAAATTCGGATATGAAACCCAACAATTACCCGGATCGACAATTATAAATAATTATAATTTATGAAAAATTCGACAGAGCATCATCATCATCATCGTAAGTGGTTCGCACAATCCGTTGTGGATCTTGGCGTGCTCACAAAGAAGAATTCGATTCCTGGCAACTTCCCCCATCTTCTAACCCATAGAATCTGTAGGTTTTCTTCCACATCATCAATCCATCGCATTCGTGGTCGTCCTCTGCTTCTTGTGCCCTCTGGTTTTGAAAATGTTAATCTCTTCGTGTATTCGTGATCCTAGCAATGTATCCAGCCCATCTAAGTCTCTGCATTTTAACGAATTTCACAATATCTGGATCGGTGTATAACTGATATAGTTCAATCTTTCCAAGAATTTTTCTCTCAAAAATACCATCTTTTTGTCCATCGCCTTTCATCATTTTGAAATAACGTCCACGTTTTAGCCCCATATATCAAA
>OU898285.1:79878032-80048840 GCA_918026665.1 Diabrotica balteata | reverse complement strand
TTTGTTCTTCTTCTTTAAGTTCCATCTTCTATCGCAGGTTGGAAATCGTCATGGCTATGGAGGACTCTGTTGACTGCCGCTCTAAAAAGTTCTGCACTACTGCATTCAAACCATTCCTCAAGTTCTTAAGCCAGGATATTCTTCGTCTTCCCACATTTCGCTTTCTCGGATTTTGCCCTGCATAATAAGTTGTAATATAATGCGTATTTTTGCCCTCTCATCACATGTCCCAAGTACTCAAGTTTTCGTCTTTTAATAGTTAATATTATTTCCGCCTCATTTCCTATCCTTCTAGTTACTTCCATGTTTGACATTCTTTGAGTCCATGATATTCGTAGGATTCTTCTGTAACACCAAAATTCAAAGGCGGCCAACTTATTCAGATGGACTTGTTTTAGTTTCAAGCCATAAAGAAGAGTAGAGAACACGTAACATCGAAGCATTCTCAGGCGTAGTTCTAACCTTATATCCCGACAACAAAGAAACTTTTTAAGTTTAATAAATGATGTACGTGCTATTTCAATACGTGTCTTAATTTCTTTGGTTTGGTCTACATCTGATGTTATCCATGTTCCTAAGTATTTATAGTTATTAACACTCTCAATTGCAGTATCTTCAATAGTCAATTGGATATTTGCATGTGCAGATTTAGTCATGATCATGCATTTAGTTTTTTTTAAATTTATCTTCAGTCCGTACTCATGACAGCGTTCATTAAGGCGTTGCATTACGTTCTGTAAATCATTGTTGTTATCCGTAATTATTACTGTATCGTCTGCAAAACGTAAGTTATTCAAAACTTCTCCATTGATAGATATACCTTCTATTGAGTCTGAGAGCGCTTCTTGAAATACCGCTTCACTGTAGACATTGAAAAGTAGTGGGGACAGCACGCAACCCTGGCGGACTCCTCTCTGTATTTTGATATTTTCGGTGTACTGGCTGTCAACTCTTACCTTGGCAGTTTGATTCCAATATAAATTAGATATAATTTTCAGATCACGACTGTCAATATTTTTGCTTTTTAATATATCTACAAGCTTTTTATGTTGAACTTTATCAAATGCCTTTTCAAAGTCTACAGAACATAAGTACATATCCTGATTCATGTCCATGCATCTCTGAGCGGCACATTCAAGCCGAACAAAGCATCTCTTGTACTCATACCATTTCTAAAGCCAAATTGTGTGTCACTAATCTCATATTCAAGAGTTTTAAACAATTCTGCTGTGAATTATTTTCAAAAATGAAAAATGTTTTAAGTGTGTGACTCATTAAAGCTATTGTTCTGTGGTCTGAGCAAGTTGTTGAACTTGGTTTTTTGGGAATTGCTACAAAGGTTGATTGCAGCCATTGTCTGGGGATTGTGGCAGTCTGATATATTAGATTAAAGAGTTCAACCATTACATCAATAACATCTTCATCGATGAGTTTTAATAATTCGATGGCACCTCATCTGGTCCAGTGGCTTTACCCTCTTTTGTGTTTTTGATGGCATAGATGACTTCTTCTCTTAATATTGGTGGTCAGTATCTTCGGTGATTTCTAATGACAGTTCTTCTCTTTCATCATTAAATAGTTGTTGAATGTAATTGGTCCAGTGACATAATCTCTCCTTCATATCAGTAATAATATTCCCTTTATCATTCTTAAGGATATTCGTTTTTGTACGCTTTCTAGAACCTGTCATTTCTTTGATTTTTTTGTGTAAATTAAAGCTATCGTACTTTTTTATCCAGATCTTCTATTTCCTGCATCTATCGGAGAGCCACCTCTCTTTTGCCTCTCGAATTTTCTTTCTGATCTTTCTCTGAATTTCTTTGTATTTATTCAGGTCTTTTGCTTTATGTTTTCTTCGTTCTTCCATGAGTTCAAGAATTTCTACTGTCATCCCAAGGTTTTGTTTTTTCTTTAAGTAGTTTGAGGGTTTCTTTTCCAACTGACACAAGGGCATGTTGAATTTTTTCCCATTTTTGGTCAACAGTTTGAGTTTCTGCATTATCTTCTTTGACTTTCCTTAAGCTCTCGTTTATTTTAAATTGGTTTCCACATATGTGTTGTCTTGTTTGAGACGTCTTGTATCTATGATTTTCTTGGTGCTAGGGCTGTTGACCTTCTTTAGTTTCACTCTCATCGACAAAACAACCGGGTTGTGGTCGGAGGATATGTCCGCTCCTGGATAAGTTTTAGATGATATTATAGAATTTCTATATCTTCTGTTGACGATAATATAATCTATTTGATTTCTGACTATTTTGTTGTATTGTCAGCTGGTGACCTCCATGTATATAGTCTACGTTTAGGAAGTTTGAACAAGGTATTTGTAATTATGAGTTCCTCATTGACACAGAAATCGACAAGCCTATCGCCACGTTCATTCCTTTCCCCGAGTCCATATCGCCCCACGCAATTCTCCACTTCTCTTGGCCAACTTTAGCGTTCAAATCGCCCATTATAATATTTATATCTTGTCTTTTAGTTAGTCTTAAGACATTGTCGATTTGTTCATAGTAGCACTTATTTGGTAGAAGCATGAAAAAGAAAGGTACTGTAAAGATATAAAAGGCCTATGGCGTACACAAACTTTGCATGAAAAATTTAAGATGTAGAGGAGAAGGTACAAATATGGGCTGGCATTTTGTTTATTGCTGATATCTTGCCTATTTTTTGATCGAAAAAGTTACATATTACATAATTGGCATAATTGGCAAATTACATAATTGGCATGTAGAATTGTTTTGCTCTTTTGTGCTAGTCCGTTTTTCTGCCTAGTAAGATATTTTTTTCTGTAAATGTCAGAAAAACACTCACGGTGTCATTTAAGTAAGAAATGTAAAGGTAATATAAATATATACAATATATAAATTTTTTATGTACAATATTCACACACATATTCGTCTCTTTCTACATCAGAACAATCTATATGTGCTCACAAGTTGAATATAAGACACTGAATCCATTTTTCACCTCGATAATCCTCACAAAATTTTCCTCTCTCAGACTCAATAGAAGGTATATCTATCAATGGAGAAGTTTGGAATAACTTACGTTTTGCAGAAGATACAGTAATAATGACGGATAACAACAATGATTTACACAACGTAATGCAACGCCTTAATAAACGCTGTCATGAGTACGGACTGAAGATAAATTTAAAGAAAACTAAATGCATGATCATGACTAAATCTGTACATGCAAATATTCAATTGACTATTGAAGATACTGCTAAATAGCAGTTCCAAATAGCACGTACACCATTCAATAAACTTAAAAACTTTCTTTGTTGTCGGGATATAAGGTTAGAACTACGCCTGAGAATGCTTCGATGTTACGTGTTCTCTACTCTTCTTTATGGCTTGGAAACTAAAACAAGTCCATCTGAATAAGTTAGTCGCCTTTGAATTTTGGTGTTACAGAAGAATCCTACGAATATCATAGATTCAAAGAATGTCAAACGTGGAAGTAACTAGAAGGACAGGAAATGAGGCGGAAATAATATTAACTATTAAAAGACGAAAACTTAGGACATGTGATGAGAGGACAAAAATACGCATTATTACAACTTATTATGCAAGGCAAAATCCGAGGAAAGCGAAATGTGGGAAGACGAAGAATATCCTGGCTTAAGAACTTAAGAGAATGGTTTGAATGCAGTAGTGCAGAACTTTTTAGAGCGGCAGTCAACAGAGTCCGCATAGCCATGATGATTTCCAACCTTCGATAGAAGATGGAACTTAAAGAAGAAGAAGACTTCTTTGCAACAAATTTATGTTCTAAAAGTTTAATTTATGCTTCATCAATTTTGAACTTGCCCAATTTCAAATTTGTGTTTCGCAAAAATATCGTCACATTTATTTAATAATATTTCTTTTTTATTTGTCTGATCTGGTAATAAATATTCTAATTTTCTTCGTAAAGCTCTGTGGGAAGTAGAAGCAAGTAGAATATCATAATCAAAATATTCATCATTAACTACAAAAAGATTAATATTTTTCTCAATTTGGTTAACTTTCATTTTTGCAATTAATTGTCATCTAAAATTTTTTCTATCGTTGATGGTTTTAATCATATTACTATCTCCATAAATATCTAATCCCACCTTCGAACTCAGAAGAGCCTTTGAAGCAAGAACATTTGAGCCTGTGTGTGTCATAAACTTCACAAAACTCGCTATTATTTAGGAATACTTTTAATTCGATCAATGGCAGCAAATCTAGTTTTTTGGTCAGTTACAATGAAACACCCTGTGTATTTTTATGTTTTTAAAAGATTCTTAACAACCTGATTTCAACGAAATATATCATGTAGAGTCTATAATGAATAATACAAGGTGAATTTTGAAATTAATAATTTATCACGTGTTATGGTATTATTTTAAATTAGCTAAATACAGACAATACACTTCTACTCAAAGTGTCAGTATATTGGGGAACATTTCTGTTTAGTAACCGTGTTAATATTTTTGTCATGAATAGGTAAAAACTGTCTAGATAGTCTGCTAATTAAACTAAATCGGTAAATAATGCGGATTGTTATCAATCAGTTGTTGGTGTGTTGACATTTTACATTAAAATAATAAATTCCTAATTAAAAGCTAATTTTTTTGCAGAAATAAAAATGAAATATTTAACTAAGACCCACCGATGAATTTGATGATTTTAATGATGATCGATTATGGGGAGAATTGTAGAAGTCAAGTTGAAGTAGCAAACTTATTTAATCAGGGGTATCCTCAGTTGTCTAATGTTTCACAAGGTACTGTGTCTAAAATTTATGCACAATTCATGTCAAACCATTAAAAAGAAAACCGAACTTCATTGAAGATGAGGTGAAAGTGGATATTTTGTTAAGTGTCGTAGAGAATCCAACGTCAAGTTCACGTCAAAATAATGTCACACAACTATCCTAAGATGTCTCCATAAAGAAAAACTACTCAACAGAAGACGATCCAGATCGTAGAATGGATTTTTGCGAGAGAATGATGGATAAAATTAACACAAATGAAATAGCTCTTAGCACAATTATTTTTTCTGATGAATCAACATTTACATTGAACAGAGAGGTAAACTGACAAAACTGTAGATATTGGTCAGCGGAGAATTCTCATTGGATGCGTGAGACACACACTCAGTATCCTCAAAAGTTGAATGTTTGGGCAGGTATTATAGGAGATCATATTATTAATCCTATATTTGTAGATGGTAATTTGATAGCGGAAAAATATTTAAGCATGCTAAGAGACGATGTTCTTCCTCAGTTGCCTAACTTATATCCCAATGCAATAGATCCGACCCTACCCCATGAAACTGTCTGGTTTCAGCAGGACGGTACAACACCCCATTATGCTTTACTGGTGAGAAATTATTTGAATGAAATCTTCTTCAATAAATGGATTGGACTAAGGGGTACTATTGAGTGGCCAGCTAGGTCGCCAGATCTTACGCCTTTGGATTTTTTCCTGTGGGGTTATCTCAAAAACAAAGTATATGCAACACAACCAACTAGCATTGACGACCTCAAAGAAAGGATAACTATAGAAATACGGAATATTTCACCTCAAACTTTAAACAAAGTTCGGGACGAGTTTTATAGGAGACTGTGTAATTGCGAACAATAAGGTGGAGAACATTTTAAGCATTTATTTTAATGTAGTCCAATCAATTACCTCGGGTATTCTATGAATTAATTGTCTTCAAGAAAATTATACTTAATTTCAAAATTTCACCTTGTATTATTCATAATAGACCCAATATGATATAGTTCGTTGAGATCAGGTTGTTAAATAGAGGGTGTTTAAAAAAAACAGATTATGGACTATGCCAATCTTGCATGGATCACCCTCTGCATTCAAATTTATGTTTAAAAAGCGCACATTTAAATTTAAAAGTTAAAGTATCTCAACGTTTTTTATTATTTTCTTAAATAAGGACACAACACAATTTTATTCCATAAGTGGTTTGTTTCCACACTGTATATATAGGAAAAAGACTAAATACCATAAAATAAAGTAGTGGGGACGTCGGTAATATATTGGTAATAGTACCGCCTCCTAAGTACCACCACCTCAATTAATCAAAACAAATAGTCGGTCGATAATTAGCTAAATATTCTCCAGTACCGCCTCATGAATCATTTAATTTCCCCTTAAATTTATAGGTGATAGCTGTAATGTTTTTATTTGAATTTACTGATAACATTTTTGTTGGTGATTCACATTAGTTTTAAAAGGCGTGTTGTTTGTAATTTCATTAAAGCTGTTAAAAAGGGTGCAATAAAGTCTGGATTATAATACGTAGTTTTGTAAAATAGAAGGAATCAATTAACCCTTTGCGGCCCACATTGTTTTTTTTCTCATTTTTTTCTAAAATAAAAGAAATGTCGAAAACTATAATCTCCTTTTCTAAAAATTTTTAATCGTAACAAATATTACAAAAAGTATGGTTTCACCTGTGAAACCTCTGGGACACAAAAGTCACTCATTCAAGGGTATGAAATTTTAAGAAACAATTTTTATTGTCAGATCAACACAGACCAATATCGCATGTTTGACAAAACCAACGAGTCCGATGAACCTTTACAGTTTTACTACATAACCCACATCTTCTTGATGTTCCATGAAGAGGCAAATGAGCCACTCTATCGTATCTAACTTCAATAGGTACATATGTTTAGAAACTATTTACTGCATTTTTTTGTCCCTTTTTGGGGAATCTGTATTAGCACCAAGACCTATAACAACGGCCAATCGGAATTCTCTCAATGATAATGCACGTCCTGGACTTCTACATTTAAATATGATAAACGCTATTAGTTACTGCTAAATAAAGTAAATGGAAAAAAATGCGATGCCACCATTTCTTACTTTTTCTATTTATTTCGTATAGACTCTTCAGCATATCCGCCTTATCCACCCCACCCATTATTTGTTGTAGTCTTTTACAACTGTTGGTGTAGCCACAGTTTCTTTGGAAACATTCTTCTGTCTTTTTTCGACAGATACCATTTCATTAGGATCATGAAAGTTGGACAAAAAATTGATCCCCTTCTTATCTTTCCACCTAGTGAATAGCCTGCCGCCAATCTGTTTATCCTCGGTCCATATGTTTTTCGTCTACAATATCTTGTGGCAAATTTTTTGTGAGATCTTTCACAATACGTTCACCTTAAACCAGTTTCCACCTTTACGTTGTCTACTACGCCAGTGTGTATTTGGAACTCGTGAACGTCAGTTACAGCATCAGCACGTACCCAAAGCTTGTACCCTCCTTTGATGGCTTTTTTTGGGCATATACTGCTTCAAAGTGGAACGGGCCTTGAAACGAATCATACTTTCATCGATAGACTGATGCTCTCCCGCCAAACGCTCTCGCAATTAAAATATCCGATTGTGCAGATCCACGTTACCCTCTGAGTCAGAGTTGAGGGTAACGTTCAATCCATTAGACCCCCTTAACTCCGCCAGCCGCTCGCTTTAAAGAGCCGCTCCGGACCCCACCTCGTCGTCTTGTCGTGGAAATGGATGCGTGATTATCGACACTCCCAAGGTTCGAACTGTTGAACGCTGTTGCTGTAGGACGCTCAGCTTATCTTTAAAACGACTAAAGGAATCTCATCCGTATTTTATAAGAAGTTCGGTTGTTTGGACGAGTTAAAAAATCAGCAGCCTAAAGTTGGAAAAGTACTAAGATTAGAAGATGGTCATCAAGAATTGGACATCAAGAATTTGGCCTTACCCAAGATAGGCCATGCGATAGAAAATCTAGATTGGAAGATTGTCAGAAGCATGCTTGAAGTGATCTTCCGAGAAACCGGCGTACGAATTACTGTGTGTTGCATCAATCAGCATAAGTTGCATGTCCAAAGACAGTAAACTGTTATTTCTTTCTGAGGAGTTCATGCAGAGCTGGAGAGTCCTGTAGATTCCGCCATACTGCGCCTTCATGTAAAGTTGGTGATCGAGACGTTCAGATCTAAGAGGTGATCAGTGTAACGAAATAGCTCATCTCCGGTGCGGAGTATGTATCACAATTCTTAAAAGGATGATTCTCGAATACGTAATCGATGGCATTTTCAATAGCGCCTGTCTTCGAGGCGCTTCAAACGGGAGTCTGGAGATGGACTAATCCAGATGAGTCTAGAATAATACTTTTGGATTATATATGTTATCAGTTGAGTTTTAGTTAATAAGATATAACCGAACTGTAAACTTATAAATAAATGAATAAATAAATATATTTATATAAATTTAAACCGCTCGTTTTATTTAAAAACGGTACATCAATATTGCATCCTTATTCATTCTAATTATTCTCTCCAACAGATCTCCATGATCTGTTGGATCAAATAACAGGGAAACTATAGGCTAACTTTCCCTGATACTTGATACATACAGTATTGAAAGATTCAAAACGGAACATACGAATTATTAATACAATTATTAAGATCCCCTGACCTGCAATTACCCAGTGTAAATTTCAATATAACGTCGCGATGTCTTATAATTAATTCATTTGTTTGACTGGATTGCTACTCCTTGGCGATATTTTTCGACTGCTGCGCACGTGCGCACCTTAATAATACGACTAATAGTTGATTGTGTCGGTATTGGCCTATCTTCATACGCACAAGTAAATAAATTTATAATATCACGGTACGAGTTGCCCCCATAATACCATTTTAAAATTTGTACTTTTTCTTTGTTTGTATACATGGTTTATGGTTAGAAACACTACTTTTATTTCAGCTTATGGCGTTATAATGAGAAGCAAAGCAAAGGGCATGTATTTGTTTTGCGCGGCCAGTGATGTTCCTTGGGACTGTTGCCAAATCGATAGATACCTTCGTCAAAAATCTGTAGATTTTGATGTATCATATACATCCTTTTAAATTTTAAATTATCAACAATATTTGGAATAATAAATATATTAAACTATACACTAACCAATTCAAATAATATCTAATGAACACAAAAAAATTGTTATTAATAAACATTGTTATTATCTGCACAAAAACACAGAAAATCAGTGGACGATAGACAACAGTGTCGACGTACACCTGTCGAATACGCTACTAGAAATCGCCAAGGAGTAGCAATCCAGTCAAACAAATGAATTAATTATAAGACATCGCGACGTTATATTGAAATTTACACTGGGTAATTGCAGGTCAGGGGATCTTAATAATTGTATTAATAATTCGTATGTTCCGTTTTGAATCTTCCAATACTGTATGTATGATGAGACATAGTTTAAGTAGGAAATAATGAAATTTTACTTAGAACAAAAGCAGGACCAGTCGAGACAAATTTAAGTTAATGATAAGGGTAGTTCTCTTCTAACGCACGTACTGCTAGACTGAAAGCAAGTAACAATTATTTTGTTCTATATCGGTGAAGTAGACGATCTTCCAAATGTATGCGGTATACGCATTGTATCAAAAACCTCTGAGACAAGTCAAAAATAGGAAAATAATGGGTATTTAATTGGAGCACTTTTTTCAAATTTAGTAACTGACAGGTGTGTAGAATAGAGTATAAAAATATGTAGTGTCTTTTAAGCCATTGTCAGTTTTGTTTCAATATTATGTTTGTATAGGTCAAAAATATCATTATTACAATGATCAAAACCACACAAACCCATTAAAATAGATGTCTAATAAAGAAATAATGAATAACAACTGTGCGCATTATGGATATTTCTTTATCCAACAAATGGACGGCACTGATGTCCTTTGTGGTTGAAATTTCCACTGCTTTACAATAGACGAACCCTCGACGTAATCCGCTTACAGGGTAAAGCTCCCTACTGATGTATTTAATAAGAGGAATTCAATGTGAACACGAAAAGTTTAGACTGAATATCAAAACCCACCCTGTACAGGATATGTAATGCATTCATTGGGGGATTTCAATCCTATTGAAAAATTACTAAAAAATAGTAAAAACTTTAATGCAAGCGGCTAAACACATACATTTAATATTTGAAAATTTTTATAATAATTGAGGCCATCCCCGGAAAAAGGGCCCATATGCCAAATGGCGCTTTTGAGAAAAACGCAATTGAAAATTTAACAAGTATTTTGAAAACAATAATCATTGTTCCCAGATATGCACATTTATCCACTTGTTCGACGTTGGTTCTGTTTATTAGAAGATTCTCGTTATTTCTTTGAGTTTTCGATATTCTCATAAATTTCGTCTTCTTGACATTCATTGTTAGACCATACTCTTTTCCATACTCCGCTATTCTGGTCACCAGTCTCTGAAGCTCTTCAATATTTTCGGCTAAGATCAGTGTCGCCCGCATATCTATTGTTGTTAATGAGAACTTCATTTACCTTTATTCCCGCTGTTTCACCCTCAAGAGCGTTTTTCAGGATCTCTTCGGAGTAGGCATTAAAAAGAATTGGCGACAATACGCATCTCTGTTTCACTCCACATCTAATTTCAATTTTTTCTGACAGCTGTTCGTTAACACGTACACGATCCTGAGGTCGTTGTAGTCAATCTTCTTTGATTGCAGGACATTAATTAATTGTTTATGTCGTACTTTATCGAATGCTTTATTGTAGTCGATAAAACATGCGTATATATCTTGATTGACGTCAAGGTATCCTTGTATCAGTATATTAAGTGAAAAAAGAACTTCACGCGTTCCTAGGCCTTTGCGAAAACCAAATTGTGTATCATTAACGTCTATGCCCAGTTTGTGAAATATTCGGTTATACATGACTTTTAGTAAATAACTTTAGCACATGAGACATCAAGTTAATGGTGCGGTAATCGCTGCATTCTCTTGTGTTTTTCTTTTTGGGAGACAATTAAAAAATCGACGTTAACCACTCTTTTGGTAATACGCCTGAACTATAAATTTGGTTCAAGAGTGTCACTAAAACATCAATGTGCTTCTCATCTAGATTTTAAGAATTTTTGTAGGAAAGCATGTCAGGTCAGGTCAATACACCAAGGTGCAAATTGTTCTCCGGATCTCATCCATACACGTTCGGGTCCGTCTCGAGATCTTAAGCAAGAATAGAAAACAGTACAACACTCAATTGCTGAACAGACCAGTGTCTGTAATGATTCTTAAATGTCAGTCTGTTCATTCTCCATTAGCTGCTGTTAATTTCGGGCATCCTAATGACTTATGAGAACGTAAACTACTTTCATGCAGAACTCTGCTTACAGTTCTTGCAGAAATATAAGTTTCTTGAGTTTCTAACAAACGATTAGCGAGAATATTTGACGTTAAAGATCGGTTCCGTATAGCGAAATCTTTAGAAAACGTTCTTCATGCTGATCTCTGCACCTTTTTATACCTGATCCTGGTTTTCCAGTATGACTATACTTCGTAAAAGCATCATCACGGACGGTACTTTTGGCAATACTTAAATGATTTGCGATATAACGTATACTGCGACCATCTTCATGTAATACCACAACTTTTGAGATTAACAATCGAGAAATGTTATGACTATATCCTTTCGTTGATCCATGCAGTTTTGTATAAGCGTACTTTGTTCACGTGTACTCCGTCCGCTCTTGAAACTAAATTGTGTCTCACCGTTTAAATCTTCCAGCTTTCTGAACATTCTTGTGCGAAGGATGCGAAGAAACACCTTAAGCAAATGGCTCATTAAATTTATCAGTCTGTGGTCTTTGCATTTTGTCGCTCTTTGTGGTTTAGGGGGTTGGATAAAAGGTTAAATAAAGCTAATCCGTTGGAATGTGGTCGGTGTTATATATGGCATTGAAAATTCCACAAGGAATCTACGTTCCTGTAGTTGGCTGTATACCATATATTAAAAATTGTTACCAGCATGTCGATGTTATCATCTTCCAACAGTTTTATGGCTCTCGTAGTAATTTTATCAGGTCCAGGGGCCTTGCCTAGTTTTGCTACTTTTATAGCGTACTCCACCTCGGCGCGAATAATGGGAGGGCCGGATAATTATCCGACATATATATATATATAGTAAACTCTTAAATATTGAGGAAATCTGCAAGAAAACTCTAATGTGTATCAATTATTTCGCCTAACGTTTTCGCCAAAGAGAATGTAATTTGGCTTCTCAGGGCTGAAAGAGAATAAATTATAATTAGCTACCATATATTATCTAATAAAAAACATTTACCTTACCGTAAATTTTAGAAATGTCGAGTTATGATGTTAAAAACTTTAGCTAGTAACAACATAGTGGTGTTTTTTTGTTACTATGTGCAAAAAAGTTTATTTGTTAACGTTGGAAATGTATGGTAGCTTTGAACTTAAAACGCAAAGGTTTACCCAAGGTTAATCGAAAAACCCAATGTTACTACATTTAAAGGAAGTAATTCTTTGAATTGTCGGCAATAACTAAATTTTTGATTGTTGTAAAGTTTGAATGTGAGCTTCTGTTTTCATAGAACGCAAGCGCCGGACAATTACAAGTAGTACTTTGAATATCTATGTCGTTAAGGTTCATTGGTAAAACCGATGAAGTTAGATCCCAGTCTGGGGAGATATTAGTTTAGAATTATCTTAATTGAAATTCTTTTTTTAATTAGTATATTGTTCATGTATTATTATAATAATATCTTATTGAGATGTATCTAAGAAACGCAAGGGAATGTTATCTTTTTTAGTTAATGAAAATTATTATTAAAGTAGGTTAGTTGTTAATAGATATATCAGTCAAGTTAGTTATCTGTGATGTTGTATTGTTCTTGGTATCTGATTTAAGTAAGAAGTGGTATATATCGCTTAGATTCTTAATGTCACTCTTAACATTGATGGAAAAATCGTTAAGGAAAATATAAGACATTTCAATGAACTCTCTTTTAGATTTATTGTTCTCACGGTGGAGAATTGTAGTGTTCGTATAGTCCATGTGATGACCAGTGGAATGGACATGTTTGGCTAATGCACAGCGGTCAGGGTGAAGTCGAGAATCACTTTTGTGTAGTGTAATACGTGATTTCAATAATTGAGATGTTTGGCCGATGTAGGAATTGTTGCAAGAGAGGCATGGAATGTTGTAGACAATATTACTAAGCCTATCTATGGGAGTCTTATCTTTTATCTTCGAATAAAGATTATTAATTGTTAGGGCTGATCTACAAGCCACATTAAGTTTATTGTTATTATTATTATTCCCAAAGCTATTTTCAAAACTTTTTAGAATCCTTGTTAACCCCGGAGTGATATCTCTGAAATAGGGTAATGAAAAATATTTATTGATAGGAGTATCCGAGACTGGGTTCCTACTTAAGACATCAGGATCAGCATTGCTTAGTCACGATGGAAGGTGAAGTATCTTCGTTATGGATAGTGTTAAACAAAATCTTATTTACTAATGGTGTTGGATAAGATTTGAAATAAAAAGTTTCAGAAGGATTTGTAGGTTTTTTGTATGAAATGAAGGATCTGATAGTTTAATTACTCTATTTTTCATCTGTTTGATTAAGTTGACTTTGGTAGAGTTATTATGGTAAGAGTGGTAGTTAAGGTATCTACCAGAATGTGTCGGTTTTTGATACCAATCTATTTTAATGTTGTTGTTTTCCCTAATCATCCTTATGTCGAGAAAGGGGACGGAACAATTACCATCTTCCTTCTCTATAGTGAACTGGATGTAGGGGTCATAACTATTAAAGGTGTCTAATAGTTCATATACCTTGTCATTGGGTATAGCCAAAATTATATCATCAACATATTTTTTAATAAATTGAATTTGAAAGGATAGTAAAGGAATGACTGAGTCTAACACATAATCCATAACGTAAGTTGCAATGATAGGAGAAATCTTTACTCCATAGGGGTACCGAAAGTTTGTTGATAGAATTTACCATTAAAAGATAAGTAAGTGTTATTAAAGAGAAATTCGACGATACTGATGAATCTGTCATAAGACATGGAACAACAACCTCTAATACGGTCCCAGTTGATCTCTATTGATGTCAAACATATTCCTTAATGAACGTTGCTGAATAAGGATACAACATCAAGGCTAACGAGGACATAATTATAAGATGGTAATAATTTATAGATGGTAATATGTAACCATTATATTTATTTACCATCTCAAAAGAATCTTTGATGTAATATTGAATTTCATAATTATATGCATTAGTAAGTATGTCTGTAACAAAAGCTGAGATATTTTCAGTGGGAGTTCCAATGGAAGCTATTATGGGACGAACCGATAGTGTTAGTTTATGGATTTTTGGTAAAGCATAAAACCTTGCAATATTCCCATTGTATGTTGTTAGTTTTTTCTTTGTGTTACGGTCAATCTCATTAGAAGAGGCTAAGGATGCGATTAATGTATTACATTTCCTTTGTAGAGAAGAAGTGGGATTGGATGTAAGTGAAATGTAAGATTTAATCTAAATGTAAAATCCGATGATTCCATAATCTAACGTGATACAAACATTCCTTACTGCTTTACATACTCGTTCTTTTTATTCCAGCTTTTTCACCCACGAAACAAAAACAGTTAGTGAAATATATGGCAAAAAACCCAAGTGCCTCTTAAATTTGATGTGAACTTGCGAAATAGATAAAAAAACTTCATCAAAACGATAAATATGATAGTAAAAAACTTGAATGTCAGTCAAGATAAGGCTCTATCTAGCCTGTCAATTTTTTAGATGATGTCCAGTCCCCTCTGCACTCATGAATCAAAACCCCCTCCCTTTATTGCACCCCATATAGCACAATCTCGAAGTTCGGTGTGGATTACGTAATAACTCAAGCGTATGTGGTGCTTTCGCCGACAAAAATTAATACTGATCATATTTTTTCTTGTTTTTATTTCACATATTTTAATTTATTAAAATTGGATTATTTTAATACATTTTCTACTGCTGAATAAGGTGACAATTAACTAAACACTCTTTAAATTAGAAATACATAAACAAATTACGTTCAGTTATGTACAGACAAAAGATATTGTAATATTCATCACAAGATAAAAAATATTTTCAAAACTGAGTTTAAAAATATATTTTACTACAACAAATTTATTACATGTTGCCTTTTCATGTTTTAACATTCTAAAATTACCAATTTATGTACTTTGCAAATTATTGCTTATTTATATTTAAAAATCTTCCTTTATATTTGATTAACATGCTCTCTTGGTGGCAAATTTGATGAGACATTCTCAATAGATGTTCAAACCATTTTAAACCTCTTCTTCTATTCTATCAATAACCAGCCTTTTATTTGATAAAATAGACACACTAATAAATTTAGTATTTGAACTGCTTAAAACAAACAAAGAAGTATTACGATTCTGAACTAGTACAAAGCTTCCTGAAAATGTTGAATATTCACTGGAAAATTTACGACATATTTCAAATTTAAAGTTCACAACATTTTAATACTGTGAATCTATCATTTCAGTCACAACTATCTATATTAAACTAAAATTATATAGATCATCATTAAAAATTATAATCATATGTTAATGTTAAAATCTTCAGTATGCTGTAGTAAAACAATTACAATAAATAACGGTGTGTTTATAACCATAATTGCTGTAATATTTTTATGTCCAATTGTCTGCTGTCAGTACGTGATCTTTTACGCACTTGACGACGAACCTTTCACAGATTTATCATTTTTATTACTACTGCCAACAATAAATTTTGCCCAGATAAATATAAAACATTTATATATCCTTCTTCTTCTTTTTATATAGACATGACTGTCTGTTTTTCAATGTGCCTCTAGTATCTACTGATCGTCTTCCTTTAGAGGAACCGTCTCTCGCCGTCTTTACTACTCTATTTGTTGTCATTCGGCTTATATGATAGTTCTATTCTACTTTTTTAATTCTTACCCAGCTCTTGATGTTGATCACCATTGCGAAGGCTTCTCGATCTTCTGCAATATGGAATAATTGTCCTGCATTTGGTATCTGAGTCCATTCACGAATATTTTTTAATCAAGAAACTTGTTTCCTTTCCTACACCTCTACGGCCCTCTATTTTGCCTTTAAGGATCAGTTGTAAAATTTTATATCGACTTCCCCTTACTATATGTCCCAGATAAGACATTTTTTGATGTTTAACAGTATTTAGCAGTTATCTGTCTTTGTTGACGCTCCTTAGTAATTCTTCATTAGTTTTTCTTGCTGTCCAAGGTATTTTCAGCATTCGTCTATGAACCTACATTTCCAATGCTTCAATCTTGTTTATGATCGATACTTTTAGCGTTCACACTTCTGCACTATACAAAAGTACAGACCAAACATAGCACTTAACCATTCTTTGCCTTAGTTCTAAACTGAGATGGTTATTGCAAAAAAATGACTTTATTTTCATAAAAGTAGTTTTAGTCAGCTTTTAGTTTGCTATTCTACGTTTTATTTCTATGTCTGGATATAGTTGGTCCGTTATCACAGTTCCCAAATATGTCATTTTGTGAACTTTCTCAACTTGGACTCCGTTCAATTGAAGCTTTGCATCGGGATGTGGGTCACGACTAAACACTAAAAATTTGGTTTTGTTTGAGTTTATTTTAATGCCCATTTCCTCTCCTACCTCGTGAATACGATCAAGCAAAATTTGAAGATCTTCAATATTATCTGATAGAATTACTGTATCGTCTGCATATCTAATCACATTAAGTAGTTCCCCGTTGATTTTTATTTCATATGGTTGTCTCTCAAGTGCCTTTTTAAATAACTGGTCCGAGTAAACATTGAACAATGTTGGCGACAAAATGCAACCTTGTCTGACTCCTCGTTGTATGGGGATTTCATCGGTGTAGTTATCTCCAATTTTTACGATAGCAGTTTGATTTCAGTACAATTTTTTAATGACACGAATATCCTTGTCATCTATTCCGATATTTTTCAGTATTTGCATTCATTTTACATGCTGCACTTTATCGAATGCCTTTTCGAACATGCAAATACATCTTTTCTTTGGTCACGGCATTTTTGTAATAGCATGTTAAGTGCAAAAAGTGCCTCCCTGGTTCCCATAGCATTTCTAAAACCAAATTGGGTATCTTCAAGATCTTCTTCGCATTTGCCTCTAATTCTGTTGTGAAGTATTCTGAGGAAAATTTTAAGAGTGTGGCTCATTAGGCTAATTAATCGATATTCTGAGCATTTCCTCGCATTGTGTTTTTTAGATATTGCGATAAAGATGGATTTGAGCCAATCTGCGGGAATCACTCCGGTGATATTGAATTAAAAAGTCTTACTACTACTTTTATGTTATCATTCTCTATTAGTTTCAGCAACTCAGTTTATGTATCATCTGGACCACAAGCTTTTCTAATTTTAGCATTATTTATAGCATGTTCTACTTCGCATTTCATAATTTCTGGGCCGTCAGTACAGTTTTGGTAGAATTCGGCAATATTATTCCTGTCGTCTTCAAACAACTCTGATATATTCAGAGCCATTCTTTTCTTATTTCTTGATCATTTACAATAATTTTGTTATTAGTGTCAACAAGTATAGAGGGAACTCGTTTTTTAAATATATTACTCATTTCTTTCAGTTTTTTGTGCACATTAAATAAGTCGTGTTTAGATATTACATCCTCCATTTCGTCGCACCTTTCTCTCATCCATTTTTCTTTGGCTAATTTGATTTCCATTTATGATTCCCGTTACTCTGCAGGTGTCATTTTCTGTTACATTCACTGACTTTTTCTCAGTTCGACTTTTGTTCAATTATTTCAAGATGTTCGTCTGTCATCCAAGTTATTTTTGGCTTGGTTACAAGTTTTGTCTATAATCATTGTTTAGTGGAGAATGTTCGTCTAACTTGGTTTTTAAATTCACTCTGTAGTTCTTCTGGATCTTTAGTTGTTTCCATGTATTTTAATCTAATGTTATATATCCCTTTATACTTTTAATTTGAGATCTTGAATTTGTTCAGTTCTCATAAATGCTCCTACACATGATGCGTTTGTATCTGTTTTTCTTGTTTGAAACCTTTACCCACAGTTACTTACTAATTCATTCTCTTAGATCGTGCTTTAACAGTCAAAGGATATTTGACTTTAAATGAGCTTTTTATGAATTTTATTACATAACTGACAAACAATTCTTCTATTATGCTACAAAAGACTTGCTTTAATTACGTTTTTTTAGTACAGATTTTTTAATTATATTACAGATTTTGATTATAATTTAAAGTTATGTACATGTTCCTCAATTTTCAATACACTTTATTTATTACTGAGAGGGATTAAATAATAAATCAATATTACGTGGGCGTTCATTAGATCTATAGTCACGGTAACATATATTATAGAACGCTAAATATGGCGAAATTTGATCCAATCTTATTTGATGTTTTTTACAAATAATGGGATGTGCGAAGCGTTTTAGTTGAGAAGCAGTTCGTTTAGTGAAGTGTAGGGTGTTGTTTGCTGAAATTTAATTATTTTGAATAAAATCCACAAGGAAAATGAAATTCCTATACTTGGCTATATACCATAAATCACAATTTTTTATTTAAAAATCCTTTATAAAGAGTATATAATTAAAAAGACCCCTTAGGACTACATTTCAAAGAACATTTTAGGACTAAAAACTCTATCATCAGTGTACTACAGATGTAAGCCACTATATATTTATGTAAAAACCCTTAAAATGGTACAAAATTTATTATTTGTTACATATTTGTTAAAAATGGTGTGATGTAAGGTTTTTACAGATACCTGCATGCAACTAGACTCCAATAGTTGCTGGGTATGGGCTCTAGAGTTGCCATCTATAGAGTTGATTTTGGGACATCTATAGAGTTAGAAAAATATTTTAATTATTTGGAACAAACAACAACTTGTTAATGCCTTTTTGTATTGCAGGTGGCATTACTTCGATTAGTTTGGTCTGAGCTGTTTGTGTTAAATGCCAGCCAGTGTTCCATGCCCCTGCATGTGGCGCCCCTAATTGCTGCTGCAGGTCTTCATGCATCACCCATGTGTGCAGACAGGGTTGTGCAATTTATGGATCACATTAGGATATTTCAGGTATGTAAAACAATTACCGGTTAGGCTTAGCTTTTCCATGTAACTTTTTAGAGCACCATATCCATAAAGAGATTATTTTAGTGTTTTGTGTAGAATATTTTCAGAGTTTCAGTCTGAGGTTTTTTGGTTTTATGTATGTAGTATATAGATGAAGATAAATAGTTTTATTTAAACTATATTAAAATATATTATATAAGAACAGCCACTATTTTAATATAATTAAAGATAAGTGTATAAGAATATGAAGAATGGATATACTAGAGATACAAAACTAGTGTTAGGACAACTGTGGTAGCGATTGATATATTTCATGTAAAAGTAATATTGCTTCAGGGCTCAGTGTTGATAAGGAATTCTAATATGCTATTGTTTGATATCATGGACGTATAAAGATGGTATATAATTTATATGTGAAAGGAAATCAGGACAAAGACGGGTGATTTGTTTCTGGTTAGTTTTTAACTGCATCTTTAACTTCAAGAATTGTTGGTGGTTTCTCTCCCTTCTCTCGTCTGCTTCCCTTGCCAAATCTCTTTCGTCATCTAGGTTTCTTCTTCCTCCACATTAAGTGCCTGGTTAAAAAATTCCACCTATCTATTGAATACATCTTTCTTTATTGGTAATAGGTCGCCATTCTGACTTCTGAATTGTCTCGTAGTTGCATTGAATTCTTTTCTGCTGATATTAACTTTCTTATAGAATGCTCTGAATTGTTTCTCTCTGTTAAAGTTTTCTATATATTTAAGTGTTTTTTTATTTTGTGTATCCTCTTTTGTTCTCTTCTCTGTGTCTGGTATTTTTCAACAGTTGTTCTAGTTTGTCGGGTAAGCAGCAGGAGTCTATATCTGTCTAGCCTTCTTCATTTACATTTTGATTCCTTAGCCTATTGGGGATGTTTTCCGAGTACCGTTCTGCAATTGCCGCATCTCTCAGCTTTTGCACATTCCAATTTTTGTATCCATTTTATTTTCTTTACTGGTGTTGTGCTTAGAAATTCAAGCCCTCAATGCTGCGATCACTTGGAAATGATCTGAGTCTATGGTTACGCCTCTATAACTTCTGCAGTTTATTACGTCTGTTCCATTCGTTGGTCTCGTTGTTCTTCCATCAGGAGATGTCCAGGTTACCTTGTGTACGTTCTTTTGTTCCAAATAGGTGCTCGCGACTGTCATATTTATGCTGCTGCTAAGTTTTTCAGTCGCAATCCATTATCGCTACTGATGTTGTGTAGGCTATGCTTCCTGTCGTGGGCATGAAAATTCGTTCTCGTCTTATTCTTGCATTCACATCATCTAATACAATCTTATTGTCATTTCTGGGACATCACCTATAGGCTTGCTCTAGGTGTTCTTTTATTTTCTCTGGTTTGTCATCAGTTGGGGCATGTGCATTGATCAAACTGTAATTAAAGAATTTCCCTTTCAAGCGCAAATAGCATATTCTTTGACTGTAGGCTTTGAAGTCAATAATTAGTACATTATGAAAAGGCTTTCGACAGCATTGAACACTGGGCGGTTGAAGAAGCTCTGGTCAATAGTAGAATAGATTCAAGATACCGACAATTGATACATGATATTTACCAAAACGCAACCATGACCGTAATTCTGGACGACAAATTAATAACGGATAATATAAAAGTTAAACGACGAGTTCGACAAGGCGATATAATTTCACCTAAACTGTTTACCTTGACCCTCGAAGACATAATTAAATCAACAGATTGGGAAAACAGAGGAATATGTATTAACGGAAAATACCTAAATCACCTTAGATATGCGGATGATATACTCCTGATCTTCTCGGAACGACTAGAACTGGGATTAATGTTGAATGAACTTCATGAAAAATCACTGCAAAAAGGCCTAAAAATTAACTTCAACAAAACAAAAGTAATGACAAACACGGAAGACCAAGAGGCAATAAAAATAAAAACAGAAAAAATAGAACAGGTAAATGAGTATATCTATCTAGGACAAGCAATCAGAGCTAACAGAGAAAATCAAACAGCCGAAATATCGAGACGAGTAAGAATGGGATGGGCAGCGTTCGGCAAACTTTCTTACGTTTTAAAAAATCAAACAATCCCTCTATACTTACAAAGCAAGGTATATAACTCTGCATAATACCGGTGCTCACCTACGGAGCACAGACATGGATATTTACACAGGCCAATTTGGATAGGATAAGGAAGGTACAAAGAGCGATGGAGAGACAAATGTTGGATGTATCACTTAGAGATAGAAAACGTAACCAGTGGATCAGAACCAGAACAAAGACAGTAGACGCGATAGAATAAGCAGCAAAACTGAAATGGAAATGGGCTGGACACAATGAACGTCTCCAAGACAGACGATGGAACAATGCCATCGGAAAGTGGCGTCCATACAATGCAAAGAGATCAAGAGGCAGACCACAGATGAGGTGGAAAGATGACATCAGGAAACAAGGAGGTCCCACATGGCAGAGAACAGCTCAAGATAGGGAAAGATGGAGAGAACTGGGGGAGACCTATATCTAACAATGGAAGGATAGAGAATGGGTTAAAAAAAAATTAGGCCTTTACAATAAATCCCACCCCATCTATGTGTTAGCTTTCATTGCAGCTATAATATATATGTAATGGGTTCTCCTGTTAATAGTGCCAGTTCCCGTCAACCGCATTTCCTGCAGTGCTAAAACATCTACTTTGTATGTGTTCACTATGTCTAGTAAAGATGTGATTGCTCCAGTTCGGTACAGGGTTCGGCTATTCCATCTTCCTAATGTCAATTCCATTTTTCGTTTGCAGAGTCGTCGTTGTGAGTTCCGTCCAGCTAATAGTTCCTGAGGTTCCGTAACATATGTTTTTATACAGGAAGAGCTCAGCCTCTAGCCCAACCCCCAACCTGGAGGGCCAGGAACTCTTCTGTTAGGATTACCATACCTTAGTCTGTTTTGGTTCGCGGGTGGTATTTTTATTTCCCAACTATCCATCGATCCTATGACCGGTTAAGGCGTTTCTCTATCCACCACCTGGGATGATTCCACGGAGTTATATCTTCCAGTTCATTTTTTACATCCTCAATTTCATCTTTAAATTTTTTTAGATGCAAAAAAGTTTACTACTTTTACCCCGGGCTTCCTCCTAAAACCCCCCTCACAGAGGGGTAAAAACATGAAAAAATCGATTTACCAAGAAATTGTATACTGTAGAAAAAAATGCTTTAAATAAAAAATGTAGCCGAGATAATTTTAAACATAAGCATTTTTTGTACAGAATGAACCGCTCTGTTAGAAACAACGCTTTTTACGATTCTCTTGAGATCAATAAAATTAATCACTTTCATTGGCCTGTTGTACTAAACTTTTTATTTTTAGAGATCATTTTTTAAAACCTATGGCATGAAATTCCAATATTGAGTTGTGGTAACAAATATGAGGCATTTGAAATATGAATAAAAAACGCAGAATTTAATGTTTTACATTACAAATGATCATACGTCACGGAAAATGTATTTAAGAAGACTGTAAATATACGGAGACGATAACGTCTCGATTTAATTTGAGTCTCTTACCACTCCCTAACACGTGTTTCTGGGTCTACCCGTTATCAGAGTGAGTTTGTAATAAGACTCAAAACAAATCAAAACGCACCGACTACTCTGGCAATTATAGGAAAAATAATTACCAGAGTATGCTACTAGAGACCTCTAGTGAGGAAAGATGAAGTTAAATGTATCCATAACAATTAAAGTAAACTGTATACCCAAGCTTAATCAAGCCACTCAGTTCAATCCAATCAAGTCAGAGTAGTCGGTGCGTTTTGATTTGGTTTGAGTCTTCTTACACTCTCTCTGATGACGGGTAGACCAACGTGTTAGGGAGTGGTAGGAGACTCAAATTAAATTGAAACGCAACCGTCTTCGTATATTTATCGTCCTTACTAGACGCAATGAGTACAAGAATGATGGTAATTGTTATAGGTAAATTGTTGATGCATAGTGGAATATAAATATTCCCAGCATCGCTCTAAATGGCTTGATTTAGCTTGGGTATACAGTTTACTTTAATTGCTGTCGACACATTTAACTTCATAAGAAGACTGTTTTGAATAAAGGATAATTGTTTTGAATAAAGGATTGAGGAAAGAATAAAGGAAGATGAAGTGTAGAAGGTTCTTTGAAAAGATATAGCAATGTTTATGTCGGAATAAACAAAAATTAATCTCGAATGAATAAGATTTATCAGCCTGCAAATATGCTAGTGTTAAGTCTGTGCCACACTATACTATCATTACAAGCTTTAGAGATTTTAATCTTGATTTTGTAAATGGGTGCTTGAATATTTAGTTGAAGTAACCTTATTTATGTACTATTATTTTTGTAACTTCGGTAAAAATTTAAATGAATTACCATTCAATGAACCTTTTGACGTAGCTATTTATAGAATAATAATGCACACTTCCTTTCAACGTTTCGATATTAAACATAAGATAGTGTTGTTTTTATTGTACCATTAACAACCACAAACAGTATTTTTCACGAATATTTAATAAGACTCGGTATGTGTAATACAGGAATAAAATTAAAACATTAATCCAAAAGAGATGTATAAATTCCTCAGTTCGCTCTATATGAATTATATTTTACAGCATAGTTTTTCACAGTCTTTCTTTTAACGGTACACTTTGCTACCGACGTCACTCAACACGTTCTAAATTATTACGACTGGAATCCAAATCGTGTTAAACCGTCTCTTGAAATGTTTATATGAAGGGTGCAATAAGAACCCTCAACATTTTTAATAGCGTTGTTCTTAGTTAGTACCTATAACATCCATTTTTATAGGCACGGATCATACGAATAGAAAAGATTACTTATAACCTAGTCAGCCCTATGAAATTTAGCACTTTAAAGTAGACAGCAATTTATGAAGTAGTTCTTTTGACCATTTTATCTTGGACATTTTGCGTCATTTATTGTTCTTCTTCTTCTTCTTCCTTCTTGTATGTAGGCTTTAAAGCCTGTTTCTTCTTCAATATTAGCCTCCTAAATTGCTTTAATTGTCGCACCATTTTTTTCTTGGTCTGCCAATACTTCTTCGTCCATTCGGTGACTTATCTCGTGCTATTTGTACTATTCTATCCTCAGTAATTCTACTGAGTGTTCGCTCCACTTCTGCTTTCGTTTTGTTACCTATCCATTTTTCTATATTACATGCTCTTCTCATATTTTCGATCTCTCCCTATCCAACAGACTTTTCTCTTATATTCGTCGGAGTATTTTCATCTCTGTTGTTTCTAGTAGTCGTCTCGTTTTAGATCTGTCAAGTACATGGTAGACAGTAAGCGCGAAATATTAAATACACAGCTTTTGGTTAACCAACATCCAATTGACAGAGTGAACAGCTACACATACCTTGGTACCAACATTAACAGCCAATGGGATCACTCCAGTGAAATAAAACAACGCATAGGAAAAGCGAGATCAGCGTTCATATGATGAAGTCTCTTTTCAGAAGTCATGATTTACCACTTGCTACCAAAATCTCTCTCATTAGATGCTATGTATTTTCTACCTTATTATACGGAGTAGAGGCCTGGACACTTTCCGAAGCTTCTTAAGAAAACTAGAGGCATTAAAGATGTGCTGTTACAGACGTATCTTAAGTCTAGAGCTTCTGTTGCTGCTTCTTCAATGTTGTTTTTAAATTTCTCCCAGCTCGCTTTCACATCTTCGATGTCTATTTGTTTCAGCTGTATCTTCTGTGGTAGCCTCCTTTGGTACATATCTTTTATAGAGTCGTTCATTTGGTGTACAGGTGATTTCCTGTAGAAAATTTTGTTTTGGTGTTATTTTCATTCTTATCTTTGCTAGTACTAGTTTGTGTTCACTTCCTGAGTCTGCTGACTTTAAAGTTCGGATATCTAGAATTGCTTTGGGTAGATGTTTTATTTTTCAATACTGGTATATTATACTAAATTTGTTATTTCTTGACTATCTTTGTTACCATATTATCTTTTATTATTTAGTAATTCATATTTTATGTTTTCTTCAACGTTTTGGTTTTGTTTCGCACCTTACGCCATTGCCCGATAAGTAAATTATAATTGCTTGCTTACAGTCTCACTAACCTTAGAAGTGCTTAAAATCCTAAAATTCACGTATACCTTCTTTTCTTTTTACAAAATAATTATGTAAGGCTGATTTTGTCAAGATAATAATCGTTGTACAGTGTCGTTTCTGCTTTTATACCTAGTCCCCAAGGTATATTTTCATAATCTCTTTTGAATTTTGCATGAATTACTGGTACTCTTAGACTCTTACTTTTACGACTATAAGTAAAGAAGTCACACTGCAGCCTGTAAGATCCATTTTGTCTCATTTTACTTGCCTACTTTGCTGGTTTCTCCGTGACTAGTGTATCTTTTGGAGTCCTATCCTCCCAGGAAGTATAATATACCCAGAGTCTTTATGTCACTTACGTCAGGCAAATCCTATCGAAAATAAAGTGCCTTTGAGTTCTTCAGGGTGCAATTTGAGAGAATATGTAGAGGTGGTCATCTACCTCACAGAATCTGCATTCTGATGTTTTCAGTCTACTATAGCCTCCACGTATACCTGTTACAATACGTAGTCTTTTTAGGAAGTCGATGAAAATTAGCGCGCACCAACAAATCCTATAATCACTCGTTATAGACGACGACGTCGTCGAAGCAGTTATAGTGAAGCTATCTGTGAACAAGCACTCGAGGAAGAAGATCTTGGTCTGATAATAAATGGTGAAACGATCAACAATATAAGGTATGCTGACGATACAGTTCTCCTAACGGGAACGCTAGTAGAACTACAATATCTCGTTCAAAGTCTCAATATATACTGTAACAGTTACGGTAGGCTTGAAAATTAATTTGAAAAAAACTAAATTTATGGTAATCACGAAATCAAAGAACATCAGAGCTAATCTTGTAATAGACAATACAACGATTGAGCGTGTGCCCTGTTATAATCTAGGTGCTTATATCACAGACGATACTGATCAAACAAAAGAGATTAGATGTAGAATAGAAATCGCTAGATTAGTATTTAATAGAATGCGCAAACTCTTTTGCAATCGTGATATCGATATAAAGTTACGAATACGAATGCTGCGGTGTTATGTCTTTTCTACCGTGTTATATGGAGTTGAGGCTTGGACACTAAACAGTTGACCATAAAAAACATCGAATCTTTCGAGATGTGGTGCTATAGGCGCATTCTCAGAATTTCATGGATGGACCGCGTCACTAACACGCAAGTACTCCAAACTTTAGACAAAAGATGCGAAATTCTAAATGAGATAAAAACTAGAAAGATGGAATACTAGGGGCACATTGTGAGAGGTGAAAAGTACGAACTTTTAAGAAACATCATGCAGGGCAAAATTAAGGGCAAAAGAAGTGTGGGAATGGTTCGGGTGTAGTTCGATTGAACTTTTTAGGCGCGCTGCTAACAAAGTCGCAGTGGCCATGATGATTTCCAATCTCCGCTAGGAGTAGCACGAGAAGAAGAAGAGATATACTGCAGAATTTGCATAGCCAACAGGTGTTAATTTTTGTTCAATCTCCTTCTTAAGTCATCAATTATATCGAAAAATACAAAGATAAAACTCTACAAAACAAGACCTGGACTCTAACAAAAAGTAATAAAAATATGTTAGGACGTTTCGAAATAAAAATAAATAAGGCTAATTTATGGAGTGGTGAATAACAATGAAGTGTAGAGAAGACGATACAACTTCGAAGTTTATAAAAAATACCAAGAACCTGATATCGTTAAATATATTAAGATATCTGAGGTGGTTAGGGCATGTAATACGGATGGAACTAACTGACCCAGCTAGAAAAACGCTTTTTACTAGACCCATTGATCAGAGCAGAAGAAAAAGATCCAGAACAAGGTTCCTTGATAACATTGATGAAAACATGATAAATATGGGAATGGTTGCTTGGCGGAGGAAGGCGATGGATAGGAACGACTGGAGAGAAATTCTTGAGGAGGTTTGTTTCTACCGTTTGTTCTATTCGTTTTTATAACTTCACTGTATAATACATTTATTCAGAAAGTCATGCTTTTTTGGCATGCCGATTTAGGACATACTTCAATATTGACTTTCATCAACGTTAAATCAGGAATTAGGTGTAATAATTTCTTCATTGATCATCTTATATATCCTCTTTGTTTTTACGGTCTCCACTAAGATTTGCAGATATGTAAACGCAAAAATTGCTTTCCTAGTAGCCGTTGGATATCCTGTGATGCATCCATAAGCTACCCTTTAAAGCTTGACGAGATTATTCCTCGTATTGCATAGATTGACTCTACTTCTTTAAATCGCTGCTCCGTAAGTGATGATTGGTCTCACTATTGTCGCCTACATTCAACTCAGAATTTTTCGGATTACATCCAGTATTAGGGCGGTAAAGGTTCCGAGGAATACACCAACAACAGTTATGGAATCATTATTGGACTTCCCTTGTCTGCACATTGCTGTAAGGACGGAGTTAAGAATGGCATATTATAGACAGCGGGAAAACCTGATTAATCTAGTGGTTAGATCAGGACATACTAACATCATAAATGAAATTAGGGATACCATATGGATAATAACTTCTTAACATGTGGTACGTAGATAGATGCCTAAAGTTCCTTTACAGGTGGACATCCACGAGAGAAATGTGGCAGAGAAGAAACACAACCCAGGCAGTAAGGTTACACCTGGTACATAGAAAAACCTAAAACTGTAAAAGGGTTAAACGTAGGAATCTCAAGTGAAAATATAAACATTCTTATTCTAGTAGGAGAGTGTATCTCTGTATTTCAGGCAGAGATTTATGCAATCTTGCATTTTATAAGAGAAATTAATATGAGGACGTTTGGACTGATGCTGATCAATATATGTACAGATAACCAAGCGGTTATGGGTGCTCTCAGCAGCCCTAAGGCATCATCTACATCATTGGCTTTTACAACTCTTCGTGAATTTTTGCCGCGTTTACTATTGCTTCCATGATTCCGATCCTGTGCTATTATATTCCCATGGCCTTATTTCCATCTTCTCCAGGTCTTCCTGACTGCGTCTTTCAGCCCTAACCTAACCTAAAGAATACTCTACGGGAATACTGAGAACTTAATTGTCTAGAGGAACATGACAGTGTCATATTAGTATGAGCTCCAGTTCATGGAAGGATACATGGACAGCCTTAGGAGTGCCATCGTCCGCATCAATAAAAGATCTAGATCCAAACACAATTCTCTATCTGGGAACGGATAACTGGTCAAGCACATGCCAAAATGTATCTGGGATAGACATAGGCTAATAAGGCTGGATTACTAAGGAAAACAAGTAGAAATCAGCTAAGAATCATAAAAAGCCTCCTTACTTGACCTATAATAGTCAAGGAACACCTAAATATAATGCAGATTTAAGCTGCATAGTCTGCGGCAGGGAACCTAAAACAGTCAACCATATTTTACAGGAGTGTGAGGCACTAGATCAAACACAAAAAACATTTTTTTGATACTAACAAGTATCCAAAACAAATAATACCTGCCCACTGGACCTATACAAGTGGCACAGGTTTTTATAATTATGGAATGGATAAATGGAAGATGTTCCATAAGTAAAATGACTTCATTACGACAGAAACGACTTTCGAAAAAAAAAGTTTGTATGGAGATTTTTATTATTGGAAACTTTGTCATTAAAGCAGTCATGTACAATAAAAGCACCTACATTTATTACTTTTTTTCAATGAGTATGAGTACAGTATCCTTATCCAATCCAACTTAATGGACATGCGCACTTCATTAAACATTTGTAATTGAGCAAAAACTTAATTTTCACAATTTCTACCTTCCATTTTTCTATCACCAATTACACCAACTCCATTTCTAGTCCTTTTTACATGCATATAATAGTTTGTATGTTATATCTTTATAATCTTTATAATCTATATTAAGCTTCCTTTTAAAATACTCCTTATGAGAGTATGCGGACTATGCTACCACAGAGGTGAATTTGCATAGATTTACATTGATGCTTAAATGCAATTTTCATCAACAATCTAACTAAAAACTGAATTAACTGGCACAGATTTACAAATTTTTGTATAGGTATATGATCAGTTAGCCAGATCATTCTGGGCCATATGCCTTAAAATACATTTACATTATGAATTGGATAGGAATATCTATAACCTGCTAAAATGAAATACTACGACAAAATTATCAGCAAAAATTACTGTAAATAATCTTAACTCACAAGAATAAATTAAATTGAACTAAATAGCATTAAAATGCGTTTACAAAAAATCTACTGCAAAAGTTAAAAAGAGGGATTTAAAACGTTAAAAAAGAATGTGTTACTTACAGAAGGATCATCTGATAATCCGAATAACTACTGGTTTGTCACTCTCTCATGGACTTGCAATAGGGGGCCATCATCTTGGTGAACCCTCGGGGAGGCCATTGATTGTGATGTGGTTGTTGCAATTTGAGAAGCAGGAGGGGTTGTGCCGGGAATTATAGAATTAATAATAGGAGGTAAAGTATAATATGTAGCTACTGTAACGAGGGCGTTGAGGTATAAAGAGTAGCTACTGAAACGTAGGGTGTAGGTGATAAAGCGCTTGGTTTTTGTCGAATGTGTGATGTAGGATAACAGTAGATATTTTGGTCGACTTTAAAAAATAAATTGCATGTTGTCAGTTGTTTGTCAAACAGGAAATTAAAAAAGAATCTGTCGACTATTGTCGTTGGGTACATTTTGTACGTCAAATCTCTTTTGTCATCACTATCGCTAAACATTTTTTGGATGCTTGTTTATTTTGTTGACTTGGACCTATATACATAGCAAATTTAATTTTTTTGCAACCCGCAATTACATATATCGACGTATATTTTCTTTACTGTCTTGTCCACGAAATCCTCTATCTTCAGATTCTACGCGAATATTTTCGTATATCTTTTTTTTCATCATCATCATTGGTGCTACAGCCCTATCAAAGAGCATCGACCTTCCCAAGTCTATTACGCCAGTCAGTTCTATCCATTGCCAACTGTTGCCAGTTTGCTGCGCCTAATTTTTCTACCATCCTCATCTACACCATCCCTCCATCTGAGTTTTGGCCTACCCCTACTTCTACTTCCCACAGTTTGTGACATAAGGATTCTTCTAGGAGGGTTGCTCTGTTGTAATCTAGCCAGATGTCCTGCCCATCTTAGTCTTCGTATTTTTATAAGAGATACTACGTCTTGACCACCAAATATATGTTTATATCTGTGATATATCTCGTATTTGTACCTCTTTCTCCAAACACCATTTTCACAGATGCAACCGAATATTCTTCTCAGGATCCTTGGTTTAAATATAAGCAGGAGGTTTTCATCTGCCTTAGAAATGGTCCATGTCTTCGATCCATATGTCAACACTGGTTGTATAAGGGTTTTGTATATGGTTATTTTTGTTTTTTGGCTTAAGTTTCGGCTTCTCATATGTCTACTCAATCCAAAATAGCATTTGTTTGCTAGGATTATTCTTCGGTTGATTTCTTCCGTCATGACGTTCATATCTTGGGGTGGACCTACCGGTAGAGTACCCAAAACTAGACGAAACATTGCAAGCAATTAACAAATTGAAGAACGCAAAAGCTCCAGGCTCTGACAATATACGAGCCGAATTTCTTAAGTACGGAGGTGAAACTTTACATAGAGACAATTACACAAACTAATAACACTTATATGGAACGAAGAGAAAATACCAACAAAATGGCACGAAAGTGTCAGAAGTGTCAGAAAATAATTCCTATCCATAAAAAGGGAGACAGAACCAAGTGCTCTAACTATAGAGGCATCTCCCTACTTAATACGGCGTACAAAATCTTATCGAACATCCTATTAAGTAGACTAACACCTTTTGTAGAAAATTTCATAGGGGAGTACCAAGCCGGATTCAGAAAAAATAGATCGACCATAGATCAGATTTTTACTCTCAGGCAGCTGCTTGAAAAAGGATGGGAATTCAATAGAACCATTCATAATCTCTTCATAGATTTCCGACAAGCATACGACAGCATTAAAAGGGATCAGATGTGGAATGCAATGGCAGAACTTTCAGTTCCAAAAAAAATTATCCAGCTCGTTAAAGTTTGTGTAAATGGCTGTAGATCTAGAGTGCGGATAGGTAACAAGCTCTCAGAGTCGTTTGAAATAAACAGTGGACTGAAACAAGGAGACGCGCTGTCACCTCTTCTTTTTAATATAATCCTGGAAAAAGTCGTAAGAACTGCACAAATTAGAAACAGAATACTACTGCATACGCGGATGACATTGACATTGTAGGAAATACCGTCACCAATGTAAAAGAAACCTTCAATAAATTAGAGAGAGAGGCAAAAAATACCGGTCTAAGGGTCAATGAAGAGAAAACCAAATATATGTGCATTAACAGACAAAAGTGACGAGATAGAATAGGACAAAATGTAACAATAGACCCTATAACTTTGAAAGAGTGGAGAGTTTTAAATATCTCGGAGCGACTATCACCACAGATAACGATATCACGGAAGAGATAAAAGGGAGAATTCAGGCAGCAAACAGATGTATGTATAGTCTCCACAACACTGTTAAATCCAAGAGCCTAACACGAACATCAAAAATCAGGATATATAAGACAGTAATTAGACCGGTGCTCATGTATCGGTGTGAGACGTGGACGCTGACAAAAGCAATGGAAATAAACTCAGATGCTTTGAGAGAAAAATCCTCAGAAAGATCTTCGGTCCCTATCACGATCCGAATACTAACCAATACCGAATGAGAACAAATGCCGAGGTCAAACAAATGTATAGTGCTAGCGACGTAGTCCAAGAGATTAAATCCCAGCGTCTAAGATGGGCTGGCCATGTTCATAGGCTCCCTAATAACCGCCTTACCAAGGTAATCTGGGAAGAAGTCCCGACAGGGAGAAGGCCCTTAGAACGTCCATGAATGCGATGAAGAGATAATATATGGTCATATTTGAGAACAATGGGGCTACCCACTGACTTAAACATCATGGACGACCGTTCGAGATGGAAGCAGGTTGTGCAGTTGGCCAAGACCCACCCCGGGTTGTAGTGCTACCAGAAGAAGAAGATGACGTTCTCCTTTGTGATCAGTGAGCCTAAATATGTGAATTTGTCCACCACTTCAAAGGTAGAGTTATCAACAGTGAATTGGTGGCCGATGTTTCTGGCTCTATTGTTGGGTGTTAATGCCATTATCTTAGTTTTCTCCTCATTTACTTGCAGGCCCATATTTTTTGAGGCATTTGACAAGGTGGTATACATTTCTTCTAGTTTGCGTGTTGTGCTGGCAACTAGGTCAACATCATCTGCATATGCCAAAATTTGGTATGATTTATTAAATGTTTCCCCTGTTGTCTATTTGGGCATCCCTGACCGCCTTTTACAGAGCTATGTTGGAAAGGAGACACGCCAGCGCATCTCCCTGTCGTACCCCAACATGCGTTTCAAATGCCTGTGATTGTTCGCCCTATATTTCGATTTTGCAAATAACTTTACGCATTGTAGCCTTAACCAATCTTATCAGTTTATCGGGGATGTGGAATTCATCCATGGCTTCATACAATTTATTTCTTCGGACACTATCATAGGCCGATTTAAAATATACGAAAAGATGGTATGTGTCGATATTGAACTCATTGGTTTTTTCCAATATTTACCTTAGCACAAAGATCTGGTCTGTTGTTGATCGACCAGGCTTAAAACCACTTTGATATTCGCCAAGAAGCTCCTCTGAATATGCACTCAGGCGACTATATAAAATACTCGAAAATATTTTGTATGCTGTATTAAGGAGGGTTATTCCCCTATAGTTTCTACATTCCAATTGATCACATTTTTTGTGTAGCGGGCAAACGATCCCAATACACCACTCTTCCGGAATTTGTTCCTCATTCCAGGCTCTCAGTATGATTTTATATACATGGTTGGTCAGAGTAGCACCTCCACATTTAATAAGTTCCGCGGGTATACCATCACTTCCTGGAGATTTACTATTTTTTAGGTGTTTTATTGCATCCCGTACTTCTTTCAATGGTGTATTGTTGCCTGCTCCTGGGGGTGGTTGATTTGGATCTTCTACTTTGATAGTAAGCAGTTCTTTATAGTGTTCCACCCACCTTTTCAATACTTCTTCTTTTGTATTGATCATATTGTATCCACCATGTACAGAAATCAACGTAGTGCGTGGATGGATTGAAATATTTTTAAAGATTGGTTTTTTGACGAACCTACTAAAAAAGAAAAACCTACCAAGAAAAGCTATTTTTCTTTTAGACAACGCGCCAATCTCTCATTCAACCTCTGGACCAAGGAATTTTAGAGACTATGAAACGGAACTATTGTCAAAGGCTTCTCCAAGTGTTGTTGACCTGTTTGAATGAGGGAATGACTGTGTGACAGTAGCCCTTTAAAAGATCACCGTTAAGGATGTGTCTTACTGGATAGCTTCAGCGTGGAATGATGTAGGTAAGAGTAACAACTTTGCAAAAGTCATGGAGAAAGATTTTTCAAATTGAAGCAAAAAATTATGGAATTATGGAAAACATAACAATGACTGTATTGCTGAAATAGTAGACCTCGCTAATCAGTTACCAACGAAACTGCCGATAAATGACGAAGACGTCAACAAGTGGATTATGCAAGATTAGCAAATGGAACTGACTGACGATGCAATCGCAGACATGGCTATTAACCCACACAATGTCGCTGAGGATGACACAGATGATATATGCCCCTCCTTATCATTACATAGTCCGATCCTTGGTTTAAATTCTTTTCTTGCATTATTTACATTTTTATAGAATTTTCTTGTTTGATTTCTCTTTTTTAATGCCTCAAGTTCTTCCAATATTGTATTTTCATAATATTCATATATATATATATATATATATATATATATATATATATATATATATATATATATATATATATATACCGGGTGGTGAATCGTCAAACGGACCATAGGAAACTCAATGGTAAATTCTAAATTGTTGAATTCCTGCTTCCCTAATTATTTTACACCAAAAGTCATGGGAAACTATTTGTAGAGGACTCAAATATGTATCGAAAACAACTGTTAAAATTATTCTACGACTTAAACGTATTCCAAAATTTTGCTAAAATATAATACATTTTTCAGGCCACCCCTAAAAGTTAGGCCACACGTAATGCAAGAATATATATTATTACGTTTGTGTTTTATCATATTTATGTCAGATGTTTGACAATTTGAATTGTCAATTTTTTTATTTTATGATTAAATTATAAACAATGAGTTTTACTAAATACTACTACTAATGAACATTATTACTTTGTGAACAATAAATTATATTGTTTACAAATCGATCAATATAAATGTACTCAGTTGACGAAAAATCGCATAATGTTGTACTCAGGCAATAGCGCGAACCTTTTCCTGCCACTACCGGATCTTTATTTAACGTAAGATATTCTAATTCACTAAAATTTAATTCCATGTTAAAACTATAACAAGTGTTATAATAAAACATGAATAAAAAATTTTTATTATTGCTTTTTTCTCCTCAACTGAGTACATTTTTTAATCAACTTAATTTTTTTTTAACAATAAATCACAAAATTTTGGCCATTTAAATCATAGATAAATGTAATATAATTGATTTAAATATTGTCAAATATCAGAAAACAATAATATGACAAAACGCAACACGTAATACACATTTTTTCACAGAAAAATGTATTATATTTTAGCAAAATTTTGGAATACCTTTAAGTCGTAGAATAATTTTAACAGTTGTTTTCGATACATATTTGAGTCCTCTACAAATAGTTTCCCATGACTTTGGGTGTAAAATAATTAGGGAAGCAGGAATTCAACAATTTAGAATTTCCCATTGAGTTTCCTATGGACCGTTTGACGATTCACCACCCTGTATATATATATATATATATAAGAGTAAGAAAAAAGAAGTACTTGTGACTCGTTTGGAAAAAATATAACACTGTTTTTGATGGGTTGGAGTCAATAAAAGGGGCTATTTGTTGACTATTTTTTACTCGAGCTTTCAATTGTGATTACAATTTTTATCAAGAGCTTCTAAAAAATACAAAATGTCTTACAAAGTTGAACTAGAAATAAAAATGTTTTGTTAACTCACCAAATTAAAATTAGTTTTTTTATATAAAACTACTGCTTACATAATAAATACAAAAATATTAATAAAAAAATGTCTTATTCTAATAAATGTTTCTCTGAAAAATTTTAGATGAAGTTTCTTAAGAAAAAAATTGAATTTATAAACAAAAATAGAATAGCTACAACCAGCCTAAAATGTCATAAATACTAACTTAAAATTTTTTATTTTTGACATATTGTCAAAAATAAAATTTTGTTTAAAAAATTCTTCTTTGTTTAGTAACAAAAAAGAAGAATATTTATTCACCATTGATAGATGCCCGAAAAAATGTAACAAATACATGGAAAATTCAAAATGTGATATTTTACTGACTGCATAAATTAAATAGAAATTATATAATTATAAATTTTGCTTAAATTTTGAATTTCTGACCTTTTGTTTAAATTATTATCACTTTTGCTAATACAAACCATTTCCAAAAAAGTTCTTTTAAATTTATTAAATATTAAAATATTAAAATTTTATGTAATGAAAGTAATCTTATGTAATTAATGTAAATTAATGTAATTTTATGTAATTATTTAAGTTAGTATTTATGACATTTTAGGCTGGTTGTAGCTATTCTATTTTTGTTTATAAATTCAATTTTTTTCTTAAGAAACTTCATCTAAAATTTTTCAGAGAAACATTTATTAGAATAAGACATTTTTTTATTAATATTTTTTGTATTTATTATGTAAGCAGTAGTTTTATATAAAAAACTAATTTTATTTGGTGAGTTAACAAAAACTTTTTTATTTCTAGTTCAACTTTGTAAGACATTTTGTATTTTTTAGAAGCTCTTGATAAAAATTGTAATCACAATTGAAAGCTCGAGTAAAAAATAGTCAACAAATAGCCCCTTTTATTGACTCCAACCCATCAAAAACAGTGTTATATATATATATATATATATATATTATATATATATATATATATATTATATATATATATATATATCAGATATATTTTCATATACCCAATGCTCCGATGGATGTACTTCTCTTCTCTTGTGAGATCTTTATATTTTAGTTCCTTTTCTCGGTTTCTTCTTTGCTGTGTATATGCATTGGTATATATGGTTATATGCATTGTTCTTTCTTCTTGTAATGTCCTCGCACTCAGCATCGAACCACTCTGCGTGGTGGTGGTCTTTGCGGCCTAGAATGTTATTTGCTGCGTCTTTAATATAATTTTTACGCATTTCCCATTGTTCACTAATTGTTAGATTCTCTTTAGTTATGTATTTAGTTTCGATATAGTTTTGAAACCTTTCTACCGTTTGCGGATTTTTGAGGAGTTCAATATTAAGGCGCCTTGTTTTGGTACTTCTCTCCTTCTTCGCATTTGAGATTCTAGCCCGAATTCTTGTGCCAACTAGAAAATGATCTGAATCAATATTGGCGCCTCGATAGGTGCGGACATCCATAAGGTTGGAGAAGTGTCTAGCATCTATGATCACATGATCAATTTGGTTGTTCGTTAATCCATCAGGAGAGGTCCAAGTCCCCATATGTATATTTTTGTGTAGAAAACATGATCATGTTCTTTGAGGCTGCGAAGGTGACTACTCGGTGTCCATTCGAATTAGTATTATTATGGAGACTATATTTACCAATGTGCGGTAGATATATTTCTTCTTTTTCGATTTTTGCGTTAAGATCATCGATTACTATTTTAATGTCATTTTGGGACAATTGTCATATGTTCTTTCTAATTAATCATAGAAATCGTCTTTCGCTTCGTCTTTCTTGTCCTCTGTTGGAGCTTGTACATTAATAAGGCTAATATTAAAAAACTTGCCCTTGATCCTTAAACAGCTCATTCGCGGATTTATCGGCTTAAAATCTATAACCAAGTGCTTGACTTTATTATTGACTATAACGGCTGTCCCAAATTCATGTCTGGTTCTATGGCAACTATAGTATACATTGTAGTTTGCTTTTTGGATTATGCCATGGCCTGTCCATCGTACTTCTTGTATTGCAGTAATATTAGCATTATATTGTGCTAATATATCACACAGTTTGCGGATGTTTCCAGGTTCGTTAAGTGTGCGAACGTTCCAGGTAAATACATTAAGATCATTATTTCCATTATTCAGGTCCTTATTTCGTTGCATAGGTCGTCGTCAAGATTTCCCTGCGGCATTTTTGACTTTCGATTTCATAACTATGGGGTTTTACCGTACCGGGTTGGGTAGTTAACCCAACTCCAAACCCCCTTTTCGGAGGGCCATTTCATCCGCTCTCGTCAGTTCCCGACCAAACTTTCCACCCGGATTGGATACCGGATCTCTTAACAGGGGACATCAGCGTAAAGGTGAGAATCGGATTTGAGCAGAAGAGGCTAGTTGGAGTAAACTGGAATTAACTCCATGTAACTCCAAAAATGTCTCTTTTTTACCTAATTCTTTATTTCCTGGTACTTTTTTTCACTATGATCAATAATAATTTGTATTGGAAGTAAGATAAAGGCCTTGTTGGAGGAATTTATTGCGTTATTTTTTCCATTTACACACTATTAAAAATTATACAGGGTAGTTCTGGTCTTCTTATCTCGGTAGACCGATCTGCTAATTGAGTTTAATTCTTTTTGTCTTTTGTAGCTCTGATTCTACTCCTGATTTAATCATTTCTAATTAACTTCTGTTTTGCATAATAATTTTGCAATCCAGCCTACTGGAAAAAAATCGAAAATTTTCAAATTTATAGTAGGCCCTAAATAAGGCCCTCAGATAGTTGCGGATATTTTTTTACATATAAAGGACGGCTCAAACTTTCAAACGTTTTTTGTAAAATTCAAATCGGTTCACTAGGAGAGCCTAGAAATTTTTTTAAAGTTGTAAACATTTTTTAGACTTATAAACAAATTAAATAACTTTACGAGCTTTAAACATATCAGTTTCAAAATTTCTACACTTAAAGAACATTAAAAGACGTTTCTTTTAAAAAAAAGATACACTCGGCTTACTGGTTGCCGGGATATTGAAGGTCAAAGTTGGCATACATCTGACGGCCTTATTTAGGGCCTACTATAAATTTGAAAATTTGCGATTTTTTTCCAGTAGGCTGGATTGCAAAATTATTATGCAAAACCTATCCGACCGATCTTAACACAATTTAGCACACGTTTTAAACATATTAAAAAGTTTTTCTAGGCGGAATATGGAGCTTGTACGTCAAGTTTAGAAAGTTGAAAACATTAAAGGATTTACTAATTTTTTGTACTTTTTTTTCCAATTATTGGTACTTTTTTCAACAATAAACATTAAATTTTCAATTTTTAGCTAACGAAATATTGTGTAAAATTAAATAACGAAACTTTTAACTTCTTATAATTTTTTCTCTAGGATCAATATTTTCCGAATTATAAACGAAAATAGGAGCAAAAAAATGTGAAATTTTCAATTGTTTTCAGATTTTGTTAAATAAAAAATTTAGCACAGGGTTTGCGACTGGCGCATATCGTGATTATCGATATTGGGCACATCCTGAAGGGATTCCAGCAAAAAATAGCTTCTTATGGAAAATGTCCAATCCAAAACAGATCCCGCCTAGACTATATATTCTTCAGAGCTGTTTGTTTCGATCTCAAAAATATGGGAAAGAGATTTTTAAACTAAAGACAAATTGTTTTACAAACAAAAAATCTAGAAACCAAAACGTCAAAGAATTTATTTTATAATTTGTGGTTTATCCCACAAAAAATGGATCATCATAAGAAATTCTAAAATCGGGACACAAAAAGTGCATGAAAAATTATACCACTTTATACGCAGAATATGGCAAGCAGAAATAATGCCGGAAGGATGGAGTAACGCAATTATGTGTCTTCAAAAAGGGGATAAACCACGGTCTGAGAATTATAGAGGGGTTGTCATTCAGGATATTGTATATAGTGTGCCGGCGAAAGTAATACACAAAATATTAAATATATTTAGGACTCGTATAGCCGAAATAAAAAAGTAAAAGAAGTCTAGAGCAAATCGATAGATTAGGGAAAAACGTAATGCAGAGAATTCTTAAAAATGACAAAATTTTTTTTAGTTGTTATTTTTTGGCTTAAGATACTTTGGTATATACTTGTTCTTTAAATTTAAACAACTTTTATTATATATTAAACACTTTAAAGTACTATAAATTTATTAGGTAGTAATTATTGGAACTTGGAATGCAAAATCTTTCCTTATGCCAAGAAAATCTCATCAACATCGTGAAAGAAATAAAAAGAATAGGAGTCAACATTCTCGGAGTCAGTGAAGTTAGGTGGTCTTGATCTAGACAGACAAACATCATGTGATAATGCCGGTAATGACGATCCTCAGCATTATAACGGAGTGGCATTTATAATTGACGAGAAAAGCAGTAAATGTGTAAAGAACTTTATACCTATATCTGATAGAGTAACTATGCTACAAATTAATACCACTCCTCGAAATATTAACTTTATTCAAGTATATGCTCATACAGGAGAAAAACCAGAAAGAGAAATACGAGAATTCTACCAAGAGATCAAACAGCTACAAGATCGCAAAGAAAAATGCTGTAAACATTATTTTGGGAGATTTTAATGCCAAAGTAGGTGAAGGGCAGACCGAAGAGGTAGTCGGAAATTTTGGTTAGGGCCAAAGAAATGATAGAGGAGAAATACTTGTCCAATTCTGCTAAGAAAAAAATCTAATGATCGCAAACACCTGGTTTAAACTACCAAAAATAAGATTACATACATGGAAAGTACCTGGAGATAATCAAAACCACATAATAAGAAACCAGAGTGATTATATATTAATTGACAAGCGTTATAGAAATGGAATCAGGGGCAGTTAAAACATATATCAGAACGGAAATCGGTTCCGACCACAATCCTGTTATCGGTAAAATCTCAATTAAACTGAAGAAAATTAAACGCAGAGAGAAGATAAAACCTAGCCTTGAAAAACTTAAAGTTCCAGCAGTATAGGCAGAGATAGAGAAAATACTCAATGATACACTCAAAGAAAGACACACACAGAACAACTACAAGACAACACAAGAAAAACAAGGGTTACATCAATGACAGACGAAATCCTAAAACTGATGGACGTAAGAAGATCTTACAAAAACTGCAATGAAGTAAAATATAAAGAAACCCAGAGAACCACCCGAAACAAAATCAGGAAAGCCAAAGAAGAATAGATAAACAGCAGGTGTGAGAACTGAGGAAATTACTAAAAAAACTGGGGACTGAGAGAGAGACTCCTTTTGGTTTAGCTCTAGGAGCTTGTGTTGGAGCTTCTTCTGTGATGGTCAGATGATAGCTAAACGCATGGATGTAGATCATCATCTATAACAGGTATCGTAGTGTAATTAGTTCAAACTTGTTTGTACAAGTATAGATTCAAGCAATTTTCTACAAATACTCGACACCAGTGCAAATTTTACTAATCAGCAAAGTCCACGAGCTTCTCCATAGAACAAGCGGCAAATTTCAATACATATAATATACCTTTAATATGTTGAACACAAAACTCGTTACACCATAGAAAATAGAAAAGTTTCTGTCTCGTCGAGAGTTATCCGAAACAGTACTTAGAAACCTCCAGAAGAATCATTATCTAGTCATACCTAGAGTCAAAAGTCAACTTAAGCACGATAATATCAAGGCTAGCCTCACTTTACAGAGCAAGTAGTACAAAAGAGTCCTTTGATTGAACAAGGCAGTAGTAAGATATCTGATGACAAGTATGATAATCATAAACCTTTGGTGCCATATTCAGAATAAAAGCTAAACAACGCAGAAAACGAAGAAAATAAGTTGATCCAGATGCCTGGTGTGCAACTGAACAGAAAAAAGACGAAGATTATTTTGGAATGGTAAAAAAGAACGTAAAGTGGACTTTCGGCGAACCAAAGAAGCCAAGAGAACTAAAGGCAAGATGCAAATGCAAGCAAAACGAAAAAGGTGTAATGGAATGTAACCGAATTACTGATGTCGGCAGAAAAGCTATATTCGATTATTGTGGACAAAGTTAACTTGGGGTGAAAAAAATGTTTGTGGATAATTCCACCAAAGCAATAGACACCAAACGCCTAGAGACAGAAAGGAAATAGACTTCATCGAGAGAGAACGATGAGGACATTGGGGATTGAAAGAATGACTGTGTTATTATCGAAAAATAGTTTCAACATAAACTGTGCACATCATATAAGAAAAATTACAAAACCTTGCACGGTTAAACTTTTGAAGAACAGTAACTGTTAACCAAATTTATCGACACTCTGCCTGCAATTGAATCTCATTATTGTCGCTCATCGACCACTAAAAAGTACCTGTTACCAGAATGGCAGTCCAAACAGGCACTGTATAAATTTGATGTGTTAGACTGGTGCAAAACGCATAACAGTAAGCCTTTGTCCGTTACGTATTTGAATGAGACTTTTGATAAGAAAAATATTGCTTCATTTAGGCCGAATAAGGATGAATACCAGAAGTGTGCAGCCTATAAAGTCGGATCTATCGAAGAATATGCTTACCAGTTACATATACAGATTGAACGAAATAAATTCGGAACATACGAAATATTATGTATCTCGGCTCAATTCTGCTGTAGGTGGTTGGCCAACAAAAGGTTGTCAAATAATTATATTATAAAAATCCAATACTTCAGCGGGCTGCTGGATTCTGAACTAATTTAAGAACTCATTCATAGGTGGTCAAACCACCTATCGCTTCCTAAAGCCGGCCACTCACGGTACAGCGTTGTCGTTCGACATAATCGGACAGAGGCGTTGTTCAATTTGTTGGTATATCTGGTGCGCCCACACACCATACTGCGCCGCAGTATTTGTTCGGTTCTCGACCATGGCAAATCAAATAATCATTTTAGCATCTCTAACTTTGTGTATAACTAAGCGTAAAAAAAACCTAAAATAAAACGTAGATTCTGGTGCAAAGAATCCAAGATTTTGGTGCAAAATAAATCTCGTCTGCCCCTGCACCCGATTTACTGGACTGCACTGCTAATTTTAATTCTCTTTTATAGGATGTTCTAAAATTGTTAATTTTTTTTTCTTACATACTCTTCATTCGCATCTTTGTTTACTTCTTGGAACTTTAAAACTAGAATGTCCATTGCCTGTTTTCGGGCGTTTCTATCGTGATACGTTTTACCTTTTATTCGCTATAAGCATTCTTGTTTTTTATATAATTTAAAAAACTCTCTTAAAAATTCTCGCTAAATCAAGCCATTTCGATTTTCTATAATATGATCAAAGCAAGTGTATAGTTAAAGTATCGTGAGTGGCCGCCTTTAGGCAAGCCCCTCTTTCGTTTATCGGAGATGGAGATTTTGAGCGGTGTTGCCAATATCATTCCACTAGATGTTTCTAAAATAACTACAAACTTCTGAAATAACTACAAACCATTAAGTTTATTTTTGTTATTAGTCTGTTGTAGTAGATTGGTAAATACAATGAAAAATATAGGCAAATATCCGATTTATTTAAAGATACGAAGAAGATATAACTCTCAAAAAGATCCGCAAATCGGATTATTACACGGCGATTGGCAACATTGACTTTGAGCTGCGCTCTAGACTATGGTGGGTTCTAAAAGGAGACGGATAGTTGAACGATATTTTATACAATGTCTAACACCGGGTATGGATTTATTTTTGTCCAAGTTTTATATTGGTCCACTATTTCAAATGCAGTTCAAACAGACATATATTAAATTGTATGATCCGTTTTAAATTCGTTCAATCTGTATGTAAAAAAAATGAAGCACGGTCAGAAAAAGTCAAGGATAAATCTGAACAAGTGTTTGTGTTTACTGCCGATCTACAGGCGGTATTGATGTCACTAAAGTCTAATGTCAGTAGACTTTACTACAACACAAAACTTCAAGTTCATAACATGTGTTTATATAATTTAAATAACCATGAAGGATTTTGTTTCTTTTCGAACGAAACCAAAGGTGGTATTAATGCTGAAGAATTTTCTTCTACCGGGTGGTGAATCGTCAAACGGGCCATAGGAAACTCAATGGGAAATTTTAAATTGTTGAATTGCTTCTTCCCTAATTATTTTAGATCAAAAGTCATAAAAAAAGGACTAAAATCTGAATTAAAGAACAAATGTTAAAACCGTTCTACGAATTAAATGTATTTCAAAATTTGGCAAAAATATAATACATTTTTCAGGCCACCCCAAAAAGTTAGGCCACACGTATTGCAATCATGTATATTATGACGTATGTGATTTATCAAATTTATGTCAGATGTTTGTTATTTTTTTTTATTTTATGATTAAAATATAAACAATGAATTTTACTAAATACTACTACTACTGAACAACAACTATTACTTTGTGAACAAAAATTATATTGTTACAAATCAATAAATATAATGAAATGTACTCAGTTGACGAAAAATCGCAAATGCTGTATTCAGGCAATAGTGCGAACCTTTTCTTTGTCTAAGTTGCGAGCACTACCAGATCTTTATTTAACGTAAGATATTCTAATACACTAAAATTTAATTCCAAGTTATACAACAATTCAATGAATTCCAGTATATTGTTAGTGTGAGCTTTATTCCTAAAAATAATTTATGGTATTTTTAAACATAAGACTATAACAAATGTTATAATAAAACATGAATAAAACATTTTTATTATTGCCCTTTTCTTCTCAACTGAGTACATTTTTTAATCAACTGATTTTTTTTTAAACAGTAGATCACAGAATAAAAATGTTGGCAATTTAAATAATAGATAAATATAATATAGTTGATTTAAATATTGTCAAATATCAGAAACATCAATATGAACGCAACACGTAATACACATTTTTTTCATGGCGTCTGGCCTGACTTTTAGGGGTGGCCTGAAAAATGTATTCTATTTTTGCAAAATTTTGAAATATGTTTAAATCGTAGAACAATTTTAACATTTGTTTTTGATACATATTTGAGTCCTCTACAAATAGTTTCCCATGACTTTTGGTGTAAAATAATTAGGGAAGCAGAAATTCAATAATTTAGAATTTCTCATTGAGTTTCCTATGGCCCGTTTGACGATTCACCACCCTGTATATGGACCATGTTTTTAGAAACTAAAGTCAAACCAAAAATGACTGAAACTGTAAATTTCATCATTAAACCATCATTATTTATTCTGATGGTTGTACTTATCAAAATTGCAACTGCGTTATGGCCAATACACTATTGAATGTAGCAGTTCAAGATGATATTACAATGGAACAAAAATTCTTAGAGGTCTGACATACATAGATGGAAGCCGACAGCATACATTCCACCATCGAACGTCGATTGCGCAATGTTGTTATCAATGTTCCAGCTGATTATCTCCAAGTACGTAAATCTGCTCGGAAAGAACATTTTAATGTAACCTACTTAGATCATAGCTGCTTCAAAAGATTTGACAATGGTAAAGTTTATAAAAGTATCAAACCAGGTATACTACGTTCCACGTTTAGAAAATAACATTGCGGAGATAGGGCCATGTATTTCTTATGGACGATAGCAACGCGGCGTTGCCACGACACACACAAGCATAATTTAGGGTTGTATAATTTGTATTTTTCATTTTCAAAAACATGAATTAAATTAATGTTTTTTAACGTAATTGACCAAAAGTGCCCATTCGAAACAAGAGATGAAAAGTAGGGAAAATGATTTTAATTAGATAAATGGTATTTACAAAAGATAATTTTATTTTATCTTATTTTAATTATAGTAACGACAGTTTATTTGTTTTTTCGGTGAGAATACGATATGCCATGAATCATAGAAATCAGTAGAAAATATCGACCGCTTGGAATGCGTATATATCTAATTACTAATTGCAACTTAAAATAATACGATGTGCGTATGTCAGCTATTTTATGTCGTTCTCTGACTACATAATGATACTAAGGCTTTTATTTAGTAGTTATTCTGACTTTACAGTTAAATGTTAATTGAAAATGAAAATTCAAAAATTAAGCAAATGGAATATCTTGGACATCCGTGCAAAAGAGAGTGTCTGAGAGTTTTGGCAACACTGATCTCCATAAGCGTAATGTTATTTTCTTAACTTGAAACAAAGAACAGGAATGTTGGTGACAGTAAAGTTCTAGATATTAGTGCTTTAAAATATAGTCCTAATGGTGACATCTTCTACAAATTAAAATTTAGCGATAAGTGGAGAGAACTGACCAAAAAAAAAATGTAGCACAATAAAAAAAAACAAGTGTTAGACCAACTATACTTTGACCGCATACCAATTACAGCATGCAAATATAATGATTTGCAAATTATAAAGGCTGTTTTACCAAAAGACTACCACGACTTTTATGATAAACTTCCATTTCGCAATTAAATCATTTAAATAATTTGTTAATTTTGACATTGCGGATAATAAATTTAATTTAATAAATAAGTATTACTTTTATATTTCAGAGAATATCTGTTTTATAAAATTAAATGTTATTTAAGCTAGTCTTAAACAGTTTTAAACGTCGAAACTTACTTTATACAAAAATCTGTGCCCCTGTAAATTTACTGAAAATGGACTCTTAAGGTCGATTCAGACACATCAGTCCCGTCACAGTCTCGGCGCCGAACCGCTCCTGTTTGGTCACAGAACTATCAACTATCTGACAGATGGGAAACTGTTCGTCAACTGATGAATGTGAATGCCGGCGCCATATTTCTATTAAAGAATATTTTGTATGACGGATTGTTCGGTTCGGCGACAGGACTGTGACAAGACGTGACTGATGTGTCTGAATCGACCTTTAGCCGACGAAGTAGATCCACTCGCACGGAAATGAGCCTATATGAAAATGATTTCTTGTAGATCAATAATTGGTGCTCTAAAAGTTGACATTAACATTGGCAAAACACTGTGGTGGCAGGGTATAATGGTAACTTTACTTTTAGGAACAAGTAGAAAAATTAAAAGTTTTGCATGTAGATTCGGCCGAATATTCCTGTTTGAAGGCTATAGTACTTTTTACCACTGGTAAGTAAGAAGTTTTATTAAGTAGCAATACATTTTGGCATGTTTGAATTGTTTAATACGATGACGCATCAAATATGAACCAATATTTTGTAGCAAGTATTTACTCTAGAATATCTTACTGCTGTTACAGTTACTAATGTTAGTGGTCATACTGCCTCGTATCAAATCTAATTTGTCTTTTTTTGTTGCCTTTTCCTATGGATTATCCGTGATTAGAATAGCTTATGCAGCAACCTTTTCGCCTCTCACCTGAAGTTTAGCATTTCTAGAAGTTTTAAGTTAGTTAAAAGCTTTTCTGTAATCTCATATCTTCGCAGATGAGATGCTCTGGTATTCCTTAGGGCGCAGTAGTTTGAGGTTCTCTGTGTAGAAGTTTCATTCTTTTATCTCCAATGTTTTCAAGTGCTCTTTTAATCAAAAATGCCCTCTAAGTGTTCGTGTTAAAATACTTAGACCTTTTTGTCTAAACTAATACAATCTTTAAACTTCTATGATGCTGAATTAAGCTATTACTAATGTATCAGTGGTATGGTGTCTAAAGATGCAGAAAAACAACGTTATTCTCAAACTAAGCAAGGTATAAAGACTTACTTGCCTTGGAATTCCATGGACTCTGAGGAATACACCAACATCAGCCATGGAGGCTCCACTGGACCTCCCTCTTCTATACATGGTTATAAGGGGGTAGCGAGAATGCGATATTATAGACTGTGAAAAAACCTGAATTACATTAAGATATAACAGAGTTATATCCCAGTTACACATAACTTCATCTGGTACTTACCAGATGATAAGGAAAGACAAGGCAATGGAAAAGCTGATGAATTTGTTAAAAGGGGATCATCTACATAATACTTCGAAAAAGAGCTGGTCTTAAAAATAAACTGTTCGCGGCCGGAAAAAAGTCTGGATTTGAAGACAGCCTACCTCCCACTAACTTAATCATAGCAGGCTTCTTTATTGGACATACTCTAGTCAAGGGACACCTGCATACAGTGAGGCTGTTACATGAAGACTTAAGCTGCAAACTCTGTGACATCAAATCTGAAACAGACAACCATATTTTGCATGACTGCGAAGCACTAGATCGCAGGCGGCAAACACTTTTAGGAAACTACCAAGCGACTCCAAAAATATATGGTCCACTGTACATGTACAAGCTGGTACAGGGCTTCAGAATTCTGAAAAATGCATATCATGGAGTTTAATAACATACGGATTCAGAAAAAAAAACAGGTCAAACTCTCAGGGCTCTCGGGGGAAATGAGTTGCCTTTACTCTCACTTTGTTTTTTTTTTTACACTTCTACCCTTTTTGGAATTAAGTGTATAGCAGCGTACTCGTGTCTTATTAATGATCTCCGCACGGTATAAAAATCATTCACTCTCTACTTCACAATGCATCAGCAACCTTTCGAAAAAAAAATTGAATAACAATACTTTGATGATCTTCTTTTAAGAGCATTGAATCCTATTTTATCCAATAAGCCTTGTTCTAACGATGAATGAACAGTTTCTGAGTGATGCAGAACTTTTTACAACTTCTGAGTAACACAAAACGATCTCTTTTAACTACAAGGTTATTAACCTATATAATCAGTGTATTACTCGCAAGACGAAGATGGGTTCATATTTGATCATTCCTCTTATTAAAAAATTGTTGTAATCGGGACTTAAATATTGGTCAATGTATGGACTTAAAATATTAAGGGCAAGTCCTAATCATGGCCTTCACCTCTATAAGGAATTAGGGTTTTGGAGGTTAGAATATGGTTTTTGTTGTGGTGTGTTTTGTTTTTTTTTTTAATTTTATTTTTGACCAGTTGAATTTTAAATTGTTTTGTGACTTGTTAATGCTGCATATATCTAAATTATCACTATAAATTAGTAAGTGCGATATTGCCAAATATTGTAAACGATATAAAAGAGAAGAATTTCTTGCAGAGTAATATTTTAAATAATACACAAGATGGTAAGACTACACAGTTCCTGTAAAAATTTGTCTTTTGGAGTTATTATCATATTTAAAAAGTGTCAATGAGAATCTTTTGGAATAAATAAACTTCCTTCGCAAGAAGTACACTACTTCATATGTAATTATATAATTCATCGTGTTTAACGTCATAGCAGCTCTCCCAAGGAAACTTGTTTCCTTTTATTTTCCCTACTGTTAGCATTGGTTAACTCAATCTAGTCGAGGTAAAATATCTAGAACCATACCTAACACCCCTAAATGAATACTACTTACACATTGTTCTAAGATACTTTCTTCAGCAGCAAATAATTTTATCTTAAAAGTTTATAGCTTATTAGGACTAACAGATAATATTATTATATAATATTCATTTGAAGATCACGTTCAATGGACGAGTAAAAATAAGCTGACATCGATAATAGTTATTAGAGTAATGAAAAATAGACTAAGATGTATGCTGCAGCGTAAAGGAGGGATAAATTAAATGGAAGGAGGCAAGTGGTGCGTTGTGTTACAGAAAAATTCCAATAACACTGAAAAGTAAATTCTATAAGATCTCCTTAAGACCAGGTATGATGCATTGCACTGGAATAATACAAATGCAAATCTACACCATTCTCAATCGGCAAATGATCATACAACTGCTTTCCACAACTAGTTTATCATACCCTGAGATTTGTTCCGCCTCTATTGCGCTCCCAAATCCCGAGATTCAACAAAATCGTGCCTATAGGTTGCAAGGCACAGGGAAACAAGTGTTGTCTAAGCGGTGCTCCAAAGAGTTGGCGAAATCTGAGGAGTATGTCCTTGGTGCTTTATGAACGCACTTCTTCACAGCATTTCGTCCAAACTCAGAATTCAAAAATGAGTGACTCTTCCAAGAATTCCGCAAATAAAAATATAGAGGGAACGAGCAGAAGTTGCAGTCTCTGCCTCTGTTCCAAATAGGTCTCAATCACCCAGATCAGGGTCCTGCAGGCAATTGTACAATGCTTCCACATAACTGTTGCAATTTGCGGATTGGATATCGCCTTGATACAAGAGCTGGATATATACCAGAGCCAAATAAAAGGTACATCGGGTGCTGTAAGTAAACTTATAGGTATATAACAGAAGCCGAAGTCCCAAGAACTTTTATAACAGTTATTACAACACATAAAATAAGGCAATATAAGACTACACGAAGAATCCCTGAAGGTAAATTTCCTAGAAAGAGAAGCCAAAGAACGAAAAACCACAGAAGACCTAGTGAAAGATGGTTAGGCAAATATATATGTCAAATGAGATACAATTGAGCTACTAACTTACAGCTCAACCAGTGGTTATTTGCCAATTCCTAAAAACATTAAGAAGAAAATTCTTAGGAGACGAAGAGAGACGAAGGTGAAGTGGCTATTCTATAAATGTAAGAAAGCAGAAGAACGGGATAAAAAATACAGTAGCTTTAAACTCCACACAAAATCAAAAAACCGCGTATAGAACGTGTGTCAAGAACTGGAACAACGTGCAAACCGCCATGAAAGTCAAGAACTATTTAAAAAAGTTAAATATTTGGTCCGAGAAGCCACAACTTCAAGCCATTCAAGACCATAATGGAGAAGTGAATACCGACATAGAGGGCATTGCCGAAACATGCAAAAATTATTGCTCAGGATTATAAAAAGGCACTTCAAAAGATGCATTAGTCTCAGAACACAAGAAACATGCAATCAACGAGACAGATTAATTATTTTACGAGCAGAAGTAAAGAAGGCTTTCAACCAAGTAAGAAACAAAAAACACCCCAGGAATTGATGGCATTCCAGCGGACACTCTATAAGTAATGGGAGATAAATGTAATCCTGGATATTTGCAACATGATATGGATCACAGATGATTGACCTGATAATTGGTGCGAATCAACCTTAATCTCTATATATAACAAAGGATCACTAACCGTATGCAGCAATTACATAACCATTGCCTTTACTCCTCATGCAAGCAAAATCCTGCCACATATAATCAATGAACGGCTTAAAAACTTTCTACTTGCAGAGATAGATCAACATATTTATAATCTGAATATATAATGAGGAAAGTACTAGACGAATGGGATGGTGGAATCACTATAAGAGGCAGAAAAATCAGTAACCTGCGATACGCAGATGACACGTATACTAGCCGCGAATGAAGTTGAATCACCGAACGGTTAAGCTGGATAAACAAAGAATTCGAACTTTCCCATTCACGACACCAAGTAGCGAATTTCGAAGTAGTATGCAGATTTTTATGCTGGGGCTCTTTGATAACTAACAATAGCGATAGATCCTCAGAAATCAAGTAAAGACTAGCAATGGCCCGAACCGCAACATCCAAATTAATTAAAAAATGAAAATACGGAACAATAACAAGGAATACTAGGCTCAGGTTTGTCAATGCCCTTATTTTTTCCATTGCTACATACGCAGCTAAAACATTGACTCAAAATAATCGACAGAACTAAGATCAAAGCCTTCGAAATGTGGGTTTACGGAAATATTCTAAACGTGTCCTGGACAGAACGTAGAACTAAACTGTCAATTTTGGAAGAGCTTCATGTAAAACACAGGTTACTAAAAAAGCAAGAAGAACGGGGACCATGGAACTATTGGTAGTAGAAGGAAAGGTAGAAGGTCGAAGACCAAGAGGAAGATCTCCAACATTATGAGCAAACTAAATGATGACTCTGGTGGCAAAATCCCTACCTAAAGCCGTCCGTTGGCACAGGATCGCAGCCAATGGAAAAAACAGGATAACCATATTTACGTTCCCTGCGAAATAAATGGAGAGTCGCGCTCAATCCCAACAAGACACAACCCATTTTCTTCAGACACGCTAGCAACAGCGTCGACGAGGATAGTTACCAGCTGGAGCTCTACGGAACTAGAATCCCTTATCAGAGCTCAGTCAACTATTTGGGTGTGTGATTTCAGAGGCACCTTAACTGGAAGACTGAGCTTAACCTCACCCTTAATAAGGTGAGAAAAAGAGCTAGACTCCTTGGAGCTATAGCTGGAAAGTCTTGGGGAGCACACAGCAGAACTCTCCTCCACACATACAACACTTACGTCAGACCAATTATTGAGTACAGGACGATTCTTTACCCTCTACTTCGAACAACCTCTACTGAACAACCGCCAACGTAACGCCATTAAGGCCACTGACTTCCCGTCAGCACTCATCCACCAACTGACAAATACCCCCACAATCGAGAGTAGTCTCCTTACTCTCGGCAAAAATTACACACTGAGAACCATAAATAGCTCCAACACCAGAGCCAAAGAGGTCCTCAAGATTTCATGCCACCGCCTAGGACACATACTCACCAGGCATCCAGGAGTTAAAGTTCCCTTCCTTCCGGCCAAACTTCTAAACTTGGCTGGAAAGGAACTTCCTAATGAGTATTTCAACATCCTAGAAGCGACCCCCTTCAAATATCGTAGATAACTATCTACACGCCAAAATTGCTCTGTCCAAAAGAGCCGTTCCGAAAAGTATAACTGGTAACTAGCTACGGTACCTCCTCCGAATTGCATGACTCTCCACCCCACACCTCCTCCATCAACACTTACGCACACAACATTACCATCACACTCTACTGATTGACTACTGCTTCTTAGCACCACCACCACTCGTCAAAAAACAAAATTCTCTACACTTACTAATTGCTTTCGTAGTCTTCATTTGTCTTGTCTTGTGCTGAGAAAGAGTCAAGGAATGAGAAGGAGGATGAGGATGATTAGAAAAAAACCAGACATGATATTAAAGTACTAGAGTGGTTGTCAATAAGATTCGCCATAGCTATAATGGTTTCTAGCCTTTAATAGAAGATAGATTTTGACGAAAATGGTGTTAGCTTATTGTTTAAGTTCTAATTTTTAATAATTTTTAATCAAATGGTCAATATTATTTTAATATTAGAAATTTAACAAATATTTAACGAATATAAGAACTATCGTTAATAAATATGTGAATTTCACCCATAACAAGATATATGTATTTTGTTTCAGATGCGTGTGGGTTAAGTGATATCGCTCATATCGAATCCATACAGGAAAAATCCCAATGTGCTCTAGAAGAATATTGTAGGTCACAATATCCAAATCAGCCTACACGATTTGGCAAATTACTATTGCGTTTGCCAAGTTTAAGGACAGTCAGTTCCGCAGTAATAGAACAATTATTTTTTGTAAGGTTGGTTGGAAAAACTCCGATCGAAACCTTAATACGAGATATGCTTTTATCTGGTAGTTCTTTTTCATGGCCATATATGTGATATTTAAAAGTGTACTAGTAATACTAGTCAGTAATGTACTTTTTTATGTTAATCAATACATGCATATGTATCAACCAGTTACTATTAAACATATATTTAAAAAATATTTGTATTTCCATCATACTAAATTTACAAAAACCGCTAAAACACCTGGTACTAAAGAAAACAAACATTATATGACAATTTTAAAAAGGATTAATGCTAATATAATACACTATGGACTGTAACAGTCTCGACACTATAATCATAATCTTCTATTATGTAAATTTAAAAAATATTAGATCAATAATTCGGTAAAAGTCCACTACTAGATAGACAAAATTAATACACACTAATAACACTTACATCACGCACAATATAATCAAAAATATCAGCTGCTAGAAAAACTGTGTCGATAGATGAATCAAAGCAAAACCGTAAGTTTTAAATTCAAAATATTTGCAACTGTGACCAAAATATTAATCGAGAAAAACTACTACTACTACTAAGGATTTCCACAGTTTTCACTGTCTTCCTTCACTCAACCGTTTTCTCCAATTTTCCCTGTCATTCCAGTCTCTATCTCGCATGGTTCTTTTCTCCATAGCCTCGTAGATTTCGTCTCTGAATGATCTTCGGGGTCTTCCTCTCTTTCTTCTTCTGATCGGGCTCCATTCTGTGATTTTGTTTATCCAGCGTCCTCTGTCCGCTCTTCTGACGTGGCCGTACCAGTTTAGTCTCTTCTCCTCTATATAGTCGATTATGTCTGATTGCACTCCCATTCTCCGCTTAATCTCTGCGTTTTCAATTCTGTCTCTTTTTGTAAGTCTACAGCTTCTCTCTGCAGCTTCTGCTGCTCTTATTCTACCTCTATTTCTCTTGTTTATTATCCAGTTTTCGGACCCATATGTCAGGATACTTCTTGTCAGGGTATTATATCTTCTTTTTTTTGTCTTTATCGTAATGTTCTTATCCCACAGCCCTGAATTTAGTTGTCTTATACAGTTTCTTGTTTGTCTTGGTCTGTTGCTTATATCTTCTTCTGTTGTTCCCTGGTTCGATATTATGGTTCCTAAATACTTGAATTTATCTGTTCCATTTACTTGTCTTCCCTCGTCTATCTCTAGGTTTCTCATATCCTTGTTTTATGTTGTTAGGTATTCGGTTTTCTCTAAGTTTATTTCCATTCCGTTGTTTTTATATTCTTCTTCTAGTTTTCTGAGCATAAAGCTGAGATCTTCTTCATCTTGTGCGATGACTACTTGATCGTCGGCAAAACTTAAGGTGTATAGGTATTCGTCTCTTACTGGTATGTCCATTCCTTCGCACTTTCTCCTCCATGGTTTGAGTGTCTTTTCCAAGAATATTTTAAACAGAGTAGGGAACGTAGCACAGCCTTGTAGAAGTCCTTTTGTCGTCTTAAATTGATTGTAGGCTTTATTTCCACATTTAATAGCTACTTTGTTTTCTTTGTACAGTGCTTTAACTGCTTTTATTAGTGTTTGTCGGATTCCGAGATCATTCATTGCTTCCCATAATTTGACTCTAGGTATTGAGTCGTATGCTTTCTTTAGATCAACAAACGCCAGATGGACCGGTCTACCTTTTACCATTTTCTTCTCTATCAGTTGTTCTAATGTGTACGTATGATCTAGGTATGATTTTCCTACTGTGAACCCTGCTTGGTCTTCTCCAATTTTTCCTATTATTTCAGTTTCTAGTTTTTTCTTGATAGTTTTGCCGTAAAGTTTACCTACCGACCTATTATACTAATTCCTCTGTAGTTTTCACATTTTTTCCTGTTTCCTTTCTTATGTATGGATGTGATGTATGCTTGTGTCCATTCCGCAGGTATTTCCTCTCCATTTAGTCTTCTTTTGAACATTTTGTGTAGCATGCGGAATAACTTCTCCGTTCCGTTTTTAATTAGTTCGTTTGGTATCCCTCCGGATCCTTTGTTCTTCAATGTCTTGATTGCTCTCTTGACTTCTGTCAGACTTATTTCTATCTGGTCGTATGTCCCATTTCCTGCATGTTCTGTATTCTCTTCCTGAAATTGGGGACGGTTTTCTGTAAGTAGTTCTACGTAGTATTCTTGCCACTCGTTTTCACTAATTTTGCCGATCTGGGTTTTCTCTGTCTTATTTCGTTGGAGTGCTTTTAATATTCGCCATGATTCTGAATTTCTTGTTCCTCCGATATGTCGTTCTATCTCTGTGCATGCTTGTTCTAATCGTTCGTTCTTTTCATTTGTTACTCTTTTCTTTACCTCTCTGTTTTTCCTCTATATAGGTCTAAGTCTTCCTGTTTTTTTTTTATAAAAGAGAAAAAAAAAGAGAAACTTATGTCTATAATTGGCTCTTCAATACATAGTGGGTCTTGGTCTGTTCGATCAGTTTCCATTCCTTTCTATCCTTTGCATTGGTTTTCCAATTTCGTACTCTTACACACGTTAGTCGTCTTCAGAAGAAAGAAATTTTCATGGCTACGTAATATTAGACAATGGTATGGTACCACAGTAGAAGAATTATTTTGCGCAACAGCCGATAGAAAATGGTTTCAGGAAATTGTATAAAGATGATGGCCAACGTCTGAATGCAGACACGGCACCTAAAGAAGAAGTTGTCTTCTACCTGGTCCTTAAATCGTTTTCTGGGGCTGTTTCTTCTCCTCCTCCATCTTCTCCATCGTCTTTGGTTATAAATGTGGTACTCACCTCGTTAATTCTCTCTAAGTGGACTAGACACCCAGTCTGTTTATTTTGATGGACCTACCAATGCTAGTTTCACTATAGAGGCGGTAAAGTTCAAAATTATAGCGCCTACGGGATAATCCGTTTACACGCACGCCTTGATAAGTATTTCTGAGGATTTTACGTTCAAAACAGTCTAAATTAATGTTCTTCATTGCTTTTTGTCATCGTCGACGTTTCTGACGTAAATGAGGCGGGATTGAGTTCTGTATATGAATATTTTTGTACTTGTTGTAATTATGTTTGATATTAAAAGTTTGTTCAATCCATAATATGCTCTATTTGCTAGATATACATGTCTGTTAGTTTCTGCAGTTACTGTATTACTTTGATTAGTTTGTGAGACTAGATATATAAACTCTCTCGGTCCTTCGAAAGTATATTATCTACCAAGTATATTATGTATTATGTTATTATTTTACTAGTAATAACCTGTAGCACTATAGAGTATATCGCTTCATGACCGAGTTAGAAATGAAGACTTAAGACGAAGAACAGGAGTTACCGATGTAATTTCCCGAATTGTCACACTGAAATGGAACTGGGCCAGACACGTCGTCCGAATTAATGATAAAGGGTGGAAGAAGAGATTGCTTAAATGGAGGCCGAGATTAGACAAGAGAAGTAGAGGAAAACCCCCTACACGATGGACTGACGATCTCAAGAACATATCAAGAAATTGCTCAAGACAGAGCACAATGGAGGAAAATGAGGGAAGCCTATGTCCAGCAGTGGACGCAAAGGGCTGGGTGATGATAATGATGAACCTGTAGCACCATTCTTTTTTATGCTGCATCTAATGTCGTAAACGATTGGACTAGGTCCGCCTTTCTTCTTGTTATGATACAGATGTCATCCGCATACGCTAGTATTTGTACAATCCTATTAATAATCATTCCTCTTGTTTTTCAAGATTCTCTAATAACTTTCTCTAAGGCAATGTTGAATAGAAGCCATGATAAGCTATCTCCTATCCTGGCTTCTATTAATATATATCAAGTCCTATCTGTGTCTGGTAAATTCTTGATACTCCGTTCTACGCTCTAAACTTACACTGGACTGTTAAGAGAGTTCCTTTCACCGATTTCACTAAGTGTATTGGTATATTGAATTCTACTATGACTTTATATAGTGCGTTTCTGTCTACACTGTCATAGATACATCTAAAATCCACAAACAAATGGTGAATATCAATTTCATATTCTTATGATTTTTCCAAAGCTTGTCTTCTAAGGAATATTTATGGATAATTTTCATTTTATTTGCGAAACACACACTGGAATTTGCCAATTATGTTTTCACAATATCCCGATAAACGATATTTTGTAGGTCACGTTTAGGAGGGTAATTCCTCTGTAGTTATAACAAATTGCTTGATCTCCTTTTTTGTATATAGGTACAATTATACCTACGTTCTAGTCTTCTGGTAGTTTTACCTACAGTTCCAAATCAGTTCTACAAGATTACTTATACAACAGATCAGATTTTTTGCGCCATGTTTTAAAAGCTTACAAGAAATCCCATCTGTTTCTGGAACTTTGTTTTCTTTCAATTTTTCTATTGCTTTGATAAGTTTTTCCTCTTTTGGGATGTTATCTTTCTCTCTTTCGTCTTCCATGCCTTCGAGCTAGATTTATGCTTCTTGCAATCTCTTCTACCTTTTTACGTTTTGTCTCGCCTAAAAATTGTCTGCCCATCTTTATAGTATCTGGTCCTGATCACCAATAATCTCTCCTGTTTTTTTTTTTGGTAACTGTTGATAATTTAGGTTTGAATTCCTTTCTGTTCTGGGTAATCCTCGTAGAATTTTCGCGTTTTTATTTGTGTGCTGTACTTCCCTTTTCTCTAGTTCTTTCAGTTGATTTTCTATATGCTTCTTCTTTCTTTCAGTTTTCGGTTTCCGTCTCGCCTCAGCTGCCCATACTCTTCCTCTATTTGCCTCGTTCTTCGTCCTTGGAGCCTTGTTATATGCTTGATTATACCAGTCTGACCTTTGTTTTTTCACTCTTTTATCTTCCAATCACTTCAGTTGCTACCTATTCCAATATGATTCTATACTGATCCCAATAGTTGTTAATATCTTCAATTGTACGACCTGTACAGTCGTCTAGCTTACCTTCCAGACTTTCCTTAAATCTCTTAGTTATCGCAGAGTTAACTCTTAAACCTTTTCCTCTTTAACTCATTTGACTTTCTTTGCATTGGTGAGTCTAGCTCTTATTTTCGTTTTGGATTAAGTAGTGGTCTGAGTTTATGTTTGTCTCTAGTCTTGCACACACGTCTGTTACGTCGCTGAAATGTATTGCGTCGACCACTACATGATAGATTTGATTTACTGTATTCCTATCAAGGCTTTTCTACTACTACCATGTTTATTAAGACATCTAAGTGTATCAGGCAAGTTCCGTTGTTCAACTCTTCATGTAAACTGTGGTTTCCAATAGTTAGCGCCTTTACACCTAATATATAACCTTAAGTCTTTACACCTAATGTATATCCATATATCGCATAGATCACCCTTTTCAATAAATTGTACCTAGAGAATCCAAGATATTTATCTTGGATTTGTCTTACTGATAGGCAAATTGTTGTTCATAGAGCGATAAATATGATCAGTATTCACTTCTTATAGAAGTGTTTAATAAGATTTCCATATTTTTTAGAGGAAAGGGTGTTCATCTAATAGGTCTCTAAGACTTTGGTTCCTTTGAGAACTGTTGTCATTCTTAGCACTAAAGCAGACTAATTTGTCACGGTTATTTTGAAATGTAGCCAAAATAAAACTCATCAATACTCTGCTGTAGTTGGGTATAAAAGATACCATCCTCCACAGAAAATTTGTGAGGCCTGAAGCTATTCTCTTCTCTGTTAGTCTACTAGTCTCTTTAATGTACTTTATTCTATCGGTAGGCTAATAAGCTCAGTATTTATTTCATCGTCAATCATGATTGTACCATGAAAGTGCGCATTTAAATGCCATCTCTTATTTTCCTCGTTAATTTCGGTAATTTCTCCGTTTGGCGTTTGAATTATTCCAATACAGTTAGAGATCTTTTGAGATCTCCTGGCAGAACTTTCTCCAAATTCTCCTTCTAGACCTTCTCATTTGTATTTACTTTAAATCTTTTTACAGTCTTTCCGATTACCTGAACTTTTGGCTCTGTTGAAGATTTTCTGTGTACTAGCCTTTAGGTTTTCGGATTTCTTGTTCCGCCACATTTCTATCGACCTCTGTATTCTTTCTAGGACAAGCTTCCTCATAGCAGTTTATTGTCGTACGATTCAATCAATGTATGACCCTTCAATATTATCATCATTAGCTCAACAGTCCTTTCTGGATTCAGGTCTATTAATGTTTTAGTCTCCGTTCGAATCTATTTTAAGCTATACTTTTACAATTTTTTTATTTTTGTAATTGCGAAATTTTGTTCAATTTATTGCATGATAAACTAGACCCTGTCGTAGTCCCTTTTTCACATCTATTGTTTCCGTTATTTCGTATCGTATCCGGTTTTTACTTTCCATCTTTAGTATTTCTTTTACCAAAATTATTAGTTGTGTGAGTATTTTAAATTCTGTCATTGCTTGGATTAGAAATTTTTGACTTATATAATCGTAAAGACTGATCTGTCATGAAACAAATATCTGTTACATTAGTCTGCAGAATTCACGTTGATGTCTGTCAACTATTTTTTCCGTTTGATCTTCTTTTTCTTCTTTTCCCTTTTTCTCTTCGATAACATTCTGCAGTTTCCACATTCTTAGTTCTGTGTATTGTTATGACCCTAATTCTGTACAATTTCAAGCAGCTATCGTTATTCTATCTAAGGACAACAGTATAATGACAAAATTATGTTAAAAAAACGTAAATTATTAAAAATTCTGGATAAAAGTCACGCAAACGATAGATGACAGAGCGAAATAAGTCTACAAGCACTAAAAGTAATATAATGGATAAACAAAGCACGAGAACGACACACCTGGAGGAAAGTAAAAAAAGCAAGAAATGGAAAAACTGTGAATATCATATATATGTAAATAAATTAGTTGTAAATAGTATGTAATTAGTTGAAAAATGTAACACTACCCTAGTCCTAGACCTACAAGACCTGCCAGAGGTTTATAAATAAATTATTTATTTCAGTGACGTAAAACGTTAATCTCGATAGCGCGGTTAAATTTGTCAACATACTACTTAGCTCTTTATATTGAAAGAAAACATTTAAAACTTTGTTGATCTATTGTAAATCTTACATTTTGGTTTCGTAATTTGAAGTTGCTGTATTCTGCCCATCAAGGACTCGTGGTCGAATTCTCGAGAGCTCTCTGGCACGATTTATTACAACAATCTGTACATAATGGTCCTTCTAACTAATAAACTTACTCCACATTCCCTTTTAATATCCATATCCTGAAATTTCTTCTTATGAATTTTGTCAGTTGTTACTGCATCAGATGATATTCCAGGTAAGTCGTATTTTAATTCACATAGTGCTTTGATTTCCAAAATCACGCTTTCTGGTAATTTTTTATACTTTACATCTATATATTTATATATATATATATAATATATATATATATATATATATATATATATATATATATATATATATACATATAATTAGGGATTACAAAAGAAATTAGTCACAACTTTTACACATTTTTGGTTTGCTTTTATCAGGTACCTGAAGTTCTTGGTAGCTTCTCCGAAGCATTTTTATCAGGACAGCCAACAATGGTATATACAATTTATAAAAACTAAAATTTAGCCTAATACTTGTACATATATTTGTAGAAATATATCTAAAAATCAAAATATACAGTAGCATATACTTAAACTTGTATTGAAGGAAAAAATGCAAATTATATCGAAAAAATTTTGTAATCTTTAATACGAAGCAATAACCAATAAATATTTTTGACAACTCAACAATATACAGTACCTAATATCATATTAAGCCACATTAAGGGTTTTTGTTGTTGAAAATATTTACAAATTCAAAATATTTGTTTCAATTTATAATACATGTTTCTAAGGTTTGATGCATCAGCAAGCAATATTTACTTTTTGTACGATTTACCGGTGGATTTAAAAGTTGATCACTATCCCTCTCCCACCAATATTTTCGTAGAATAAAATTGAATAGAAAAGGAAACGTTAATAGAATTAAAAACATACATATTTTACCCGTTGTAACGGGAAATTAAATCACGGTTCGATTGATTTATACCAGTTATTTATACTTTGTGCAATTGTCGTGACATTCAACAAAAAACTGCGTAAAATCTAAATTATGCTTAACAGAAGCCGGTCGAAACAATCGAAACCTATTCGAAGTAGGTGGACTTTCGATTCGAAGAGGGTCCTTTGGCAATCTTTTTGTAGAATCTTTTCTTTCTTCTTCTTCAACCGCCATCTCCGCGGCGGAGGTCGGTAATCATCATAGCTATTCGGACTTTTGAGACGGCTGCTCTGAAAAGTTCATGTGATGTATAGTGCGTGCAAGCACTCCTGAGCACGGCGCAGTAGACGAAATTTGGTTTAGTCCCCAATTCCATGCGAAACGCATTGTACTATGCACTCTATAATTCCACTTACAATAGAACCTTTCTGTCTTTACTTGAATTTTGACTCCGCCTTCGCGCAGCTCCATGGTCAGGAGTGCTTGAACTACCTTTACATCCGTACCACTCTCTCAGGTTGCGAAGCCATGACATTCTACGCCTCCCTATGCTTCTCTTTCCTTGGAACTTTCTCTGCATAATCAGTTGGAGCAAGGTGTATTTCTCTCCACGTGTAATATGTCAGATATAGTCTAATTTTCTTCTTTTAATTGTGTTTAAAATTTCCATTTCTTTATTCATCATTCTCAGAACCTCTTTGTTTGTTCTGTTCACGATAGTTTCAGAATTCTTCTATACACCCACAGCTCGAATGATTCCAGTTTTTTCATTGATGTTGCTTTCAAGATCCAAGATTCCATTCCATAAAATAAAGTCGAAAAAGCATAGCACCTCGCCAACCTAACTCTTCTCATTTTGTTGAAATTTGCTCTAGCCTTGTCTATTATGATTTTGATTTCCTGAATGTAATCATTTGTGGAGTTAATCATTGTTCCCATATATGTTCTTCCACTTGTTCGAAGTTGGTTGCGTTTATTAAAAGATTTTCGTTATTTCGTGAAGTTTTCGATATTTTCATAAATTTCGTCTTCTTAACATTCATTGTTAGACCATACTCTTTTCCATACTCTGCTATTCTGGTCACCAGTCTCTGAAGATCTTCAATGTTTTAAGATCAAAGTGTCGTCCGCATATCTAATGTTGTTAATGGGAACTCCATTTACCTTTATTCCAGCTGTTTCATCCTCAAGAGCGTTTTTCAGGATCTCTGCGGAGTAGGCATTAAAAAAAATTGCCGACAATACGCATCTCTTTCTCACTCCAAATCTAATTCCAATTACTTCTGACAGCTGTTCGTTAACACGTATATAATAGTATAAATTTGATATGATCCTAAGGTCGTTGTAGTCAATCTTCTTTGATTTTATCAATCAACCTGATATTCATTAATTGTTTATGTCGTACTTTATCGAGTGCTTTATTATAGTCAATAAAACATGCGTATATATCTTGATTGACGTTTAGGCCTCTTTGTATCAGTATATTAAGTGAAAAAAGAGCTTCAGGCGTTCCTAGGCAGCGTTCCAGACAAATAAAAATCGATGTTAACCACTCTTTGGGTAATACGCCTAAACTATAAGTTTGGTTCAAGAGTGTCACTAAAACATCAACTTGATTCTCATCTAGAATTTTTAGGATTTCTATAAAAAGCATGTCAGCTCCAGGGCTTTTCCCACTCTTCATTGTTTTCAATGCGTGTAATATTTCTTCTTTTGTAATATATGGACCTATTTCTTCTGACGTAAGTTCTATGTACAACGATATGTACATCGATAATACAACGGAAAGCACAGAAGATAAGATAGAATCCCTTAAGAAAACAATAGACGACATTAAAGACAATTTTATGAAGAACGAAGAAGGTAAGAATAAGACATGGATGACGACAGAGATTCTGCAACTAATGGAAGAAAGAAGGAAAAACAAGAACGATAACTCCATGTATAAAACATTACAGCGAGAGATACAGAGAAAGATCAGAGAAGCCAAACAGAAAGAACTGGAAAAAAAATGCCAAGAAATCGAAATTCTCCAAAGTAAATACGACGACTTCAACGTGCATAAGAAGGTAAGAGAAATTACAGGTAAATGTAAAAACAGAAGAATAAGCAAACTTGTTAATGACAATGGAGAGATAATCGTGGACAAAGAGAGTATCAATGATACCTGGAAAAATTACATAAGAAATTTATTTTTTGATGAGAGAGAGAACCAGCCCCCAATACCTACGGAAACAGGACTACCTATACTAGTGACAGAAATAAGAGCAGCCATAATATCACTAAAAGAAGGTAGAGCTCCAGGACCAGACGGAGTACAATCTGAATTTCTTAAACTTCTTGATGATGAATCTTTAAGAGTACTATGTAAAATCTTCAATAATATCTATGACACAGGCAATATCCCAAAAGATTGGCTACTTTCAGAATTTATTACCTTACCAAAGAAACAGGGAGCAAAAAAGTGCGGAGAATATAGGCTAATAAGTCTAATGAGCCATACATTAAAACTTTTTCTTAAAATTATACATCGTAGAATATACAAGCTATGCGAAGAGAGAATACAAGACACACAGTTTGGATTCATGAAAGGCGTAGGTACAAGAGATGCACTGTTTAGTCTACAAGTATTATTTCAAAGATGCAGAGATATGACTTGCGATATTTACACCTGCTTTGTGGACTACCAAAAAGCATTTGATACAGTTCAACACCAAAAAATGATGGATATTCTAACAAAAGCCCAAATGGATGATAAAGATCGGCGTATAATACAAAATTTATACTGGAACCAATCAGCCACAATAAGAACGAATTTTGGAGGTGAACCAACGGAAATGATCCAGATTCTACGAGGCGTTAGACAAGGTTGTATACTTTCACCTATATTATTTAATCTATATTCAGAGGAAATATTTAGTGAAGCCTTGGAAAAATGCGAACATGGAATACTTCTAAATGGAGAACGCCTAAACAACATTCGTTATGCAGACGACACCGTTATTTTTGCAGACAGTTTGAACGGTTTACAGCAACTAATAAACAAAGTAAATGAAGTAAGTGAAAGATTTGGACTTCAAGTAAATATAACAAAAACTAAATTTATGATCATCAGCAAAAATAAAGTTAGAGACGCTCAACTACTTATCAATAATACACCAGTGGACCGAGTAAAACAGTATAACTATCTTGGAACAACAGTAAATGAACAATGGGATAACTCACAGGAAATAAAATGTAGAATAGAGAAGGCTAGGAGTGCATTCAATAACATGGCCAAACTCTTTAAAAGCCACAATCTTAATCTGGAGATAAAAGTAAGGCTCCTACGATGTTATATCTTCTCAATATTGTATTACGGAGTTGAATCCTGGACACTAACTGAAGCAATGGAGAAAAAAACTTGAAGCCTTCGAGATGTGGCTATACAGGCGAATTCTAAGGATATCATGGACAGACAAGATAACCAACGAGACCGTATTACGAAGAGTGGGCAAAGAAAGAGAGGTGATGTATACCATTAAAAGGAGAAAGTTGGAATATCTCGGACATATAATGAGAAACAGCACTAAATACAGATTACTGAAGGTAATCCTACAGGGTAAAGTATTCGGAAAGCGAGGAATTGGGAGAAGGAGAATATCATGGTTGAAGAACCTGAGGAAATGGTTTTCCACAACAACAACGAATCTATTTAAAGCATCAGTCAATAAAATAATTATAGCCAGAATGATTGCCAATATTCGGAACGAATAGGCACTGAAAGAAGAAGAAGTTCTATGTGCTCCAGATCTCCTCTCTCATCGTCAAACAATTCGTCGATATATTCTGCTCATCTTTGTAATCTCTCGTCCGTATGTGTTATAGTAGTCCCGTGTCTATCCAGAATTGCACGAGTGGGATTTTGTTTTCTTAGTCCTGCCAGTTATTTAACTTTCTTGTGTAGATTAAACAGATCATATTCATTTTGAAGGTCTTCGATCTCTTTCCATTGAGATCACCTAGGACTATCGTGATTTCTCTTGTTTTCGTCATTCTAAGTACCTTTTCGATATCTCGGTAAAACAATTCTACTTCTTCTTCGTCGGTATTCGCCGTAGGAGCATAAACTTGTATCAAATTCAGTTTGGCATGGATGTCACTAACTTCAGTACCATTACCCTTTCTGAGATATGGAAATATCATTCCACCGCTCTATTACATTTTTTGTTAACTATTACTGCAACGTCGTGTCTGTCTTGGTTATTCTTGCTACCGAATAATATATTGTGGCTTCGTATGTTGAAAAATAACCTGAGTTGGGCCACCTGGCTTCACTGATACCCAATACATCGATATTCAACCTGTTCATTTCTTGAATAACATTGTGCGTTTTACCAGACTGAAACATGATCTGAACCTTCCAGGTTCCTATTCTGTGTTGGACAGTCTTATTTTTTCATCTACGTTCTTTTGACAAGGAATTCGCTGCCGGATCTTGGCCTCCGATGGCCATGATCAGTAACGTCGTTATTAGTCTCTAAAACCATGATGATTTTACTAGGGATATCCACGGGGATCTTTAATGTAGTGGTTTCCCCTTGCCTTCTACATCCTTATGTGGTTGACCAATATATTGGTTCCTCCACCTTCGAGATCGATTTCTCAACCCCAGGACAAAAGGGTGCCCTACCACCTACCAATTCTTCCGGCCAGAGCCGTTGATTAGCAAGTGTGGGATTGCTTATACCGGTAATCGGTCGGTGAAATTTTCGCCATATCTGGCTACCCTCACTTAGTTTAGCCTGCAGACCAATGCAGTTGTCCAGGGTGTGGCACTTGGATCCATAAATGAGAGTTAGGTGTCTTATGAGGACCAGTACACCCAATATTTTCCTTATGATCTAAATTATACCTATTTTCGCAATTAAACGCTATATTTGATTAAAGCATTTTCCTGAACCACTACTTTCTACAGATAGCTTTAGTTGTTGGTATCAGATCTGAAGAATATGTTGGCTGCGAATGCCACTCAATTAATTTTATCTAGTTGGTGTGTAATGTAGCAATTTTTCTTCTAAATTTTACATATCTGTGATCGAGATTTCTCGGGTAAACAGTCAAAACATATTTAAAGAAAGAAGAAAATTTCCTTGAAGAATTATTTTGAGCTCTACAGACAGCTTTAGTGGATGGGTACCTGATCTGAAGAATAGGCTGCGTGCGAATCCCACTCTAAATTAATTTCATCTAGTTTTGTGGTATTTACGACGACGCAGTGCATGCTAGCACTTCTTCCTCTTAACCTGTGTCTTTTTTTCCGAGACAAGATTTTTCCGACAGGTTTGGTAGTTCGTGTAAACCAGTGGTTCCCAACCTTTTTCGGCCTACCGCCAATTTTTCCAAAAACAAAATACTTAACGCCCCCCTTAAAAACTCTTCCATTCTTAAAATTAGTAACTCACTTTCATTCACAATTGTTTTACCTTTTTTGGGTCAAAGGCTACCTTAAATATGATTCGACGGCCCAACTAAACGGCCGGACTGATCCAAGCAACAACAAATTTTAAAAAAAATGTTTTATTCAAAAATACAGTATTCATGTATTGATCAAACTTTAACTTACATACATATCATAAAAAACAATATAATAATAATATAACATTTTTAATGAGAAGGCTGAGCTTGATGTAATGATAGTAATCTGTCAATATTTGGTTCCATACTTGTCATCAGCAATCTTAAATCACCGCGCTCCACTATGGACAGTCTATTTCTCTTCTTTATTAATAAATTGCTGACTATGCTACATACTCTTTCGGCTAACTTCTTTGATGCAGCCCATAAAGCTGGATATAATACTGAAATTTGACATTGCAGCCAAAATTCTTGATATCCATTTTTAAATTTCACTTTTAACTCTTCATTTGGTGACAATTCTATCAATTCCTCCTGTAGTGATAATTCTGCTGTTTCTAAACTTGAGAACGGTTCTACCACCCAATCTGGAATAATCAGACCAAGAATATCCTGAAATATATTCCTAAAATCTTCTTGAAGTGCTTCCAAGTGCTGGCAATATACCAGAATGTCTTAATCATTTGTCTCCACAGAGGAAAGATTTTGAAACTGATGAAATTGTCACTTTAAACAGTCGAAACCTATTCGAAGCAGTTGGTCTTATCTGGCCGTCTAAAGTTCTCTGGAAGCGATTATTGAAGAATATTTTCTTTTTGATCTAAAAATACATCTATTTCAACAATTTAACATCATGTTTGATCTGAACCTCTTTCCCTGAAGCATTATTTGACAGACAGCTTGAGTCGTAAACCTTTATTCTACCTTATGGGGATATTATGCAGTCTACTATTGGTGTTCCGTTTTTAATTCAATTTTATAATATAACCAATAGGGGGCAGGAGGGAAGTGGATTACTCTAAAAATTCGAAAAAAACGAATTTGAGTTTAATGAGTATTATATACTTACATGCTACATAATTTTTTATGATAAAATAGTTAATTGTTTTAGAGCAACGTTGAAAAATACGGTTTAATTTTATAACTATAACCAGGTTTGGACTGGCCCTACAGGCAATTGGGAAAACTTCCCGATCACTGTCTCACTATTTTGAACGACATATTAAGCGCTCAAAAAGTGTCAATGGCGACATATTATTTAACAGTTAATTACATTTTATTAATCTAAATTAAAAAAAAACTAAATTTTCAAGAATGTTGGTGAAAATCGTTGGTTAATAAGACATTATTATTTTTTTTATTTTAAAAGTGATCATGAAATGTTTCTGATCACGCTGACTGATATAATCAACAACTTTATACAGTACAATTTTTTTTGAGTGTTTAATAAACCTGTATTATTTAATATATAATATTTAATTAATATTTCGTCTATCTATCTTCCGGTAGAAAAACAGCAGCCTTATGAAGATACTTAATATTTTGAGCATTCGTTGCCCAGATCACGTAATGTGTGAAAACCTAACATGAATACTGAGGTATTTTGGTCCCAGAGCTATTGATAATTAAATAAACTTTTGTCAAAAGAACAAAAAATTTCGATTGATGATGAAAGAGCCACTGAAGGAAACTTACATTCAGAGATATAATGCTTGGCAAATTCATGTAATTAAAGATAATAAAGAACCTCAGAATAATAACGATATCAAACAATAAAGTGCACTTCCTTCGTTAAGTCCTATCTCCGTTACAGAGATTAACACACGGTCACCCTACCTTTGAAAGCTCTCCTATCCTTCTTGTGAGCTGAAAGTACATAATTCTTTTAAATTCCTCATCCAAAATATTTTTCCTCTGGTACATTCCTTTTACTTTTTAATTTGCCTTGAAGTATGAGCATCCATAATTCTACTCCATGGTACATGAAAGTGTAAACTTAACATTCAACAACATTCAGTAAAATGCAAGCGTATTCTTAGAACTAATGTCAATTCTCTTCTACAAAGAGCCTTATCATTTTTATAAGGTTGACACTGACTTTTTTAATTTTAAGCAAGGGACTCTTTCCATAGTAGATTAGTCCTTTGCTAACATTGCATTCTTCAGAGATTATTCATCTTCAGAAACTTCACTGGTTGTCTGATTTACGACCTAAAAAGTCCAGCTGTCTTTGTTATATCTTTTCTTAACGAATATTGGTCTCCAAGAACACATCGCTCTCCAATGGAATGGAAGACAGTAGGACTTAAAGTTCTTTATTTTAATCATAGATGAAGTCATCAAAAGCGTCAACAAGGAAAGAAGATACAGAATAAGGAACAAAAAAGTACCATATATGGTACTCCAACCCAAGATAAAGATAGTCCACAAAAACTACTACACAGATTCAACATATTGGCAAAAGACTTTGATATGATGATATTAATTCAGAAACCATATCCCACCACATCCCAAAAGGGATTAGGACTAAAGAGGAGGATGTAATGCGGATTAAACAAAACGACAAGAACAAGGTTTTTTGATAACATCGATAAAGACATGAGAAATTTGGAAATCCTGCTTGGCTAAGAAAGGCGATAGATTTGGACGACGAAAGAAATTCTTGAGGAGGCTAGGACCCAGATAGCACTGTCCAGCTATGAAGATCTGGAGAAAGGAAGAAACAAGACCCATTAGAGCCACAAAACAAAGACCATTGGAACCGGTGGAAATCAGAATACTGATAAGAACTACAGGAAATACTCTGATGAACCGAAGAAGAAAAGTGAAAACATCAGAAGCAAGTAGAATGAAGGAGACCAGAGGGGTCAAAATATCAAGAGATAAATCACAAGAGAATCTTCTATAAAGGTATCAATCTCCCAATTAACAAGCAAAATTAATTGTAGATAGAAAGACGAAGATGTGCTGAATAAGTAGTTTTTTTGACACGAATATTACAGGGGTCAAATAATTGGGTGGTTTTCCTCATCGATCATCGATCTATAAACATTTATCAAACTTCGCTTATTTTAAGCTTCATGTCGATACAGTTTTCAGTGGTTTGAAATCATCTCCAGTCTATAGCTCCCGATACGACTATATCAAACAAAAAGTACGAGATCTACAACACAGGCAATACAAACAGGAACAGCATAACCTGAACATCCATCATTGGTCTCAGCTCTCATTTCTTTCGTACATCGCTCTCTATTCTGGACTGTTTGCTGTCTCCAATGCGGTCACGTTTTACAAGCGCACCTCCAGCTTAGAGCTGGCCATATATGAACCTGTAAAACCTCCTAAAGAGGTTAGGTGAAATGAGAGTACAACGGTCCCACCTCGTCCCGGATTGCAGCCCGTTAACCAGTGTGGTTAATGGCGCCACATCACATGTTGCCTACCACTCTTCCTGCCACTGTCCGATTGAAACTAATCTCTCAGTCAGCCTTATCTCACTCACCTCTAGCTCTCCAATGTTTCGCCCCCTACTACTATGAATCCTGGCCCTTTCACCTGTCAACACAGGTAAGGGAACACAGCTGGTAATCACCCACACAGCAGCAGCTGATACAGTCTTATAGGTACATGCTACCCGCAGCAGACAAGGTCTATCGATGCGTACCATGAGCCTCTTGTACGTTAGTATTTCTACCGCCTCACTCCAGACTGGGACCGCGTACAAGCCTGCACAATACCAGCCTGCACAATACCGTGAAGCGCCCTTCTCCTTTCGGACTTAAGTCCAGCGATATTGGGCATTATATGTGAGCAATACCTTCGCTGCCGCGCACTCAAATATAATACTGTCTCTACTTTTGTAGCTTCTGAGTACTACGGCCCCCGTCTTATCCTCCGCGAGAAAAAGATCATGCTCGCTCATCCAATCCTCAAAGAGGACACACGCACGCCTAATCCGTACCAATTCCTTTCTGTCCCTTGCCGCCAACAGCATAGCGAGGTCGTCCGCGAAATCGAATGGGGTAACACCCTCCCCATATTTGCAGTTTAAGACCAAGTCATATGCCAAGTTTCACAGCGTCAAACTAAGGACGGAGTCCGGCTACATTCACCATGATACCATTCTCCACTACAATCTTTCTCTCGGAAATATAATCAGCGACCACGTTCCTCAGATACCCCAGATAGTTCCTTACTTCTAAAGAGCTCCTCAGTCAGGAGACCATCTAGACCGGGAGCCCTTCCAGACTTGAGGGAACCCACAACAACAGCCAATCCATTCAACATAAAGGGAACTCCACGCTCAGTCTCGACATTTCTACTCACAACATGCCACCGTCCACACAGTATACTACTACATGGCATGGAAGTCTGAACGCTAACAATTAGATCGTTATGAAGCCTGGAAAACTTTAAAATGTGGACATTCCACCGCAGTCCTGCGGCATAAAAAATCTATGGGCTGATTCTATTAGAAATGAAGAAGTTTTAAGACGTATAAATATGACGTATGAATAACGATCTTGTAGAAATTATTAAAAAACGAAAAATATATTATCGTGTCCTCCATATATTCAGACACGTGAGATATAACGTCCCTCTACAAATAATGAAATGAAAATATAAGGAAACGTGGTCCTAGCACATGGCAAATGACCTGGCTGCTTAACATCAAGGATTGTACAGGACTATATCTCCAAACCCTAATAAGAAAAGCAAAAAATAGAGATGAATTTGCAGAAGTTATCGAGAACCTCGACTAGAGGCGACACCTAAAGAAGGACAACAGGCTTGAAATTACTGGATTTCAATTATCTTTCGTTGGTTTATATTCTCTTGAACTTGCTGATCATAAGATTATTGCATTTTTTGTTTGTCTGTCGTTTAAATTCCGTCAATTTTTTGGCGTACGATTTTTAGGTTTGAATTATCGGCCACCACCACAAGCTACCTTTATTGGCCCTGCTAGTCAAAGGGTTATTAAGTTTAAATTGTCGTTCTGTTAAGTAAATTTACTTAACCTTGCCTAACAGAGAATTGTTGGCATTATTTTACTTATAATAATTTGCAATGCTCAAGGTTATTTAATACCAACCCATTGCTCTACTGTTGATCAACCGTTGTTAGCGACAGTTATTTTCTGATTTTCTGAACCTGAAAATTTCCCAGTCCAAGCCTGGCTATACCATCCCTTAACTTGAAGGTAAGTTAAACGATATATACTTATTTCTATCCCTAGAAACCATTGCAATTTCTTATATATATATATATATATATATATATATATATATATATATATATATATATATATATATATATGTATATATATATATATATATATGTATATATATATATATATACATTGTCTAAATATGTGGGCGTATGTGCAAACGTAATATGTATATATAGTATATAAGGTAAAACGTATTTTTAAGACGATAATGTACATATTGTTATGTTTTTGTCTGTATATTTTTTAAATAGAAATGAAATAATAAATAATAATAATAATACGATAAAAGCGAAAACTTCCTTTAAATCCCTAGTACACAATTTCATTTGACAGATAATTTGTATAAAATATATATTTATATAAAAGTTGTTCAAAATACGTATTTGAGTTCAGCCGTAGTAGTACCATCTACTATATTGTAATATATTTCTTTTTTGACATCCAGTTGTTTTGTTTGTAGTTCCCTTTCCACTTTACATAAATACTCCAGTCGTTAGAGACCAAAATAATACTGAACCTCTAAAAATCATACGAACAAACTGAATTTTCCTGAAAATGTCAATTTTATGATCCCAAAAAAGATGCAAAAAAGTTTGCTGTTCCTACCCCCGGACTTCCCTCGAAATCCCCGATCGTAGGAAGAAAAATGGAAAACATCGATTTACCAACAATCTGTACATCGTAAAAAAATATTTCAAACAAGAAATATAGCCGAGATAATTTTGATTAAAAATGTTTATCAACACTTTTTCTGTAGAATGAACCGTTCTCTCAGAAACAAGGCTTAAAGCGACCGGAAATTTTAAATGTCAGTTCCGCGCGCGAAATCAATTTTGTAAATAAAATTTCAGTTTCTATAAAGATATTAAGTAAATAGGGTAATTCCAGCAATAATCGACACAAATCGGTGGGGTCACCCTCAGATTGTCATATTTTCAGACCTTAATATTCAAAATGGCGGCCGTGGTGCGCTATTGAAGTTTCACCCTTTTTATCAATTTTTTCGTGTTTCGCCGATTTTTCTAGTACAGCGAGCTAAATATGCTTAGCAAATATCCACTAAATGTTTTCCAATGTAAAATTTCCCGCTGAACACGATCCCGTTGTCAGAATTGCCATATGACGTCATGTAAAGCCACAAAATGCGAAACGAAATTGAAAAATTTATATCTCAAAAACACCCTTTTTATTTTTTTTTCAAATTTTCACAAAAGACGCCCTAATACAAGTACTTTCGAATAAAGGTTGTCTCAGAAATCCTTTTTATATGTTTGAAGCCGATGCGCCCTATAAGAGTCAAAAAAACGCGATTTTTTAGCCTTTTTTAGCGCTTTTCCTTCGTTTTTCAGCTTCCAAATTACTTTTAGAGGTTTTCTGATAACGAATTCGAATTCTACGAAAAATTTTACACAAAAAATATCCATTTTGAATTTATTTACCACCGATTTTACCGTTTTATAGGGGGCGACAAAATATTAAACGCAGAATTGCGCGCTGTAATCAATACATTTTTACATCAATCAATACATCATATTTTTATTGTACCTCCATTGCCATTACACCGACCTTTGCCATGATAACTTGCAAAAAAAATCCATTCTGCTATTACTTCGTAAAGGGATTTGTGTTTACACAGATTAAGAAAATTATTACAATTAATTACGGCATTAATTTTTTCTTTGACATATGAAACAATGTATTTTTGGAACACTTTCACGGCACTTACATCGTGATTCAAATCATCTGACAGAAAACACAGGCTTTGACTCTGCAGAACATTTTTATCATCTTTATAATAAATGACAACGGGGTGCAAAAAATGAATTGATTACAGCGCTCAATTCTGCGTTTAATATTGTGTCGCCCCCTATAAAACGGTAAAATCGGTGGTAAATAAATTCAAAATAGTCATTTTTTTGTGTAAAATTTTCCGTAGAAGTCGAATTCGTTATCAGAAAACCTCTAAAAGTTATTTGGAAGCTGAAAAACGAACGAAAAGCGCTAAAAAAGGCGGGAAAATCACGTTTTTTGGACTCTTATAGAGCGCAGCGGCTTCAAACATATAAAAAGGATTTTTGAGACAACTTTTATTCGAAAGTATTTGTATTAAAGCGTCTTTTGTAAAAATTTGAAAAGAATTAAAAAGGGTGTTTTTGAGATATGAATTTTTAAAAAAAAGTGCTTTGTTTCGCATTTTGTGGCTTTACATGACGTCATATCGCAATTCTGACACTGGGATCGTGTTCAGCGAGAAATTTTACATTGGAAAACATATACTGGATATTTAGCTCGCTGTACTAAAAAATCGGCGAAGCACGAAAAAAAATTGATAAAAAGCGTGAAACTTCAATAGCGCACCACGGTCGCCATTTTGAATATTAAGGTCTGAAAATTTGACAATCATGTTTTTTGTCTAGTACAACATGTGTGTAAAATTTCCGCCAAATCGGAGAGGGTGACCCCACCGACTTGTGTCGATTATTGCTGGAATTACCCAATAAACGTTTCGCGATTTTTGCCATTTTTTACGATTCTCATAAGATCAATAACATTTATAACTTCCATCCACCGATCACTATAGATTTTCCATTTTTAGAGCCAAATCTTAAAATTTATAAAATAAAATTTCGATTTTGAGCTTTGGCAATAAATATGAGGTATTGGAAATATGCCTAAAAAACACTGAATTTAAACTTAACATTCTAAACAATCTCCCGTCTTGGAAGATACTTTCACGAAGATGGTATTAAGTGAAGCTTATAGCTGAAGTTTGGTAGTTTTGAAAAATGTACTTGCAATCGAAAAGAAGGTGTCTTAAGGCTGTTTTAGCAGTCAAAGCACACTGGGATTTGAAATGGGCGTATCACTTACTTTTCTACATTGCTTACGCCAGCCGACAACGGGTACAGCGGGTACAGTGGCGCCGACCGACGGATAGTTTAATGACAATAAATGCATTATTCTCTATTCAAATTAGGTTTGTCGGGAATACCTTTTTTGAATGATTATCGTAGATGTTTTAAAAAAAATTATCACATTTTTAATTTATATGTCTTAGATAAATATAGTATTGAATAAAAATTGGTGAAACGTGACTGCAAAAAACATTATGGTGTATATATATAATAAATTTAAAATAACAAAAAAATATTATCAAAAACAATACAATTTGTTGTCACAAAGAAATAAACAATTTCGCAGTTATAGCTTGAAAATGATTTCAAATCGAACTAACTGACCGTACGTTCATGAGATTTGATGTCACGAAGCCGATAACGGTGGAACTACAGTAAATTCAACTTTAAGCTACGGACGATGGAAACAAATGCACGCTGGAAACACGCGTTTGTTCAGGGCCGGACTAGTAAATTAAAGCTGCAATACAAAACCTTATATAATTTGTAGACGTCTGACAGGTACAGATTATAGTACACCAATTTTTTAAATATAAAAATGATTTACAAAGTCGAGAGTTATTAACAACAAAATAAAGTATACAAAAAAAGTTTATAAAATTACCGTATTTTATCTTAACTTTCAGAATCTGATGTACTGCTGTCATCATTAAAGTTGATAATGATAGGCTCAATTTGTGCCTCAATTAAATTGTCCAACTCCCACATTTTTGGCTCCACTTCTTCTTTTACATGTTTGACGCAGTTTTTTCATTTTTCCATGGTTACAGCAGACACAGCTTCATGAAATAAATTTTTAATGTCAGCAAATTTAAATGTTGCTGTTATGCCATGCTACATAATTCTTGACTTCCGCCCATACAAGCTCGATTGGATTGAACTCGCAGTGATACGGTGGCAACCTTAAAACTATTCTATTTGTGCTTCTTACCAGTTCATCTACTATGTACTTATTATATTCGCCTTTATGTTGTTTAACGATTTCTAAAAGTTGCACCTTTAACATCGTTTCTTTAAAGGGAATGTCTTTTGAGCGAAGCCAATTTTGAATATCTGCCTTTTTTGTAGCCATAATGGGAATTTTTTTCCAATTTTCTGGAATGGTAAGGGGCATTGTCCATTACAATTATAGCATTTTTTTCCAGTGTTTGGAACGCTAAAGTAGGATTATCTTGTAATTTACATTTGTATGTATTAACCATTATTTTTTTGATTCTTATATCTACGTGATTTTTCTTAGCTCTTTTCCTAGGAGGACGTGCGTTAACAGTTCCTTATTTTCATTTGCCGACTCCGTATCAGAGATATTAAATAAATGGATTTATTATACTTTTCTCAACTAAAATAACAAAACGGGCATTTTCAAATTTACTTTTATAGTAGAGGATCCGATATAAGGTTTACCTACACCGCTTTGGTAAATGTGATATTTTTTACTAATGATTTTGACCCTTGAAAATCGTCATCTATCGTTCTTCGTCTGTCAATTCTTTTTCGTCTGTCAATTCTTGTTCGCCTGTCAATTCTTCCTTGTCTTCCAGTTTTAAATTATTTATAACTCGAACACGATCAACTTAAGAAAAATTACAAAATCAATTTTTGTTTAGAATGATCCAAAAAATCTAAAACAATATCTGCCCGGGTTGATTTTTTTTTAAATATAAAAAAAGGTATTTTTTAACTCTTTTCGGCACATCATCGGATTGAAATTTGAACCACCAAATTTTTGCTACATGTTGTACAGTAGTCCACAAAATGAATCACTTATTAATCTATTTTTATCAAGTTACACCTACGCAAGTGGTTTGTATTACTTATTCCCTCTGTCCCTATTAAGTGTTATCTTTAATTGGTAAAATTCCCACGGTATAGTTATTGGCCAAACGCGAATGGTTATCAGTTGTTTCTTGAAAAGTGAGGTCATTTTACTTTTTACGTGTGCAACTGAATCTTTCTATGCCCCAAGGGTCCATTGTAGAAAATTTATAAAATCTCGTGCCGCAAAGAGTTTAAATTAATTATAGTCAGGACAAAATTATATCGGGCACCTCTTGTTTTTCATAATTTTTAACATACTAAATAATTTTTATCCATTAAACATATCAGTGCAGGTCGATATTATATCTTATCTTATGGCTATTATAAATGCTTTATTTATACAGAAATTATTTTAAAGCGGGGAAAAAGTTTGTATCGACTATAATTAAATGTTCTTAAAATGCTTTGCACTATCTACACACGAGCTAACGATTAACAAATAAACAAACCAACAAACAGCTTTGCACAAAAATTACTGGGCCATTTCGCATTCGACAGAGGACGGAGCGGAAAAACGAAGTCCGCACCTGTTAGGGCTAACTGCCTGACTTACGATCGTTCGACAATTTGGCCAATAGCAAGGCGTTCGTCACGTGTAGACTCGAATATCACGCGGTGACTTGTGTTGATTCTGTCCGTAACTTGAAGTTGAATTTACTGTAAGTGCCAATTTTCTTCAAAGTTTGAATACGCTTTTCTCGATTATTACAGGACACAGAAAGGTGAAAAAAATCAACGATTACAGAAAAAAAAAGTCTTTCAAGTGATGGGCGTAAAAAGTTTGGTTATAATAGAACGTTAAATTGCATAATACGATATTTCAAAAAAATTTAAAAAGTAAAACAATTAGTTTAAAGGTAAGTAACATAATTTTGAATAACGTGTCCAAATTTCGAGACATTTTGTCGGTAAATAACAAAGGAAACACTATCTCTAAGTTTTGGTGTACCGATAAAACAGCCTTAAACGGTTTAGATCTGTAATGTGAAAGTTTAAATTCAGCGTTTTTTGGGCATATTTCAAATGCCCCATATTTTATTGTTGCCAAAACATAAAATCGAAATTTGATTAAAGAAAAAAGTTTTGAAGATTAGGCTCGAAGAATGGAAATTCTATAGCGACCGGTGAATGGAAGTGATAAATTTTATTGATCTCATGAGATTCGTAAAAAATGACAAAAATCGATGAAATTTGTGACAACCTACGATAGAACTGTAATTAAAATTTTTATAGATTAATAATTTACGAATAAATTGCGAATAAATTAAAAGTACGAATAAAATAGTGCATATTATGTCTATCATCATCATCAGTGGTGCTACAGCTCTAGTTGAGCCTTGACCTTCCCCAGTCTATTTCGCCAGTCGTTTCTGTTCATTGCCAACCGTTGCCAATTTGCCGCGCCGATTTTCCTTGCGTCCTCGTCCACCACCGTCCCTCCATCTCAGTCGTGGTCTGCCTCTACTCCTATTTCCCACTGGGACCGATAATAGAGTTCGTCTGGGTGGGTAATTTTCATTTGCTCTTGACACATGTCCAGCCCATCTAAGCCTACCTATTTTTATGAAGGATATTACATCTCTACCATTTACTATTTTTTTATACTTCTCGTACAATTCGAAATTATATCGCCTTCTCCAAATACCATTCTCACAGAATGCGCCCATTATTCTTCTTAGTATCTTCCTTTCGAAGACGAGCAGAAGATTTGCGTCTGTTTTAGAGATGGTCCATGTTTCTGACCCATATGTCAGCACTGGTAGGATGAGTGTTCGATATATTATTAGTTTGGTTTTCTGGCTTAAATTTCTGTTTTTTAGCTGCTTGCTTAGTCCAAAATAACATTTGTTTGCTAGCAGTACCCTCCGTTTAACTTCTTCAGATGTGTCATTATCGTTTGTTATGAGAGAACCCAAATATGTAAACTTATTTACTACCTCAAAATTATATTGGTCTATACTGAAGTTTTGTTCGGCGTTTCTAGCTCTATCTCTGTTATTTGGAATAGATGCTAGCATTTTGGTTTTTTCCTCGTTTATTTTAAGGCCCATATTTTGTGCGGCTGTCAAGAAGGTGGAAGTCATCTCTTTAAGTCCTCGTGTAGTAATTATGTCTATAGTTGTCATAAATAAATTAAACCGGGTTAATTTTTCTATGAACACCAGATAAAATCTCAATAAATAGCACTAGTCTCGACTAAAACATGGCTGAATTGTTTATATTTATGTTTAATTATATTATGTTAAGTTAAGGAAAGTTCAGTCAATTAAACCGGGTTAAGTTTTCTATGTACACCACATAAACAACACTGGTTCCCTTTAAAACATGGCGGAACATCTGCGCGAACGAGATGCGCGTATTACTTATTTTTCAAGCAGAGTGGGCATTCTGATTGTTTAAGACACTCTCATCAGAAATATCGAAATTTTACTGTAAAGTTGATAAAAATTTTATTTAAAAATTGATTTCGCGCGAGAAAGTGAGATTTTTTCTATGGATTTACATTCTAAGTATTCTACCAGCCACACAATATGGATATAAACAAGGCTGTGGAACCACGGATGCAGTAGTTCGTCTGACTACAGATGTTCAGATGTACAGATGTTTTTCTAATTCCATGAGAACAGGTGCATTGTTTATCGAAATAAAAAGTGCATATGACAATATTGATTTAAATATACTCTGTGATAAACTTGTGTTTCTTGGCATTCCAAAATCGATAGCACATTTAATATGAAATCTATACAAAGACAGAAGTGTATCGATAAGAGTAGGTCACAATATTATTGGACCCAAGATTACATCAAAATATATTCCACAGGGAACTGTTTTAAGTTCACTTCATTTTAATTTGTACACATACGATTTGCACAATATATGGTCTCCCAATATTGTTTGCTTACAATATGCTGATGATATTGTCATCCACTCACATAAGAAAACGTAGAGTGAAAGCACTACTGAACTCAAACATATTATGTACAACTTGGATAATTGGACTTGGTTCAATGGATTCAATATTTCGTAGCAAAAATGTACCGTAGTATATTTTTCAAGAAAACACCCTATTATAGATCACGCTGTAACCTTACATGGCAATGATATTCCAATTGTTTTGGAATTTAGATATCTTGGTGTCGTACTTGACAGAAAATTGCTTCGGACTCAACATATTAAATATACAATTGGTCGCTGCGAAAAAAGTATCAATTTTCTTAAAATGGTGTGTAAGAGATCGTGGGGTGCAGATCAAAACATTGCATTGAATTTTTATCGAGCCTATATAAGATCTATTATAGATTACTGCTATTTGGTATATGGGTCAACTAGCATAACCAATTTACGCAAAAATGCACGCACAAAAGCACTCCAAATGAAGCCACCCTAGTTCTAGCATCTGAGAACCCACTCTCATTACGCAGAGAATATCTGGCAAGCAAATATTTACTAAACCAACATTATAGTGGCACTTATAATGCAAAAATAATTAATGAATTAAATACAGCTGATTTAACATCTACATACTTCATTAAAAAAAAACTCTCCACCACTTACAAGAGCAATTTATTATAACTTGCAACCAACTAAGTTAATAAATTCCCCTTGTAATCTTATCTGGGAATCGTTGGATATATCACATCTAACAAGTGCTCTAGCTACAAATATTTTTATTCCTAAATACCAAAACGAATTTTGTAACACTACTCATAAAGAAATCTTACGTGGCTATTCAGACCATATTGTGATCATGATATTGTGACAGGTCAAAATCACCAACATATACAACCAGTGCTTACTTTGTACCAAAAATGAAGATTAAAAAATCATTTATTTTAAATAATGAATCCAGCAGCAATGAATAGCACATGCTGAAACATGTGCTATATATAAAGCCCTTGAATTGTGCTCTGAAAACCAGTGGAACAAAATTGTCATATGCAGTGATTCACTGTCAGTATTACACTCCTTACAAAACTTTGAATTCACAATCAATAGCAATATATTCATATTAGAAATTTTTCTACAGTTACTAAAACTATCAGATCCATATGGTGTTAAATTTGTGTGGGTTAAGGGACACTCAGATATTTTTAGCAATACTGGAGCTGATTCTATAGCTAAAAATCCATTACAGCACCCACATATGGTGATAGAAAAATTCAACACATGTGACCTACTTGCCTGTATCAAACAACATATTAAATTTAAATGGTTTCTGCAGGCAGAAGTCCACAATAGATCAGATCTTCGTCTTGAGGCACATCTTGGAAAAGACTAGTGAATTTAATATAGACAAACACCATCTTTTCATTGATTTTGAGAGTGCCTATGATAGCATCCATCGAGAATTTCTGATTCATGCACTTAAAGAGTTTAATATTCCAATTCAACTCATTGATATAGTAAAAAATACTTAAAATACAAAGCAAAATTCGAATTCAAAACGCACTAGCAGTACAATACAATTCATGTGAGAACGGGTCTAAGACATGGAGATTCCCTATCCTGTATTCTATTCAACATCACATTAGATAAAATAATTATAAAGTCAAAAGTCAACACCAGAGGAACAATAATAACAAAAAGTGTGCAAATATTGGCATTTGCAGATGATGTTGTAATCATAGTTAGAAGAGAAAGAAAGATAACAGAAGAATTTAATGCGATAGAAAGAGCGGCACAAAACAGTGGCCTAAACATTAGTGAAATAAAAACCAAATACATGAAGGCCAACAAATCGATAGGCCAAAGAAACCTACATAATCTGAGAATAGGAGACTATAACATCAAAAGCGTGAAAAATTTTACATATCTAGCTTCACTAGTCACAGCAAATAACAATGTCAGTGAAGAAGTTAAGAGAAGAATACAGATCGATAATAAAACATATAATGGACTAATTAAACATCTAAGATCTAACAACATCACAAGAAAAACCAATTGCAAAATATACAATAGCCTGATAAAACCGGTCCTTGCATATAAATCAGAGACATGGACACTGTTGAAACGCGATGAGAACCTATTAGGTACGTGTGAACGAAAAACCCTTAGACACATATATAAGGGGGTAAAGGAAAATGACATATGACGCAGAAGATATAATTTTGAACTATACACAGCATACAATGAACCGGAGGTCATAACATCCATAAAGATCGGACGTCTGCGCTAGATGGGCCATTTTGAACGGATGTTGGAGACTAAAACACCAAAACATATACTGAGGCAAACACCAGTAGCAAGAAGGTCAAAGGGAAGACCCAAACTTAGATACATGGAACAAGTGGAACAAGAAAAACACTTACCAACTGGATTACCAACTGGAAAAACAAAGCAAGGAACAGAACAGAATGGAGGAAAATCCTAGAAAAAGCCAGGACCCAGAACGAGTTGTCGAGCTACTGATGAAGATGAAATGTTTCTCATAAAACCAACATCGAATAAGAAAAAAATGGATTAGAATAGTAACAAAAATAGGAAACGTGACTCAACAAGTTAAAATGAAACTAAAAAACTTTGCAGACCATAATATTCAACAAAAAAATTCATGGTGGAATCATCAGTTGGCGCTACAGCCCTTCGTGAGCCTTGGCCTGCTTCAAAACATTCTTCCATCCTTCCCTATCGAGTGTCTGTCTTCTCCAGCCCCTCACTCCAATCTCCCTAAGATCTTCCTGTACATCGTCCAGATATCTGAGTTTAGGTCGCCCCCTTCTTCTTCTTCCGACCGGCCTGTTTAGCATAGTTATTTCAGTGGGATCACTCTCATCCATCAGCATATGGTCTTCATGGTCTTCACAATATCTGCATCACCAAAAAGTCTATAGAGTTCATATCGCCTTCTCCACAGACCCTGTTCGTTTACTCCGCCATATATTGTCCTCAATACTTTTCTTTCAAAGACTCGTAGTAACTCTTCATCTCGGGTCATCATTGCCCATGTTTCCGATCCGTATGTGAGCACTGGGCGTATTATTGTTTTATAAAGTTTGCACTTTGTTGCTATTGATATACTTCTCGCTCTTAGTTGAGGGCCCAGGCCGAAATAACAGCGGTTAGCCACACATATTCTTTTTTTTATCTCGTTGGATGTGTTATTTTTGTAGTCTACCAGTGATCCTAAGTAGCAGAATTCTCCTACCATTTCTATCGTTTCGTGTTGCACCTCTACGTTATTTTGTTAAATTCTTGATATGGCCGGCATATATTTAGTTTTCTGGATGTTAATCACAAGTCAGATGAAGAGGAGGATCTCAGATGAGATATGGTGACGAAACACGCTTGAACAACATGGGGTACAAGAAATATGGACAGGCTAATATCAAAAATGGATAAAATAAAAAATAGAAAGATAAAAATCTGTAATTTACAATAAAATTCAATAAAATTACAATGTTATACTTATTAATTGTATTTTTTTACATTCCTTTTACTTTTCGATTTTCTATTCGCATTATAGCGCTGAATAAGTAAACCACTTTATTTCTGAATTCAGTATAGCAACTACGCTGACAGACGGCTCCAGATGTATCCCAAGATGCACTGACCACGCGTAAACGGCGCACGCACTGTCTGCATCTGGGTGACGAAAGGGCTTTTGGAAATAAAATCGATGGTTAAGTTCCCTTTGGGTATATAATATACAGTATATTATATAATATATATATATATATATATATATAATATATATATATATATATATATATATATATATATATACATATATATAATATACTTAGATCCTCTATACACCTTTTATGTATACGTATATAGAGGGATTAGAGGGATGAATATATATAGAATACGGTAAATAAGAAAAGCCGAATATAAGCGCAGGGACAATATTGCCATGTTTCAATTTTATCCAGAATTTAAAATTCGAGTTAAGTCGTTTTTGACGAGAAAAAAAAATTTAGAGATTTTATTAAATAATATAAATATATATATATATATAATATATATATATATATATATATATATATATATATATATATATATAATAACGGATAACAATAACTAACGGATGTTACTGTCACAAAAACATACACAAATATACATGGTTTCAACCAACAAGGAATCTTAAGTCTATAATAGATTACGTGATAGTTAAACAAAATTCACAAATACTCATTAGAGATATCAGAGCTATGAGAGGAGCAGTATGCGGATCAGATCACCACATGGTCAGGGCAAAAATTGTTTTCCCATGTAGATTAAAGGACAGTGTCTCATCAAGGCAAGACGAACAACTTTTAGAAAGAATTGATCTTCCTCAATACAATCTGTCTAGTTTAATTCATGAGAGCACCCGTACACTATATAAGACTCGAATTGACTCCAAACTTGACAAAACACTAACAAATATTAAATGTATATATGAGAAATAAATAGAAATGGCCATAGAAAAACTGAAAGCACACAAAGCAGCCGGCCCTGACAATATTCCACCAGAGTTGTTAAAAGCTTGCCCAGGTACAGTGGCAGAGCTAATCCAACCACTCTTGAAAAGGGCTTGGAGAGAGGAAAAGTTCCCCAAAGAATGGAAAACGGGATTAATAATAAAGATACCAAAAAAGGATGACAGAAGATATTGCGAAAACTGGAGAGGAATCACACTTCTGAATACTATAAATAAATTAACAGCAATAATTATAAACAACCGACTAACAAACACTGTAGAACCAATGTTGAGGAAGGAACAAGCCGGTTTCAGACCAAACAGATCATGCGTGGACCAAATTAACACACTAAGAATAATTGTAGAACATTTACAGGAATTCAACTCCCCTCTCTTTGTGTGCTTTGTGGACTTATCCATATGGAAAGCACTGCAGGAAATAGAAATACCAGAAAAAATAGTAAATCTCATCAAAGAACTCTACAGTGACACAGAAAGCAAAATCCTACACAACGGCATAACATCTGACCCAATAGCTATGCTAAACGGAGTAAAGCAGGGCTGTGTTTTACCCCCCATACTATTTAACATTGTACTGTACTCCGTACTAACAAAGGTAAACTCTAATAGAGGAATTTACTGGGGATTAACAAACAGACTGGAAGACCTAGATTACGCTGATGATATATGCCTCCTAGCACATACAAAACAGGGCATGCAACTCCAAGTAAACAAAGTACAAGTAGAATCAAAGAAGGTTGGTCTAGAAATAAACACCAACAAAACCAAAGAAATGCGATTTGGTACCAGAAACAAAACCAACCTATTATGATCAACGACCAGAAAATTAAGAGAGTAGCGGAATTTGTATATCTGGGTAGCATAATTGACTGTAATGGGGGTACAGAGCGTGATGTACATGAAAGAATAAATAAGGCTCGCAACGCCTACAACATGCTTAACAACATATGGAAATCCAGGATTTACCCAACTAAAACGAAATTAAAAATCTCCAACACAAATGTAAAAGCTGTATTACTGTATGGCTGCGAAACGTGGAAGATATCAGCACCCATAGTACACCAATTACAAGTTTTCATCAATAGAGCGTTACGAAAAATCCTTGTATATTTTGGCCTAACCGAATCTCCAATGAAAATTTATGGAACCAAAGCAACCAAGAAAATGTCATAAAGCAAATAAGGCCAAGAAATGGAGATGGCTGGGCCACACACTCCGTAGACCGCCAAATGACATTGCCAGGACAGCGCTGGATTGGAATCCCCAAGGCCGACGGAAAGTAGGCAGACCTAAGGGAACTTGGAGAAGGACAGTACTGGACGAAGGGAGAAAAATGGGAAAATCCTGGCTTGAAATCAAAGCACTAGCCAGAAATAGAGTTCGCTGGAGACACTTTGTGGAAGCCCTATGTTCCTCTTAGGAATCTTGGGACTATGTATATGTATATGTATGTATATATGAGAACATAATATCAAGTATTCATCAAACAGCACAGGAGGTCTTAGGAATCAAACAAAATAAAATTAGTAACAAGCTTTGGTGGAATGAAGACGTCGAAAATGCGGTAACAGAAAAGAAAATATTATACCATAAGTGGTTGAATACAAAAGATGACGCAGATAAAGATCGATGCAATGAAATGAAGAAGAAAACTAGGAAGATAATTATGACCTTCAAAAATGAGACATGGGACAGAAGGTGCAGAGAGATAGAATCTTATATTGGAGGACGACAATGCACTGAGGCGTGGAAGTTTATAAACTCTGTTAAGAAGCCGACTAACTAGAAAGTGATTCTAAATCCCATAAATCCCGAGGATTGGACACATTATTACAAACATCTATTAAATGAGAACAGAGACGAATTTAAATAAGATATGAATTCATCAAGAATCGAAATTCTGGGAGAGCATATTACCATAGATATCAACGTAGTTCAAAAAGCTATAGCAGAGATGAAGAATGGGTAAGTTTGCCCCACAAGATCACCTATGCAGTAGATGGATATGGTTTTGCCTGGGTGATTCAGTAGCCAATCATTACAAACTCTGTTATATTGACTTTTAAATGGGGCAAAAACAGATACATCGAGTGGTTGCAGGCTGTGACTACAATGTGGTGAAAACGGTTAAAGTATAACGCCCTTTTCTTTTGCTGTTATTATCGCTTCTAAACCCACATGGCTCTCGTGGTTGTCTAAAATTAACAATATTGGTTGTTCCTTAGTGAGTTTTGTGTGATGAATTATGTGTTCTAGACTCTGTTTAAAATGATCACTTGACATCCAACCTGTCTTGCTAGTTAGTGCAATGCTGCCTGTAGGTGCACCATTTAAGAAAAACTCCTTATATCTGATTCTGGGAAACACAAGTACAGGCGTTTCTTATTGCATTTACTATAAAAAGGCCAGTGATTTGCTCCCCTCTTTCAGCCGATGTCACTTGTCCTACTTGCTTTTCACCACGCTTAGCCACAACCTTGGGTGGAATATTGACTGTACTTATTCCTGTTTCGTCACAGTTGAATATACGATCTGGGGTGAGATTATACTTTTCATAGATAATTTTTAAGTTACTTAGGAACATATCAACATTGATTTTGTTGAAGCATGTTACCCTTTCCAGACTTGCAGCTTCTGGAAATACAAAAATTCTGAAATACTGAATACTAAGTCCATTGAAAGAGTGAGTAAATTTAAATACCTGGGATCGTGGCTTTTTGAAGAGTGGGCATCGGACAGGGAAGTAAAATGTCGCATTGAGCAAGCTCGACAAGCTTTCGTAAAATTCAAGAAAGTACTGACTTGTTCAGAGTTTGATCTTCAACTGAGACTAAGGTTTACTAAGTGCTACGTATGGTCAGTGCTGCTATATGGCGTAGAGGGCTGGACCCTCAAAACGAGGGATATAAACAGATTAGAAGCTTTCGAAATGTGGCTTTATCGCCGTATCCTAAAAATACCATGGACAGCGAAAATCACAAATATAGATGTCCTTAAAAGAATAAACCAAGAACGCCAACTTTTCGAAACCATCAAGAAAAGGAAAACGGCGTATCTAGGTCACATCATGCGAAATGAAAAATACCAGTTCCTCCAACTTATAATCGAGGGTAAAATTGAAGGCAAGAGAGGAATGGGACGCAAGAAAATGTCCTGGCTCCGAAACATAAGGCAATGGACAGGGATTAACGACATACAATCTCTGATACATATTGCAAGAAATAGAGAATTAATGGAAAATGTGATCGCTAACATCCATTAGTGGATTTGCATCTGAAGAAGAAGAAGCTTCTGGAAACCTTGGCGAAAGTTCTTTGTGGCGTTCCACGAAGCCTTTGAACCAGCCATATCCTGCTATTTGGTTAACTTTCCATGAATTTCCTACTTTACACTTCAGGACACTTGCATATTGCCACGCTAGAATTCTGACCTGAACTGATGTTAAACTAAAGAGTGCTGCGTATATGACTAAAACAATTTAATATCAATTCATCGCAATGATGATTGTATTCTAGGTTTTAGATCATTCAGGACTCTTTATAAAGAATAACCCTTTTTCATAAATATAAAAATAAACAGTTTTATGGAAAAAAGGTATTCTTTATAAAAAGTTATGAATAATTTAAAACGTAGAATACAAACATCTGATATTAAACTTTTTTAGTCATATACGCGGTTTGTCGAAAAATATGAATTTTATGTACGAGTTAACAATATCCAAAATTCATATTTTTTGACAACTCGCTTGTATGACTGAAAAAATGTAATTTTTGATGATTTTATTTTGAGTTTTAGAACATGCAGAAGTTTTTATTAAAGATAACCTTTTTTCATAAAACTAAAAATAAAAAAGTTTCCCACATGATACCGACCAATTTGAACATACTGTAATATATATAAATATATATATATATATATATATATATATATATAAATATATATATATATATATATATACATTATTAAAGATATTGTACAAAACTAAAAGAGGGTGAAGGGGTCAAACTATACAATGTACCCCAATAAGTATGGACAGCATAGGAATTCAGGTTTGTTAACAGGTTGGTTTAGTTTATCAAATGAAAGCAGAAATAAAATCTTACCTGTCAACAAAAGCAAAGGGTACGTTCAACCATGCACAAACTATGGGGCCATAAAACTACTTAACCACTTCATAAATATATGGAAGGTAATAAATTGTTAGTGGATACATGAAAAACTGAAAAGATTTATGCAAGGCAGATATTTTAAAACGGCCAGTGAATAAGTCATAGGTAAGTCCACATCGATTATGTGAAAAATGGTTTAAAATATGTATAATTAATAAGTAATTATTGTTATAATAGAGGTAGGTAAGAAAGATGTAAAGATGTGTAGAGAAATATGTATATGTAGAGATGATTTGGTGTGATAATTTTGAATAAAAATATAAAGTGGATGAACTAGAATAAAAAATTCCCTGCGGATCACTTGTCCACATCTTCGCTATCAATATTTGGCTTTTTACTAAGGTATCTCTTTATTTTTCTTCAGTAGAGATCAACTTCGCTGTTTTCCATAACTGCTTTTATCGGTACATGACTACTGGCAATTCATCTGTGTTGTCTTTGGCTAGTTCTTTGGTAGCTTCAAAATGAATTACTTAATGACACTACTGCTATCTTATTTTTTTATTTTACTAGCAGTCATCTACAGTTTACACAATTTGAAATTACTACATATTTATATACTTTATATTTATAAAACTATGTACACTATCAACCCATTTGTAAGTGATTCTCAAGTTTTATGGTTAAATTACGGTTTCTGGGGTTAGGTTTCTCTAACTGCTCTGGTTTTTGTTTAGAATTTATATTGCCTGTTTTTGTTGATGGTACTTAAACATATTTAGTTAACTAATAAGCAGAGAGGAGGGAAACTAAAATTAACATTGCAAAAGAAACGGAAACTAATATAGGAAAACGAATACGTTAATGGGACGGACTGGGAATACAGATAGCCACAACGAACGTGAAAGGAACCTATAATAATCGGAAAATCGTGCAACTTAAATAAACTATGTAATAGTTTTCCAGAGTAAAACCAGTAAATGACCGTTTGGAGGGTAATTTTCCTCAACACGACAGATTTGCTTGAAAATTTAGATGAAGATTCCTCTTACTATCTCTTTACTTTTGGACCTACGCCCAGGGTAATTGGAAACACTATTTGAAATTTCATGATGTCTAAGAATTTGAAATTAATTTAAAAATATACTGTTTCATATTTTAATAAAATAAAAGCTTTTGGCTATTATACGAAAAGTTTACGGTAGAATGTTTTAAAATCTAGTAAGAAAAAGTCACAAAAAAAGAAAGTATCCCATGTTTTCATTTACACCCACAAATTTTAGGAAAAAAACTAAAAAAAGGGTAAATATAAACAATGATCTCTGGCTCAGTTAAACATAATCTAAACGCAACTGGAGTAAAATGATACATGGTTTGTAATCTAAAAATCGTGCAAGTTTGCCCCCGAATATTTCAAAAGTCCTAAGAAAACTTAAAAAAAAATTATTATCAAAATAAAATACATAGCTATATCAAACGAATTTTTAAAATTGTAAATATTCACTTATTTACTAACGTTCAAAAATAACTAACTTATTAGGAAACTTGTAAAACATTCTTTCACCTCATAAAAATATTTGGCTAAGGGACTATACCAATAATTTGTTGGAAATTGACGAAACTAATGTCAGTTTCCTGTATGGCAAATTGCTTGCATGTACCATTCATACATTTTAGAGCTATAACATTAATTTCATCCCAATCAATATCTTCGATCATACAAAGTAATCTGTAAAATGTTGTCAGCCTTTTACCTGCCCTTGAATTCTGCTAATACAAATTTCCCCTGCTGGAGGAAACATTTAAGACAAATAATTAACATCCGGGTTGTAAGCCAGCTAATGTACTTGGGGTCCATGATAACTGATATAGAAGGATATCCTGAAGAAATAAGATGAAGAACATCAATAGCAAATACAATGCCTAAGGTGACTAAAATCTGGAGAAGCCACGAAATCATCGTAGGGACTAAAAACAGACTGGTCAAACGCCTAGTGTCTCCAGTTTTCCTATATGCATCGTAATGTTGACCATGAAGGAAATCATCAAAAAGAGCATAGTTGACACATATAACAGAGCGCACAATAGCCTATTTTGGACACGTCTTTCAAATAAATGACCTGGAGCAGCTCAAAATACAAACGTGGAAGGTAAAATGACCATGGCAGATCCCCAATAAGGTAAAAGGTATACCGACCGCATGTTTCAACTATTAGTGCCGGTTGTTGAAATACGTCAGATTTTGAGGTTATGTTGACCGATTTATTTTATTCAATTTAATTATTTTGCGTTTTAATTTAAAATAAACCATAAATAAACTCTTTCTGGTGTTAATTTCATGTTTCTATTTACAAATCACTAATAATAATGAGCAATTTTTAATAATTTTGACAGCTGCTGTGCAAGATTGGCGAAAGATGGAGTAAAATGTAAAAACATCGGCAAGACAAATTTATATAACTATTAATAATACTAAGAGCTATATCATAGCTCTTCTTCGATAACCTGTATCAAGGTAGCGAAAAAGAAATAGAAATTGTACTATATTCTATTCCATTTTATGCGTATAAAAATTGTGGCAACAACAACGAGGAATAAATAACACTAAATAAATAAAAGTTACACTATTTTATTATTAAAAGAACTTTGGAAAGTTGTAGTACCCTTTTCAAGGTAATCTATATTGCAAAAACTAATTTATGAAAAATGTGAACGAACTTACCATTGATTAGATTAAAAACAGAGAAACTAATAATCACGACGAAAAGAGTACTTACATCACGACGCGACGGTTGGACACTACCTTTTTAAAATTTTAAATAACCGCGTTTTTAAAAGAAATTTTCCCGAACCAACGCCAACATTCACAAATAAATGCTGTTAGGTAAATATTTTGTTTACTAGCCGACAGGAAACACAGGTTTCAGCAAAGCAAGAGAAAAAATTGTTACAAAAACTGGAACTACTTGGCTTACTGGTATTATTAGGACGTTAGTTAGACGTTGCCAATAATTGTGTTATTAATTAAAAATTTAGAAATTAATTTTGGAGAAAAAGACGAAATTTATAATTTATTCTTTGTAACTTTTTTAGGCAATAATATGTATATTATGTGTAATTAAAGCTATTTCTTTGAAAAATGTGCAAATTCAACATTTGTAAATATTTTATTCTTTTTTATTTTTAATACATGATTTTTTTATTACTATTATTAGTGCCGTTTTTTGCAGTTGAATACAATAGGTTCAAAAGAAAATCCGAGAAAATATTTTCCAGGGATAGACAGCAACTTTGGCAACGATGTCTCTGGAGTCCACAATTGGAACAATCCACGGTTGCCGAATCTTTTCTTAGAAATATCCTTTCGGGAAATCTTTCCAGAACAATTTCTTTGAAAACTTATAAAAATTGTAAAGACTATATAGTATATTATAGATTTATAAATACTTCTGAATGCCAGTAGAAAAGTTAAAATGCATATATTTTAGTATATTTGTTAATAAGAATAACAAATATACAGAAGCAATCAGAATAAAAATTTGAAAAGCTAGAGCAATATTTATTAAAATGAGAAAATTGTTGTGCAGTAATGACCTTAATTTACAACTGGAATTAAGAATTTTATGCTCCTATATGTTTTTTGTGAAATTATGCTGTGACAAAAACATATAACCTTAGTGAAAGTTATTTTCACAAAATTCATTTATTTCAAAGAATAAGATTAATATTATATATTCAGGGATTCTACAGTATTTTCATCCTCCTCTCTGTTGTCCCATTCTCCATCGTTTAGGCCTCTCTTCTACTACTTCGTTCCTCAAGGATCTTTGGGTCGTCCTCTTTTCCTACTTCCTATGGGGCTCCATTCGGTTATTCTTTATCCATCTGCTGTTGCTAGTTCTTCTTACATGGCCATATCACTTTAGTCTTTTTTTTAGTATGTCTGTTACTATTGATGTTCTTTGCCTTATTTCGTCATTACTTCTCTTATCCATTCTTGTTACTCTGCAGCATCTTCGCAGGCATTCGATCTCTGTTGCTACTATCTTACTGCTGTTTTTCTTGTTTATAATCCAATTTTTAGCCCATATGTCATAATACTTCGCACTAATTTTCATAAATCTGTCTTTTTGTTTTCATATTTAGGTCTCTATCCCACCATACTGAGTTAAGTTGTGGATTGCTGGTCTTGTTTGTCCTAATCTTTGCGTAATTTCTTTCTCTGTTGTTCCTTTTTCGTGATTAAAAACCCCAAGTATTTGAATTTATCCTTTCCTATTGATGATATATATGATTGAAAATGACTATTAATAAGATTAAGAATCATTTTTAATTCTGAAATTCTAGGACAGTAGTGGCACCTTCCAACTTCTGTTTTGGTTATTGTAATTGGTGATTCGTATACAGTAAGTGGAATCTAATTTTTTTCGAAAAAAAACTCAAGAAAATTGTCAGTGGCCATCATTTACTGTTTCGAGTTACATCGTAACTTGCATACATTTGATCCAATTATTCTTCTTCATGTACCATGTTCTTTCAGAACGTTGGTCGCCATCATAGCTGTCTTAATTTTATTCACTGCCACCCTAAATAGCATGCTTGTATTAATACCATACCAATCTCGCAAGTTCTTCAACTATGAAGTTTTCTTCATCCTGGGCTGCGTTTGCTCATCCACTGTTTGATCCACTGCATCATTGCAATACTTAGTATCATCTGATAGTTGTTAATACTGTTAAATTTTTCTTCATTTTTAGGAAAAATGAAACAAGTGTACTGTGTAGTCTTTATTGAAGGTAAATAAACAACTTACATATCATCTAGATGCCTGCTCCGTATGGAAAAACTGTCAAAGAGGCGAGTGAGGTCAAATATCTAGAAGTAATAGTAGATAGGTGGCTTATATGGAACGCACATATGCAAAGAATAACCAACAAACCAAACAATAACCCTTTGGAAATGTGGAAAAACATGGGGTATGCAATTCAAACAGATGTACCGCACACTAACATGGTGGTCTAAATGCCAATAAAAGACCACCAGTTGCTAAATTAGTTTGGAACTGCCTTTAGAGTCTGATTCGGATCGAAAAAGTAACAAAATATATTTATTCTGGGTGCCTAGAGATACTGATACTGAAAGAAACAAAAAAGCGTACGTACTTGCGAGGGAAGGGGCAAAAGAAACATTCGCAGGTACCCACTGGTACGAACAAACTGGTCTCAAACTTTCGAAGGGTTTTATGCATGAATCTTCGAAGAAGGGATTCAAAGATCTACTAAATATGGTTAGGAATTATCATACATAGGTCTCCTAACAGGACATGAATAAAATTGGACTGACAGAAAGTGCGAATTGCAGATTCTGTAAGGCAGATGACGAAGCGGCGGAACAAGTTCTGTGCAACTGCCCAGAGTTAGATAGTATAATGCTCAATAGATTTGAGAGTCTACGTCCACAAATGAGGTAGACTGATGTATGATATGAAGATAGAAGAAAAATAGGATCTTAGAGTTTATATATTCATTACAAAGTAAAGAAAACTGTATAGTATAACTTTCTTTCTTTATCTCTAATCAGAAAATGATGACTTTCTAGTTTGGCATCTTCGGAAATTGCTTAAGAAGTTTATGGGTCTTATATAGGAGCATGGACCTAATGCTGAACAGCAAATCAAAAACATTTTATCAGTTGACAAAGAAAAGACTAGCAATATGTCAGGTATTTTAAATCTAAAACTAATAACTTCGGAAATTATCGTAATATGCTAGAAATAAAAGAGGAAAAGAAGATACAGAGAAATCAGAAAACCAATACCACAAGCCAGAAGAAAATAGGTGGCTTGAAGGGTATGGTGTAGCTCTGATTTATTGGTGGAACGGAAATATAACATATATGAAACTTTTGTCAATAGTAATGAAGTGAAGAGATATGAAGAATTTCGGAAAACAACAGACGAGAAAGCAGACTGCCCAAACTTAACATGCAATGGATAGCACCAAACCATAGGAAGCGAGAACATCCTAAGAGATCATGAAAAGAGGAGATCACTAAAGCAATAAGTGCTAAAGATCTGAGAGTGAGCCCGTGGAATAATAGAAACCGGTGGAAGTTAAACATCGAACAATATCGTCGGACGTTTTGAGACCGATTTTAAATGGTAGAAATATAGAAAATCGCTACTTATGTCGTTAAACAGCATACCAAGAGCTAGAAAAGAACAATATCTAAAAAAAGCAATAAGATATTTTACAATTCTTAGAGTTAGCTTAACATATTACTTACTTACTTACTCCGTGGCGTTACAACCCTTCATGGGGTTTAGCCGACTTGACAACATGCCTTGATTCCTCTCTTTGTCTTGAGCAATCTCCCTTTAATTCTCCACGCCCATAGCTTTAAGATCTACTGCTATATTATCTCAGCACCTGGTTGAGGTCATCCTCATGGTCTTCTTCCAGTTGGAACTTCTTTCCTTACAACTCTTTCATAGAATGACTTCTGAGATGTTTTGGCCACTGGGGTCTTCTGGATTTTATGTTTTTTATTATGTTAGCGTCTGGATGTAGTTCTTCATGCTCTTTGTTAGATATTATCATATATTGTCCTACTACTCCATCAAACACAGGCACAAAGATCTTCCTTAGGATTTTTCTTTGCCAAACATGTAGTTGCTCTTCGTTTGTCATTGTTATCATATCCGTGTCCATATGCTACCATATATCACTACGGGTCACATGACTGTTTCATATAGTTGTATCTTTGTATGTCAGTTTTTGTTGTTCCAAGATACTTAAATTTGTTGTGATGAAAGTGCATCTCCCTGTTTTACTCAATTGTTTATTTCAAGTGTCTTTGAACTAAATCCTTGAACATCTGATGAAGCTCACGACCAAACTCCCAGAATTTTTCCATTATCTGTTTTATTGTGAATGTCTGATCAATATAGCTTGACATATCCCAAAGATAAAAAGAACAATTTCCATAACTTTGATTAATAGATTTATGCCCGTTCCTCAATTGTTAGAGTACACATTATTTACACATTTCTAAATAAATTCTGAAAATAAAACGGCTTGGCAACATTACCGACGTTCGATCCCTTGCGACCCTAGCTAGTTGAGTATATACCTTTTCCTTATATATTTCTTATATGTTTGTTATATAACTCATATATACTCCTTTATATAATTATATTATATATATATATATATATATATATATAATATATATATATATATATATATATATATATATATATATATATATATATATATATATATATAAAGAACTATGAGTTAATAGATAATTAACTAAGTTAATATATTAAGATAATAGTTATATATATATATATATATATATTATATATATATATATATATATATATATATATTATATATATATATATATATACGGGGTAAAACGAAGAGATAATAGGTTTCAAAGCCGAAAAAAATATTTTTTTTCTTTACGGAGAACAGATGTTACGACGTAATGAGTTACAGAGTGTTGGAATTATAAAAGTCATATCGTTGCTGGGAGTGCAGTACTTCCAATACATTGCAATATATCAAATCTACCGAAATCTCGGTTTTACACTTACAAGATGTTTCTATCAGCTTCTTCTTCTTCAACTTTTACCTTTTCAGGTGTCGCTGTTCCTTACTCTTCTTCGTACCACTCATTACTGTGCATCATGTCTTCTTCTACTAAACCTTTCTCTCTCAAGCCTTCTGCCATACTGTCCTTCCATCTTCTCCTCCGTTTTCCTCTTTCTCTCCTTCCATTAATTTCTATCAGCTCTATCTTTCGTTCCTCATAGTTTTCATTTCTGCGTCTGACATGAACCAAAACATTGCAGTCTTTGTTCTTGAATATTTTTTGAGACTGTAGTGGCTCCTGCTCTACCCTTTATTAAGTCGTTCCTGATCATTCCCTTCTAGTCTTACCCAATATCCACCGTAACATTTTTATTTCAGCTACCTCCATTTTCTTTTCTTGAATATTCTTTACAGGCCACACTTACCTCCGTCCACCAACTCAGGTCTCACCACACTTTTGTATATCTTTCCTGTAAGTCCTTCCCCGATTTTACGATCACAAAATACCCCACTTATTCGCTTCCAGTTAAACCAACCAGCCTGTATCCTGTGAGCAATTTCTCGATCAAGTGTTCCATTTTCTGTTATGTAGGACCCAAAATATTTATATTCTCCTACTTCTTCTAGTTTTTCTCAAAGCAATGATATGTTCCCAACCATTACTCTACCTCTTAATTAGATATACTCCGTCTTTGACCTGCTAATCTTAAGTCATTCCTCTTCAATAGCCCTTCTGCAAACTTCCAACATATCTTTGCTCTCCTCTACTAATACGATATCATCAGCCCGCTCCCTTACTTTCTCCGTCAGTACATCCACAACAAGATTAAACAGATAGTGACTCAGTGAAGAGTCTTGATGCAAAACAACCTTCACTGGAAAACTATCGGTCAATCCGACACAAGTTCTTATTTTGGAGCACGCTCCCTCATACATATCCTTCACGGGCCTTACGTACTTCTCAAGAATACATTTCTCTCTCATACATGTCCATGGCTCTTGTCTAGGGACTGTATCATACGTGTTCTCATGATTTGGAGAAAATATATTGATGGAAGATGTTGCGGGTTGTTTTATTTGCATATTGTAGATACATGTCTGGTGTTTGTGAATAGACCTTTGGATAATTCTGTGTATTGTTGTTTTGTGGTTGACTATGTGGCTTACTCGAAAATGAAGTAAGACAGGCTATCAACAAGCTCAAATATAACAAAGCACCAGGTCCAGATATGATAACAGCAGAAATGCTTAAAGCCACAGAAGAAACCGGCGTAAAGTTACTTCATCTACTCTGTAACCAAATATGGCATTCCAAACAATGGCCTGAAGACTGGACAAAATCTACAATAACGACCATACATAAAAAAGGCAGCTTCCATAAATGCGACAATTATAGAACTATCTCTCTTATATCCAATGCCAGCAAGATAATGCTACATAATATAATCAATGAGAGACTGAAAACATTCCTTCAAAGAGAAATTCCACAAGAGCAAACTGGATTTACCAAAGGTAGAGGCACTCGAGAACACCTGCTGAATATAAGACAGATAATCGAGAAATCTAGGAAATTCAACATCCCACTATACATCTGTTTTATAGATTACCGTAAAGCGTTCGATAGGGTCAAGTTGAGACACTTATGGCGAATACTAAAAGAAGTAGGCGTACCACAACAGCTAATTACGCTTATAACTGAACTATATGAACACACTACTGGATCAGTTAAAGTACTTGACACACTTTCGAACGAGTTTCATCCAGAACGGGGTGTCAGACAAGGATGTATACTATCTCCACAATTATTCAACATATATGGTGAGTATAATATGCGAAGGGCACTTGAAGGATGGGAAAAGGGCATCTCAATAAATGGTCATAAACTAAAGAACCTACGTTTCGCAGATGACACAGCCCTTCTTGCAAATAGTCAAGCAGAGCTGATGGAACTTATACCACTGATCGAAAACGAAAGTCAAATATTTGGTCTGCAATTAAACATATCAAAGACAAAGATCATGATGGTGGATAGACTACACAACAATCATCCACACATAACCACAATTGACCGGTTCGAGGTTGTGAGCTCATACTTATATCTGGGATCATTAATCACAAACACAGGGTCATTACAAGAAGAGATTAAACGTAGATGTGATCTAACAAAAGTTGCCACAGCAAAAATGACCAAAATATGGAAGGTCTGTCAAATCTCAAGAGCGATAAAGATGAGGTTGATCAACTGCTTAATATTCTCAATACTGACCTACGGATGTGAATCTTGGACTCTGAAACAATCGGAGAGAAGAAAGATGGACGCCACTGAAATGTTCTGTTGGAGACGAATGTTACGAATTCCGTGGACCGACCGTAGAACAAATAATTCAATTTTAAGAGAGCTAAAAGTTAGCCAACGACTCTCTAGTAAAGTCCATCTCCAACAATTAAAATATTTCGGGCATGTTATGAGAGCAAACACAGAAAACATGGAAAGACTCATAATACAAGGAAAGGTAGAAGGCCGAAGATCACGAGGAAGATCCCCAACAAGATGGATAGATCAAATTACAGGAATATGCCAAAGACCTATGCATGAATTAAAAGAAATGACCAGAGACAGAGATCTCTGAAGACGGACAATACACGACATCACGTCGACCACTACACTCCCCCTGGGGGGTCAGGATTGAAGAGAAAGAGGTTGACTCTGTGTGTTGTTTTGAATATGCATTAGTGGGTAACAATTTATTTGGTTTGGTGGAATGGCATTGGCTGGCTGCTTACATTTTGCATTTGTTGGCCAACTATGTCAAATTCTGGTCCGTTCCCCGTTGGAAACATAATTAAACTAGTAAATTGTTTCTAAATTTACAAAAATTTTATGAGTTTTTTAATATGTTTAATTATGTTCAATTATTTTCAAGTCTATTATTAATTAATTACATTTAATCACTTCACAATAACATTTATCTGTTCAATTCGAGAAACCGATCGTACAGTGATAAGGAAACATTTTCTAGGTATAGTTGAATGCAAAAATGCATTATAAATACTTGTTGCTTTAATATGTATATATTATAATAGGTATCTATATGATTGTTATAGGTCTAATAAAAATAGATAAATTTTACTATTGTTTAACATTACATGTTTATTAACGCTTTAGATAAGCTTTAACTAAACGATAATAGAGAATTGCAACTTTGATTTCATTTGCATGTAAATAATAACAGCAATTACTTAGATAAAAATTTTTCCTTGTATATAACATGCATTCCCCTTAAAAAGGATGTTATATTATTTGAAATTTTTCGCATTTTTATTTTTCCTTTTTCTTTAATTTTACCATTTTATTTTTCATATTTCTGTCCACTATAACGATGTCAGCGATGTGCGTGTATTTAATGTACAGTTGACTTTCCTGTAGTGAATACTCGAAGGTAATGTCAAATAATTTCCATTGTAAAGAGTTTACATCTTTCAAAAAGTACTTTGTCGAATATTTTATATACTAATTTTAGATACTAACAGAGTAATGGCTCTATAGTTCTTTTAATCAAGGTCATCGCCCTTTTTATGCATCAGACATATGATTTCCTTTAGCAACTCCTCTGGTATCAATTATTTCTGTTATATAGGTATTAGCAGAGAGGAACTCCGTACCTGGGAACTTAATCAACTAAGATCATATTGGTCTAACACACCAGGACAAAGGCAAGCAAAAAGGCTCATAAAAGTGTCGCCTACTGCAACAAACCGCCTTCTCGAAATGAGTAAAAAAGATATCAAAGTGGTCACTGGCCTTCTCACTGGTCACTGCCCTCTGAGATATCATCTCAAGAAGATGGGCAAATCAGATAGTGAGAACTGTTGTTTCTGTCATAATGAAAAAGAAACGGCAGAATATATACTATGCAACTGCGTAGCACTGTTTTGCAAACGACTAAAATTCCTAGGAGAGGTCAGTTTGGCGTCCTCCGACATAGGAAGCTAATCAACTTCATCAGAAGTATTGGCATTCTAGAGTTTAACTAGATTAAGGTATGCACAAAAGATCTCTATAGGTCGAAGTGCGGTGAGGCCGCATGGCCTTAACGACCTCACATAATCTAATCTAATCTAATCTAATCCAGGTATTAGCAGTTTATGTTAGTTCCTTACCTACCTTCCTTATACATTTTAGAGCAGATTTCATCGATTCCTGGAGCTTTTCTATTTTTAAGTTTTTGGATGGTATTTGACACTTCTTTTCTTGTTGGTGCTTGAATGTGTTGTTGCTGATGTATGTTTAGTTGATTTTTTATGTTGACGCCTTCTTCAACATAATCTATATTGATATGATCGCTAAAATGTTGTGTCCAACTATTAAGAACTAAGTTTGTATTATACAGAATTTCACCCTTAATATCTCTACAACTTTTTATTCTTAGCTTAAGTCTCGATGGCTTCTACTATATTAATTGGTCAATAAAGTATTGAATTTTAAATTAAGCGCCTTCGGTTGTAATTAGTAATGTATTTCGTAATAAGTTCTAAAGATTTAACTCATCATGCATTTCTGAGCGTATTCATCATTAGATCATAAAATTACCGAAAGTGTTCCAATTATTTTAAACAAATTCTCCCACTTAGAGTAATATGCTAGAATATAATAGATATACCGGGTGGTGAATCGCCTAACGGGCCATAGGAAATTCAATGGGAAATTCTAAGTTGTTGAATTCCTGCTTCCCTAATTATTTTACATCAAAAGTCATAAGAAACTATTTGTAGAAGACTGAAATATATATTAAAAACAAATGTTAAAATTGTTCTACGAATTAAATGTATTCCAAAATTTTGTAAAAATAGAATACATTTTTATTTATTTCATTTTGTTTTTCTAAATTTTTTGGTACCTCAGCAATATTGTTTGTACAGGTACAATTAGAAATCACAGTCCCATTAGTTACAAAATTTTGTAAAATCCTTTGAATTGTTGAATGACTTTGAATTGGTCTATTGGAATATCTTACGCTAAATAAAGAACTGACAATGAATAAAAATATGTTTATTATTGCTAGTTTCTCCTCAACTGAATACATTTTTTAATCAACTATATTGTTACTTAAACAATAAATCACAAAATTAAAATTTTGGAAATTCAAATATTGTCAAATACCAAAAACATAAATATGACCAAACGCCACATGTCATACACATTCTTGTACCTAGTGTGGCCTGACTTTAAGGGGTGGTCTGAAAAATGTATTATATTTTTACAAAATTTTGGAATACATTTAATTCGCAGAACAATTTGAATATTTGTTTTTAATACATATTTCAGTCCTCTACAAATAGTTTCTTATGATTTTTGATGTAAAATAATTATGGAAGCAGGAATTCAACAATTCAGAATTTCATATTGAATTTCCTATGGCACGTTTGACGATTCACCACCCTGTATAGTAAAATTATAAAATAAATTATATTACTTACAAAAACTAAAAAATCTATCTATAATTCAATCTACATAAAACAAATTTTGCGCACATACATAATAGTTTACACCAGTGTGGTCCAACCTCAAGCAGGCGGGCCGCATGCGGCCCGAGGCTCGTTAAACTGCGGCCCCCGCAAACACATTTCAAAACTATTACCATTGATATCTTTTACCTGTTTACCCTGTCTAACTTTCCGTAATCTTAAGAAAGTAGTGTACCGTTTTTAAATAAAACGAGCGGTTCGAATTTATATAAATATATTTATTTATAACTTTACAGTTTGGTACTATCTTATCAACTAACTGACTCCTAATATCGTTACGATATATATTCCAAAGTTACTATGTTCTAGAAAGTTCACTTCTAATTCGAGTACTTGACCGATTGTTCTCTTGCCTTCGAGAGATCTGGTGATGATTCTGGAAGCCGTTTCGAGATGCAACCGTTATATGAGCCATGCCGAAAGCAATGTTCGTAACACTGCTCCCCTCTTACATCTGAGCGTCCCGATCAGCAACTCTATATGTAGGCCCAGGATGGCGGAATCTACAGGACTCTCCAGCTCTGCATAAACCCCTGAGAAAGAAATAACAGTCTACTGTAATTCTTACACCGGTTTCTCGGAAGATCACTTCAAGCATGCTTCTGACAATCTTCCAATCCAGATTATCTAGGGCATGGCCTATCTTGGGTAAGGCCAAATTCTTAATGTCGTAATTGCAGACGATTTTCTTCAAATTAGTTAGAGCACACCATATATCCTCGTAGGTTGCTCTGTCTGTATACGACTTCCTGGTCACCATATACAGCAAAGATCGAGAACCATCGTCTAATCTCAGTACTCTTCCAACTTTAGGCTGCTGGTTTTTTGACTCGTCCAAACGACCGAATTTCTTATACAGATGAGATTCCTTTAGTCATCTCAAGATCTGATGCATCATTCGAGATGCAACCGTTATATGAGCCATGCCGAAAGCAATGTTCGTAACAGTAGTTAAACACCCACTCCCGATTAGCGGGCAGTTAGGTTCAGTCAGCTGCACGTGTGTTGAATTAACAGTGGCGAATAAATTGAATGTTAAATTCAGCATGAGTAGTGCCAAATAACGCAAAATTTTCGAAGAGAATCGTACCTTCCAAAAAAATGGGAAAACCTTCCAAAAAAATACAATATTAGTAGGCATTGTGAAACCTAGCACAAAACAAAATACGACAAATATCAAGATGATGCTCGCAATACTCTTATAAAAGAACTTAAAGCTAAATTGAATAAACAAAAATCTCTATTTGCAAAGCCGGTAGCTATTCAATCATCAAGCTTAGCAGCATCATCATCATCATCATCATCAGTGGTGCTACAGCCCTAGTTGAGTCTTGACCTTCCCCAGTCTATTTCGCCAGTCGTTTCTGTTCATCGCCAACCGTTGCCAATTTGCCGCGCCGATTTTCCTTGCGTCCTCGTCCACACCGTCCCTCCATCTCAGTCGTGGTCTGCCTCTACTCCTATTTCCCACTGGGACCGATAATAGAGTTCGTCTGGGTGGGTAATTTTCATTTGCTCTTGACACATGTCCAGCCCATCTAAGCCTACCTATTTTTATGAAGGATATTACATATCTACCATTTACTATTTTTTTATACTTCTCGTACAATTCGAAATTATATCGCCTTCTCCAAATACCATTCTCACAGAATGCGCCCATTATTCTTCTTAGTATCTTCCTTTCGAAGACGAGCAGAAGATTTGCGTCTGTTTTGGAGATGGTCCATGTTTCTGACCCATATGTCAGCACTGGTAGGATGAGTGTTCGATATATTATTAGTTTGGTTTTCTGGCTTAAATTTCTGTTTTTTAGCTGCTTGCTTAGTCCAAAATAACATTTGTTTGCTAGCAGTACCCTCTGTTTAACTTCTTCAGATGTGTCATTATCGTTTGTTATGAGAGAACCCAAATATGTAAACTTATTTACTACCTCAAAATTATATTGGTCTATACTGAAGTTTTGTTCGGCGTTTATAGCTCTATTTCTGTTATTTGGAATAGATGCTAACATTTTGGTTTTTTTCCTCGTTTATTTTAAGGCCCATATTTTGTGCGGCTGTCAAGAAGGTGGAAGTCATCTCTTTAAGTCCTCGTGTAGTACGTGCGATCAAATCCAGATCGTCAGCGTAAGCCATAATCTGCGTTGATTTATTAAAGATTGTTCCCCTATTGTGTAACTCGGCATCTCTTATAGTATTTTCTAACGCTATATTAAAGAGAAGGCACGCCAGCGCGTCTCCCTGCCGTAACCCTGCATATGTTTCAAACGCTTGTGACATATCGCCTTGTATTTGCAGTCTGCAGATCACTTTACTCATAGTTGTTTTTACGAGCCTTATTAATTTATGGGGAATGTTAAGTTCATTCATGGCTTCGTATAGTTTACCTCTTAGGACGCTATCATACGCTGACTTAAAGTCCACAAAGAGATGGAACGTGTCAATATTAAATTCATTGGTTTTTTCTAAGATTTGACGTAGCGAAGACTTCATATCATATGAAGTATATTTAGAGCTTGTCAAAAGTAAAAAAGTATTTAGAGATGGAGAAATGATCAAGCGGTGAGCCGTTAAAATGGCGCGATCCTTTGGAGATGAAAAGATGGCCAAAAATATTGAATGTGTTTCAGTTTCCCATCAAACTGTATCTAGAAGAGTCCTGGACGAATCTGTTGATATTACTGACAAAAATCATCTATTAATTTTTGTTAGATGCATTAGTGAAGATTTTTGTGTAACTGAGGAACTTCTAAAACTGCACCACATGGAAGACGGACCACAGGTATAAATATATTTAAGCAGTTAGTGACGCTGTAAAAAATAAAGGCGGTTTTTTACTGAATATAAGGACGTCCCCCTAAATTCAGAGATACGCTGGTTGAGTGCAGTTAAATGCCTTAGAATTTTTTTTTTTAAGAAAAAAGATCTTACTGTTTTTTGAAACAGAAATTGTTAATTGTAAATTAACACGGTCGTATTTATAACAAAGCTTGAGAACAAAACATTTCTTTATGAACTGGCATTTCTAACAGACATTACCTCTCACTTGAACAAATTAAACCTACAACTCCAGGGGAAATATAAGACAAGATCACAGTTGGTTGGTCAAATTGAGACATTTCGCAATATACTTAATCTTTTCGAGAACTGCATGAAAATAGACGACCTCACACATTTTCCTGCGTGTTTCGAAATAAATCAAGAAGAAACCATGGTCGATTTCTCGAGGTTTGCAAAAGTTCTTACAGAAATAAAAAGAGAATTCGATTAAAGCTTTTCGGAATTTGATATACTAAAACCCGATCTTTTAACAATCCAATGAGAGTCAACATCCAGAACCAAACATCAGAATACCAGTTAGAGCTGTGCGAACTACAGTTCGATTCGTTTTTTCAAGCAAAGAAAAATGAAGACATTAGTACCTTTTGGAAGTACCTTTTGGAAGATCTTTGTAAACTATTACAAGGATCGTTTTCCTAAACTTCGTAACTTTGCGTTGAAACTATATTCAATGTTTGATAGTACGTTATGTAAAAACACATTTTCTGCTTTGAAGCATATTAAATCTAAAACACGTAATCGCATGGAAAACAAATTTCTGGAAGCGTGTATTAGACTCACTACGACTAGCATAGATATAGACGTGCAAAAGTTAGTAGAGGATAAACCCTTGCCTCAAATATCCCATTGACTTTTAATTTTATTTTATAAATTTTAAACATAACATGTTGTAAACCATATATTGTAAACCATAATAAAATACTTATAAATAATATTTCGTTTGTATATTATTTTTTAAAATAAACTTTTTTTGAATGAATTGAGTTCTCTGGCCCTTTATAATAATTTCAAATTTAATACCGGCCACAACGTCCAAAAGGTTGAACCACACTGGTTTAAACTATGACTGAGCTTATGCTGAGCTTTCAAATTCCCATGCAAATATCTTCAGGGTGGCACATGTGAACGAGAAAGATTGTGTTCGTACGAGGGATAACAAAATGATATCCTTCTATACATAGTAGTTTACACTGTGACTGAGCTTTCAAATTCCCATGCAATTTGTTTCAGGACGGCACATGTACTATCTATCCTACGAGGGATAATCAAAATTTTGTACAAAATAGTTTCAATTATTAGTTACAAAAATGCATTAACGCACAGTAATCGCCGAGACAGAAGACAAGCTCCAAAGGTTAATACATATCAAGTAAGGTTTAGATATCTGGCAATAGATATAAACGTTTTCATCTTTCTTGGCGTGTGCGTGTAAAAACACTTGCAATAAGTTGTTTCATCTGTCTTTCCTTGTCTAAGCTCGATTCGTTTACCTCCTCCAGTGGCAGCTATCTGTGTTCGTAAAGAGACCGAACTTATCACCGACACTCTATCGGCCAAACGCATCGGTGCTATTGCTACAATACTGGGAGACGTGAGTGGTCTCTTCATTCCCTTCTCATTGCACTTTACCATGACAAACGTGACTCGTGTAATGAAATGCAAAACCTTTATAAACTAGGTTTTAATATACAAGAAATTAGCATTGTTTTGTTTGAATGAATAACATGACAATTACATATGACATTAACTAAAACTAAGATGACAAATGACAAACACAGTTCACAGACCACAGGACATTCACCCCAACTTTATTTTTGAACAAAGTCTTTAAGGTAAGCAGGAGTGTTTCTTTCCCTGGTACCTCTTCTAATAAGACTGTGTTTATTTTCTTCCTCTAAAACACTTTCAATATGACCTTGATCTTCCAGAATGTTAACAGGAGAAATATTTGGATTTTCCTCACATATACTCAATCTAGGGCTTGGTGGATCTTTGATAAACTGTTCATTAGAAACCGCAGATTCCGATCCACTAACACAGTCCAGAGATGCATCTCCTCGTGGTGCAAGTTGTCTTAAGGCTACTGTTGTTTCTTTACCATCTTCACGTCTAACAACAGCATAGTTTGGATTTGCTTCAATTAGCTGTACTTCTTCAACGAGGGGTTCATATTTGGACTGCCTCACATTTTTTTTCATAAATACTTTTCCGGGGGTTATCAACCATGAAGGAAGTGCAGCTCCATTTATAGCTTTTCTGGAATGATGAAACATTCGCTCATGAGGGGTACTGTTTGTAGATGTACACAAAAGAGAACGAATTGAATGAAGAGCTATCTCAACTACTTCTTCCCACTGTTCAGTTTTTAAATGTTTAGATTTTAATGCAAGAGAAATAGTTTTCCATATAATTCCATTATATCTTTCTGTCTGGCCATTTCCTTCAGGATTGTAAGATGTTGTTCGGCTTGTTGGTATTCCTTGTGAATGGAGAAATGTTTTGACTTCTTGAGACATAAATGCCCCCCCTTGGTCTGAATGGATATAACTAGGCATTCCAAATAAAGAGAATAAGTTTGTAAGACACTTCACAACAGTTTTCGCTGAAACATCTTGACATGGATATACAAAGGGGAATCGAGAATATTCATCAACAATTGTTAGGATATATTTGTTATGAGATCTAGATGGAAGCGGTCCTTTAAAATCCAGAGACAATCTTTCAAAAGGCGAAGTAGCTTTAATTAATCTCCCTTGAGTTTTCAAAAACTTTGGTTTTATTTCTGCACAGATAGGACAGCGATTGGTCATTTCACGGACTTCATCAATAGTATATGGTAAGTTGCGTGTCTTTATCCAATGGACCATTCTGGTGATTCCTGGATGACACAAGGATTGATGTAGTTCAAATAGACTTGGTCGAGGATTTATTGAACAGCTCACTCGTGAGAAAGTATCTGGCACTACATTCTCAACTCCTGGTCGGTACTGAATATCGAAACTGTAGCATGATAATTCAAGGCGCCATCTGATAATCTTCTCATTTTTTATCTTACTAGTGTGGCGCATATTGAACATAAAAGAGACAGACTTTTGATCAGTTATAAGTCGAAAATGTTTACCTATCAAGAAATGTCTCCATTTTCTAAGAGCTTCCACTATTGCATAAGCCTCTTTTTCCACTGATGAATGATTTCTTTCACTTTTTGATAAGGTTCTTGAAAAGAAAGCAACAGGTCTTCCTCCTTGGCTAAGAGAAGCAGCAATACAAAAATCTGAAGCATCAGATTCAACGATAAAAGGAATCTTGTCATCAATTGTAGTAACAGCTGAAGAAATAATTTCAGATTTAAGAATTTGGAAAGCTTCAGCTGCTTGTTCTGTTAAAGGAAAAGTATTGCATGTGACTAGTTTTTGTATCTTTTCTGAAAATTGTGGGATAAATTTGGAATAATGTGCAAACATTCCGACAGCTCTCTTTAGTGATTGTGAATCGTTTGGTAAGGGTAACTTCTTTAATGGTTCAAGTCTTTCAGGATCAGGTTTTAAGGTCTGATTTTCTATTTGATAACCCAAAAGTTTGATTGAATTTAGTGTATAAGAACTTTTATTTTGATTTATTGTTAGATTGTATTTCTTCGCTACTTCCATAAATTTATTAAGATTTTCATTATGTTGTTGTTGATTTAATCCACAAACCGTAATGTCATCAAGATATGCATACACACCTTTTAAATGTTCGGATTTAATAATACCATCGATAACCCTTTGAAAACAAGCCACTCCGTTGGTTACCCCAAAAGGAATCCGGCAAAATTGGTATAGTTGGCCGTTGGCTTCAAAAGCAGTGTATATTTTCTCTTCATTTTTAATTGGAATTTGATGGTATGCATTTTTAAGATCAATAGTACTGAAGACAGAATATCTTGCTACTTTTCTAACAATATCTTCAACATCTGGGAGAGGATAGGCATCTAAGTAAGTAAATTTATTAATTGTTTGTGAATAATCTACCACCATTCGCTTTTTGTGTGTTTCACTTTTTGTAATAAGTACTTGTGCACGCCAAGGAGAGTTGCTTTCTTCTATGATTCCATTCGATAGCAGATACTGTATCTCGTCAGATATGAATTTTCTATCTTCAGTTGAAAATTTTCTTGATTTAGTTGCCCTCGGTTTGCAATCATTTGATAGATTGGAGAATAATTTGGGTGGCTCTATATTTAAGTATGCCAAACTACAAATGTTATCTATATGATCAATAACTAAAGGCATTTTTGAGCCAGCAAAAGTGATTTCTAGAGAAGAATGTTGTTTAAGCAAGTCATGACCTATAACTACATCAGCACATAAATCTTGAATTATTGATAATTTGACATTTTTATATGAATGTTCGTTTATTTCTAAATTAACAAAGCAGTGTCCTGAGATAGTCGTTCTGAGTGCTGTTGAAGCCATTATTATGCTTGCATGACTTCTAAATGTTTTTACGTTTATAGACAATGCATAATTCTTACTGATATATGACTCAGAACTACCTGTGTCTATTAAACTTTCAGCTGTATTTCCATTCACCTTTATCTCAGTAACACTTTTAGATAAGCATTGAGGGGCAGCAGCAAGATTTCTAACATTCGAACTAGATGTAGTAGTAGCTAAAACAGCAGCTGATACTGAATTGGGCATCTGAAGCCTACATACCTTGGAAAAATGTCCAACTTTCGAGCATTTCTTACAAACTTTGTCTCTAGCAGGGCATAGGCTACGAGGATGCCTTTCAGTTGATCCACAAAAGTAACATTTCCAACTTTTCACAGCAGCAGAAGTATAATTAGTGTGCTCTCTGGTTTCAGAAGAAATTGCATTAATAATTTGTACAGGAGTTGTATAAGCCTCAGAGTGTTTTGAAGCTGACTCCAGAGACTGGGCTTTTACTATGGCATCTTGCAGAGTAATAGTGTTGTTTTCTAGTAAACGTTGTCTTATGTCATTAGAAAGAATGCCATTAATAAAAGAGTCTCTTATATAATCTTCTCTATTTTGGTCTGCAGAAACGGCTAGAAAATTACAGTCTTTGGAAAGCACTTTAAGATGTTGAACGTATTGACCTATATTTTCACCAGTTTGTTGTTTTTTTGTCATTAGGATATGTCTGGCAAAAATTTCATTTTTGGGTTTAACAAAAGCTGCTTCAAGAATACTTTTGGCTTCAGAATACTTTCTACAATCAGAGATGAGTTCATAGATATTGTTGCTCACGTAATTTACCAGTAGTTTGAATTTCTCCTCCTCTGAAACATCAATCACAGAGGAAATAAAGTTTTCAAAGGTAGCTTTCCAATGCATCCATTCTTGAGACGATCTAGGAGAGTTAGGATCAGCATCGAATCTGTCTGGTCGTAGTAGCTTATCCATATTTGATATTTCTTGTATATTAAATTGTAATGAAATGCAAAACCTTTATAAACTAGGTTTTAATATACAAGAAATTAGCATTGTTTTGTTTGAATGAATAACATGACAATTACATATGACATTAACTAAAACTAAGATGACAAATGACAAACACAGTTCACAGACCACAGGACAACTCGCACAATTGAATTACGCATCTGTGTATCAGAGAGAGATGAATATTAAAAATTCCGTAGTAGCTTATTTCAGGCACACGCCAAGAACGATGAAACCGAGTTTATAACTAGTTACGGAGATGTTGAAGAAGAAATACAACAACAAAACTTAAAAGCAAGTAAAGCGGCGCGATGTCTTACTGACACAATCTGGAAGAACAAACACCTAAAACAAGACACAAAAACAAGAATCTATAAAGCAGCAACTAGACCTGATACATCTAAAACGAACGACTACTAGAAACAGAGATGAGAATACTCCGACGAATATCAGGAAAAAGTCTGTTAGATAGGAAGAGAAGCAAAAACATAAGAAGAGCATGCAATATAGAACACATAAATGGATGGGCGATAAAACTGAAACAGGAGTGGAATGAACACATCAGTAGAATGGCAGAGAATAGAATAGTACGAATAGCACGAGATAAGTCACCAAATGGACGAAGAAGTATTGGCAGACCAAGAAAAAGATGGTGCTATAATTTAAACAATTTAGGAAGCTAATATTGAAGAAGAAACATGATTTAAAGCCTACATACAAGAAGAAAGAAGAAGAAGAAGAAGAGTTACAAAAACGATCGGTTTTTATTTTTTACTGACTTTATTTTTAATTTGTACAATAAAATTATATTTTTACTTAGTAAAGTTTATTGTAACATTGTGTGTGCAATATTATAGAGATCTAAAACCATACAATAGATTCAAATATCAACAAAAATGTATTTAAGTTACAATCCTTTTCGCCATTGTATGTTTTATGATCCAAGGTAAGTAGTTTCCTACTTTGGTGTATATTCCAGGACTGTCTTTATTTCCGCAACCAATACCCCAAGACACTATTCCAATGGTTATCCATCGTCCATTTTTCAGTTTGTACATTAAAGGGCCTCCAGAATCACCCTGAAAACTTATTGGTTAGTTTAATTTTTGGATGTGACTTAAATGCTAGAATCGAAAACATGCAAGTTGTGAGAACAAATGATGAACAGCAAATTACAACTAAATAAAACTTCGCTACCGAGAATAAATTGAAAATCACGAACACGCAATTTAGATATTGTTACGATAAATATGTCTCATAAATATTCTTTTTAATTCTGATATGTTCTAGATTTCACCAGCTGGCAGAAATTCTAGGTAATACCTACCTGAAACTCTCCAATAACGGCATTTTATATAAAACGAGAAATCAATCAATTCGAAGAAATCATTAAGAAAACTAAACAAGATCTGCTAAAAACTAAACAAAGAAACAAAGAAGAAATCTTGGATGACTCCAGAAATCCTTCATTTAATGGAACGCAGAAGATTAATTAAAGGAAATAAAGATGAGTATAAAAAAATGCAGGCTTACATCAGAAGAAAAATAAGAGAAGCTAAAGAAAAAGAAGCTGTAGAGAAATGTAAAGAAATAGAAAGACTACAAGCCAAGCACGACAATTTTAATGTACACAAAAAGGTAAAAGAAATAACGGGTACTTTTAAAAAGCGAACACAAATGAAACTCATAGACACCAATGGAAAATTAATCATTGACACCCAAGAGATGAAAAACAGATGGAGAATATATTTGGAGACACCTTTTTTTTCTAGACCAAAGAACGGATTATAGGCATCCGTTTTCAGAGAGGATGACGGGCCCGGACATACTTAAATCCGAGGTAGAAGAAGCAATAAAACGGATGAAAAGCAGGAAAGCTGTAGGGCCTGATAATATCGAAGCTGAATTTTTAAAACTCTTGGAGGAAGAAGGAATAATTTGGATCACCGCTGTCTTCAATAAAATATACAATACAGGAATCATCCCTGATAAATGGCTAGAATCAGAATTCATAGCGATACCTAAAAAACAGGGGGCTAAAAAGTGCGAAGAATATCAAACAATCAGCCTAATGAGCCTCATGTTGAAACTGTTTCTTAGAGTCATCCATGGAAGAATTTATAAGAAGTGCGAGGAACAAATATCGGACAGACAGTTCGGCTTCATTAACGCAGTGGGTACCAGAGAGGCACTTTTCGGAGTACAGTTACTGATTCAAAGATGCAGGGACGTTAACTGCGACGTATACGCGTGCTTGATCGACTATGAAAAGGCATTTGACAGAGTTCAACATCAAAAGATGATAAACATTTTAAAAGAGGCAGACCTGGATGACAAAGACCTCAGAATAATTTCAGAACTCTACTGGAATCAGACCACATACATGAAAATTAACGGAGAAGAAACAGATCACATAAAAATACTACGTGGAGTTAGACAGGGATGTATCCTATCGCCGTTGATATTTAATATGTACTCAGAGAAAATTTTTAACGAGACTCTTTACGGAATAGACGAAGGCATCCCTCTAAATGGTGAAAGAGTAAACAATGTTAGATATGCCGACGACACCATGGTGATAGCAGATAGTTTAGAGGGACTTCAGAGGCTAATGGACAGAATAAACGAGTACAGTCAACAGTACGGACTAAACATTAATACCCACAAAACGAAACAAATGATTATCAGCAAGGAGAATATAAATGGGGCTCATCTATACATTAACGGGACGCAGATAGAGCGAGTAAAACAGTATTGTTACCTGGGAACTATTATTAACGAACAGTGGAGCAACTTACAGGAAATAAAGTGCCGCATAGGAAAGGCAAGAACGGTCTTTAACAAAATGAGCGCCATCTTCAAAAGTCACAACATATCCCTTGATACAAAAATGAGACATATGAGATGTTTTCTCTGTGTTGTTGTACGGGGCGGAGGCATGGACGCTTACAGACACCACTATTAAAAAACTTGAAGCATTTGAGATGTGGCTTTATAGAAGAATGCTGAGAATATCATGGACAGCAAGGATCACAAACAAGGAAGTTCTAGGAAAAATGAAGAAGGAACCAGAAATTGTGTTTACGATCAAACGCATAAAATTGCAATATCTGGAACACATTGAGAAATCAGCACCGTTACTCCCTGCTACAGTCTATATTGCAAGGTAAAGTCAAAGGTAAGCGAGGACCCGGTAGAAGGAGAATATCATGGCTGCGGAATTTAAGAACATGGTTTAAGAAAACCTCAACGGAGCTGTTTCGAGCCGCAGCGAACAAGGTTATGATTGCCAATATGATTTCCAACATCCGAAACGGATAGGAACCAGAAGAAGAAGAATATAAATAGAAACCTTTTTGTGGAAAACAGTTAGTCGAAAATAAATTGTTGTATCGAATAAGTGGTATAATAAATTAATATAAATTATTGTGTTTTAGTGAATTAGAATAAAGGAAATAAAGTAAATAAATTAGACTTATAAAAACAGTTCAATATAAATATTTTCATAATTATACATGGAGTGCTTGTGACACTGCATGAAAAACAATCAAAAATCGTAAAAAGAAGAATCAGTACCAGCAAAAAAAAATAATACTAAATGAAAGAGGAGAAGAAAATAACATCGAAGACGAATGGAATGTCATCCAAACGACAATTGCCAATACAGCAAGGAAAACATTAGGTAAAACCTCAAGCAAAATAAACGAGGAATAGATTGACTAACATTGCCAACAAGTAATAAATAGCAAAAGTTCAGCTAGGCAGAAATAGGAAGCAGTAGATACACAAAAGAGAACAGTCAAGAAATACAAACACGGATTCTTGGCTGTAATAAGTACTTTTATGCATACAAAGACTTGAATACAAAGAATGAAAAATAAATTATTGAATCGTAAGTCTACGCTTAGAATCTACAAAACAGTAATTAGACCAGTGGTTACATATGGATGTGAAACGTGGACCCTTTCAACCACTGATGAAAATCAATTGAGAATATTTGAGCACAAAATACACACAACCAAATTTATATGGAATCACCCAGTATTTTCGATATTGTAAAGTAATACTAAATTTTTTTAATGGAAAATGAACTACATTTTATACTAAACCAGTTTAATTACTGTCAAAAAAAAAACAATCAAAAAATGTTACAAATGCTTGAAATTAACAAAAACGCAAAAAACACATGAAAGAACAAATGAAAACATTGCAATGATTGACTAAAGAAAGATACAGTCTTGTTATTTATTCTAATAGTCAGTGTTGCCACCTCTAGCTCTAATACAAGCTTCAATCCGACGAGGAATGCTTCTAATCAAATCGTCATCTTGTTCTTGAGGTAAGTTTGCCCATTCTTCTAGAGCGGCTTGAATGAGCTAATCCGCATTACATGGATTATCTCTTCTAATATATCTTCTTATCTTTCTAATCCTTCTTTTAATGAGTTTCCACACATTCTCAATGGGATTAATATCAGGACTCAGATCTAATAGTCCCGAGTAAAACAAAGAAGGGTCAATGAGAGGAAATTATAGGGAAATATACACACATATGGAGCGGAGTCTGTAAACTTTAAAGAGCAGCCAAAAGGAGTAACTATAAAAATAAAAAAAATGGGGAAAACACATAAAAGATTACCAGCAAACAAATGAACATATTTAGGAAAAGAAGATATTTTTCTTATTGAAGATAAGCCAATAATGGAGATAAGAGAATAGGAGAATAGGAAGGGAAGATAAAAAAGATATAATAGGACGATTCAATAAAGACGAAATTAGAAAGGACAATGGAAGTCGAAAGTCGAACCAACACAAGATTTCAGCATAAAAACATACATAGATATACATTATTAGGATTATTTATTTAATAATAAGAAGAAAAGCCTGTTAAATAGTAATACAAGATGTAAGAGTATATAGACAAGTAGAATGTGCAAGTGACCACCGATTAGTACTAGGGAAATTCATATACACGGAAAGACGACAAAAAGACAATATACAAAGAGATAAGGAGATGCAAAAGATCGCAAATACTAGGTAAAAAGTCGAAATAATTTTACAACAATTTAGTATGCAAACACTATATCAAAATAGGCTACAGAATAGTATATAGATGAAAGATGAATGGACCCCAACAGAAATGAATCAACACCTAAAGGAAAAAATAAACAAAGCGGCATACTAAGTGCTGGGTATTAAACAGCACAAGAATAAATATTTGGAGAGATACAGTGACGACCTATAAGAGATGATTAAAGGGGAAAATATGGGTTTCATAAATTGCTAAACGACACAACCCCAGGAACACGAGAAGAATAGGTACTCACAAACAACAAGTGAAGCAAAGAATAAGGTTCTAGGGGAATGAATACTGGGACAGAATGTGATGAAGAGATAACATCCAAGCATATCCCCGGAAAATGAGCATTCCATTTGACCATAGGTTGATGGGAGACCGAACAAATTGGAAAAAAGTTGTACAGTCAGCCAAGACCCAGCCAGGGATATAGCGCTACGTGATGATGATGAATGATAAGCCGATAAGGTACTTGAACTAACTAACCAAAGAAAACAAAAAATGATCTTTCAGAGCATAGCGCTGAATATTACACACATAGAGCAAAAGTATGGCCAATGACAACAACAATAAGAAATAGAATAAGAACAGTTGAATTGGATTTTATGAGTACTATATCCACAAATCACCAGGGAGTGTAGGATAAGAATAGAAGAAATATGAACAGAATAGTAGTAGAATGCTCAATTAAAAAAAGTTAGAAAACAGAGCCCTGCAGTAGTACGGGCATATACAAAAAAATTCTACAGCACAGGTGGCCGAAAAGAATATTGGACTGGGACCCGTTGGGAAGAAGACAAATAAGAAATATTTAATACCATTAATATCTGGAACAAAAGGCTAAGAAACCAGATAATGGGGAATTTGAAAACATTTATTGTAACCTACTTGACCCTAAGCAAAAAAGAAAAAGTAGGAAATTATTACCAAATTAACAAGAAAGAAACAATGGAATCAACAAGTAAAGAATGTAGTGATTGAAAAGAAGTCGGAATATCTCAAGACCTTGCAAAAATAAGACAGGGGAAAACAAAGAAACTCGTAACAAAAAAGCTTTTGCTCGGAAGCAAAAACGATTTTAAATCAATCACATTAGCAATCATTGGAAAAGTTTATTAGTAAAATAGTGGATGCAAAAAAATGAGAATCTGTTGTTGTTACGATAGCCGTGCTACGCCAATGATGGAATATACTCGACTCGAATGGTCGATTCGAGTGCACATTTCCTGACGCGGGAATTAAACTGCAGTCTAGAAGCCGGTCGAACGATTCGAAGTAAGACTTAACGGGATAGATATATCTGTGGAACCATAGGCGCACTATATAAAAAGAACAATTTAGATTTTAGGGATAGTCAATACCTTTGTATCGTTCAGTAAATAAATGTTATGTTTTTATTAGTGTTAGAAGACTGTAAATAAATTAAAATAAATATTAGAGTATGGCGCTGCTGCTAGTTGTGTAGAAGAGGATTAATTTCATATGGCATTGACCATATAAAAATGCCAGAATGTCTACAAAAAGGGAATTTGACCTATAAACGCATATTGCATTTAAAGACTTAAAAAAAAGTGTTCGACTGATTCGATAGGCACAACCTATTTAAAATTATGGAAAAATGGGAAACCAAATATACCTAATTAGAGCATGATAAATTGAGAAACGAAAACAAAAAATCGTATTTGAATACGTACTATATTAATTAGAAAATAAAAGAATAGAGAACAAAAAAGAAATCACCCTCTAAAAGATCAAGCACAATTTCATCCTGGAGGACAAAAGTTTAATGTTCATAATTGATTAATTCATACTTACCAAACATGAATCTTTTCCACCTTCATAAGCAGCTGCACAAATATTATCGTCTGTAATTTTCTGAACGAAAGAGTCCATGCATTTGTCCAATGGCCATACAGGTATAGCGACTTGTAGAAGTACAGGACTAACCGGTCCTGCAAAATATTGTTGTCCCCATCCTGCAACCACTACGGTTTCGTTAGTGTAATCACCATCGCGTGGGGGCATACAAATTGGCCAAATGTACGAATTAAAGCTGGTAGCCGTTTTTAATCTAAGAATCGATATGTCGTTTTCATATGTTGGCAAAACGAAGTACTCGTGATCGATAATTTCAGCTACTTCGTAATCTTTGGAACGGGATTCATCCTGTCTAAAGAAATCGTATTCTCCTAATCTCACACGAATCTCCGATGCCTGCAAACTAAAGGAATCTATTAGAATAGGAATACACAAAAGGGAGTTAAAACATAAATCTAAATAAAACTGAACATCTCGTAGATGGAGGACTATAAATATGAGATTATAAAGAACTGTGTATTTCCACATTTTTTTATTGTAGGTTCTCACTTATTATAGCTTCTGCTTCTTTACGTCCTTTCCCTAATGTTTTAATTAATTTTTTATGTTCCTTATTGCAATTTGAAATTGTTACCCCCAAATATTCAAATTGTTAGGAACGGTACTTTTACTCATCTTCTAGAAAACTAAGTTCCTGTAGCTGGCTCTATACCAGATATCATGAACAATTTTTATTTCAAATCCTTTATAAAAGGTATATAATAAAATACCCAAACGAGCTATATCACAATTACAGAACGTTTTCGGAATTTAAATTCCATCATCAGTGTAACGAAATATACATGCTATGAGCCACTAAAATATATGGGTAAAGACCTTTTGTTACATTACATGTTATTACAAAAATTAAGATGTTCAAGTTACCGTTGGAATTGGTAACCATGGTAACAGTCAACATTTTTCGAATTCCGTAAAAAATTTAATTATACACTCCCTTTTCCTTTATCCTGTTAGTGATGAAGAAATAAAGAGTATAATTAAAGATATCTCAAAAAAATCCTCTGCTGGACTGGATGAGATCCCGTATTCTATGTTATTACATGTATCTCATAGCATATATAAACAATTAATATTTCTAGTAAAATTTCATTTCAAGAAGGGATTTTTCCTCAAATTCTAAATACTGCTCTAGTTGTGCCTATACATAAAAAAGGTGACAAATCAAAATTTGATAACTATCGAGGCCTATCACTTTTATCTGTGTTTTCAAAAATATATGAAAATGCATTTCATACACGTCTCCTCTCGTATATTAAAAGGCACAACATTATAGAAAAGTCTCAATTTGGTGTCCGTGAAGGTACAAGTGTGCAAGATGCACTACTAGCGCTGTGCAATCATATTTTATCGAACTTTGATAAGGGTAATAAAGTTATCTGTTTGTTTTTTTGACTTAGCACGAGCTTTTGAAACTGTAAATCATCCAATATTGCTGGAAAAACTTCATCATAGTGGTGTTAGAGGAACTGCATTAAAGTGGATCCAAACCTTTTTATCGAAAAGGTTTCAAAAAATTAAGGTCAATGTGAATGTGAATGTAATATTTTCTTCAGAAGAAAGTGTCCTCTCCGGAGTTCCACAGGGAAGTATCATTGGCCCTCTTTTATTTTTGATTTTCGTCAATGATTTAAATCAACTGATAAACGATAGCTCAACATGTTTGGTTCGGAATCCATTAGATAATTTTTCTGATGCAATAAGCGTTCGAGGAGAAAAGTTGGAACAGCAATCAGGCTGTTACGTCACTCAATTTTCGGACAATACCACAGTTGCACTAAATTCCAATAATTTTTTTCATGTAGTACAAAAAGCAAACTGTCTTGTAAGAAGTATGATTCATTACTGTTTAAATAATGCCCTAATCTTAAATGGATCAAAGATCAATATGGTAACCTTTTCACCTTCTACTATGCAGATGAGTCTATTAGTAAAGCTTCACAATGGGTCTGTGGTAAATAGCCACTCCACTAAGTTGTTAGGTGTTTACCTGGATTCTAATTTGTCTTGAAGTTCTCACGTTGATTCTGTAGTGGGAAGATTGTCTGTACACTGTTATGTTCTAAGGCAACTTAGGAATTTTGTCTCCCTAGATATCTTGAAACTTTACTATTTTGCTCATGTATAGTCAATTTTGCAATATTGTTAGTTTGTTGGGGAAATTGCTCGCGAATTAATGAGGTGCTTGTTCTTCAAAAAAAAAAAAAAATTATTCGTACCATGACGTTTAGAAGGCGCTTGGATTCCTGTAGACCAGTTTTTAAACAATTAAATATTTGAAATTTAATTTCTCTGTATATTTTCAGTTGTGTTTATGTAAAGTCACATAGATGTAATTTTATTTGCAGAAATGATGTTTCCTTAATGAGTGGCTACAATTTTCATTACAGAAATGATTTGGTGACCCCTGCTCGTCACTTGACTGTTGTGGGCAAGGGTCCTTACCCAACATGCGTTAGTTTGTATAATAAATTACCTAATTATGTTAAAGAGTCAAATATTTATGTATTTAAGAGAACAGTTAAGGACTTACCTCTGACAAACACTTTCTATTCGTCAGAGGAATACTTGCAGGCATATTTTTAACAATTTGTATGTTTTTGTGTATATTTTATGTTTTATGTGCTTATAGTTTTTTTACTACCCATGTACCTATAGTTTTTTAGATTGTATTTTAATGCATTTCAATACTTGTAAAAGTCAGATGAAATAAAGAATATTGATTGATTGATTCATGGCGACGTACATAGTTTAAATGGTCCTGAGACAAAGTATCTTCGAGGGCCTGTTGATAACAACTGATCAGTGGCTCATCGCATGTATACTTCGTTACACTGATGATGGAATTTTCATTCCGAAAACGTTATATAATGTAATTGTGATATAGCCCATTTGGGATTTTATTATATACCTTTTTTAAAGGATTTTAAATAAAAAATTTTTATTCATCTATGTTAATTTTCAAATTTGCCTTAAGAGTTTTCCCATTACCATATACTTCGATTTGATGTCCTTTATTTTTAATCTTGTTGCAACTTGAATATAGGTAAGCTTTAATAATATTTACTATATGAAATATTAAATTAAATTTTGAATGAGAATTTTTTTCTAGTAATTGCTTTTGTTTAAAATTTAAGAATCTGTAATAATTAAAATTATATGTATTAGGGCGTGGCCATAGATGTCATAATTATTCTCTGTCTTAAAATGTTGTGTTGACATATGACAGCTGGCATCTAGCCTTATTTTTTTGACATTAATTTATGTTGGTTTTTTAAAGAAGGTTAATTTCTTTATGAATAGTTTCATTACAAAGAAAATTCTTTACTTGAAATAATTTTTAGTTGCCACAGTTATAGCCCAATAACATTTGTAAATTATGTAGCAATATCCACTTGTAAACAAAAATAGGACACATGTAAGTTTTTTTTTATTTCTATATTAACGTTTGTGGCTATTAATATAGTCTTTATGTAACTAATTATATCATACATATTTTGCACCATTTTATATTTTGTAGCTGTTTGTGTTGACAATAATAAATGTTTGATTTATTTCTCCAACCACTTTGTTTATTTTGTATTCTTGATTTTAGGAAGGAAGAACCTTTCTTTCCCCCAGCAAGAAGTCTTCTCGAATTTAAATAGCTAGCTCTCATTTGCTTGTAAATTTTTGTTCTGTTCATATATATATGTATATATATATATATATATATATATATATATATATATATATATATATATATATATATATAATATAATCATACGCGTTTTGAAAATCTATAAAATAGCATACGTAGGTCCAAACTCTGCCCATCAATGAAGCTTTGAATTTGTTTTAACCCAAAAACTTGCCGTGTGTTCTCTGCGTTCTTTAACTTCAATTTTGTATACATTTATTATGTTCTTGCTAAATAGCTTTAACCGATTCTATAAAATTATATCTTAAACTTTACACGCTACATCTAAGAGTGAAATGTATCTATAATTACTTTTCCTGAATATGCTCTTTCTCATCTGTCAACAAAATATACATCTTACCCTTGAGTACAATGTGCAGCAGTTAAAATGTGCGTATCTGTTATCAAAGCACCTCCGCAAAACTGATTTTCCAGACCCTGCTTCAGCTGTTTGTACCGATATAAGGCAGCCATCCATGGCCACTCTTGAATACTAGTTGTTTTAGTCGCCACCTTAGTTCTTCCTTCTACTGCGAGTCCACATCCTGAAATGTATTTAAAAGGAAAATAAAATAATATTATACTCCGTTTGAAAATTCCCAATCTAACGTCAGAAACCAGTGACGGAGAATTTCAAAATTATTTAAAATTTTCTTTTCTCAAATATTGCAACTATTTAAATAAACAAATAATGTGGGCATTTACGCGATCTATTCAGGTGTAAAATATTATCATTAAGAAGCAGCTAAGTTACTGCTGTCGTTGGGATAGAGTCAAGGGAAGGCTTTTGGCTAAAAATGAATAAAATAAGGTAAAATGGATATTTTAGATAATCATTTACCTGTGTATTTGTCACCTTCGTCATAATCATCTCCTCCAGCTGGTAAATCTATAATCAACTGAGATCCAACAACTCCAGCACTGGCGATGTCATCTGGACAACATACACCAACAAAACTACAAAGTAAAAAAATTAATAATAGCAATATATAAAAAAGCTTCATTACATACCTTTCTTCTATTACACATAGAAAATCTAGAGTATTCAGCTGTTGAAAAATACTTGTCGGGCAATAAGCAATGTGCTTACAATGACCTTTTACATCTCCTGGTCCTATACATTCTTGGTACCTTTTATTTAACTAAAAAATTAAAATAAATTAGTATTAGAGTAGAAAAAGCTCAAAAAATTGTAATATTACAAATATTTATACGATGGAGACATTTCCTACATAAAACATCATCCTTTCCGTCTACCAATCCATTCCCGCCGTCAAGAATCTTCGCTTCAACTTCAACACAAATTCCACATCAATGGGCTACGTCACCATCGATGGTATAAATTTACAACCTACATCCCAAAGTGGCGTTCAAGCAACCACACGTTTACTAAAGCCCAAACAATTCTGAAATGAATGTTTTGTGATACGCAATCCCAGTGTTTCTATCGACTGACCGTTGACCCGCTAAATGGAAGCCCACCACTAGGAGTTGACGAACAACCATTCTCTCCTCCACCTTGCCATGTTCTCCGTTATTTCCGATAAAACAGTGACCACTTCACAGGCCAAAGCCTAAAACAAGGATCTCTGGGAGGTATATAGAGCTAGAGTATATAGAGCTAGGTATATAGAGCTAGGGAGGAAGGTATATAAGCTCTAGAGTAAATTAACTTGACTAGTTTCTCTTCCAAGCAACATTAGTGCAGTGAACATTTAACAGTGTAAAAATGAAGTGATCTGGAGGTCAGCAGTCTGAAACTACTTACTTACGTACTTACATTCGACGCGGTTCAACCCGGAAACCAGGTGAGTTCTGATGCGATTGAATGTACACCAGGATTTGCGTGTTAAGTTAAATCTTGATTTGGCGGAATTTTCAATGAGCGCTTCCATTTCAAAATGTTATAGAATTAAGACACGCGAAAAAAAGAATTTCTCAAATAATCCCAATTTCAAGTTCTTTAATACATCGCTATTCTTCAAATCATATGTAAAATGCTTAGGTATGTGGTGTGATAATCAACTTACTTGGAAAGAACATATTAGACAATTAGTTTTGACTTGTCATAAGAAACTTAACCTAATGAGAACACTGTCAAATAGGTATTGGGGCTCTGATCTCTCTATCTTACTTACAATTTACAGAACTCTAATTAGATCAAAAATTGATTATGGATCAATCGCTTACGCCTCTGCTTCCCCCATATTGTTAAAACAGCTAGACTCTATTCACAGCACAGCACTTAGACTCTCTCTTTGCGCATTTCGAACGTCATCGGTGGACAGTTTATATTCTGACAGTGGAGAGCCTTCATTATATCACCGCCGAATTTCCTTAACACTATCACACGCAACGTCAATAGCCTCAAATGTAAACAAACCTCTATTTAATAATACGTTCACTAATAAATCTCTTTCAATAATACGTTCACTAATAAATCTCTTTCAATAATACGTTCACTAATAAATCTCTTTACCAATAATACCAAACATAAGACTTGCTATGAGCGAGTACGGTGTTATCTGAAATGTCTTAATATCGAATTCCCAAATACTTTTCCAATCAATATTAAAAGCCCCTGTCCTTGGATAATTAATACCTTAAATATAAATACTGGTCCAACCCAATATGACAAACATATTAATAGTCACGCAGATATTAAGAATAATCTAGATCTAATTCTTTGTCAACATTACGAACATTGCTATAAAATATTTACAGATGCATCACAGAAGTGTGATAAAGGAGTAGGTGCTGCATTCGTTACTCCAAGCGATACATCCAAGCGATACATCAATTTCGTCTTCCTACCTTCTTTTCCATTTTCTCCGCTGAGCTCTATGCAATGCTTAAAGCTATCATGCATATAAATTCTAATAACATTCCTAACTCTGTTATCTTAAGTGACGCACTAAACGCCCTTCAAACACCTAAACAGATCTATCCTAAAGGTCCCCTTGAGAAACTGATAAAACTAGAACTCATGCAGGCTCAAGAAAATTCTAGGAGTATCAGATTTATATGGATTCCATCCCACATTGGCATTGCAGGCAAAGAAAGTGCGGACCAGTGCGCGAGTGAAATGGGCCGATATAGAAAAAGCCGAGTATCGAAATACTGCGAGTGATATAAAAGCTTTTATAAAGAATAGAGTTTTGTGCAAGTGGAAAAACGAATGGCAATCTTCTCAAACATCGCTGAAGAAAATTAAAACTCACGTTACAGCTTGGGAACCCTCAACCAGGAACAGAAGAGAACAATTGGTGATAACGAGATAACGAATTGGACACACAAGACTTACTCATTCATGTTTATTGTCCAAAAGTGATCCATCTATTTGGGAAACATATAATGTACAACTTACCGTTAACCATTTATTAATTGAATGCCTAGATTTGCAATTTTGGTGTTACATTTAACATACCTAACAGTTTAAGTAATTTATTAGGCACCAATTTTTCAGCTAGTAATATTGTAAAGTTCTTAAAATCTGTAGAGGCATGCCTGCAGAGGCACTGCCGTATTTGGACTGAAGATAATCCTCAAGTGTATGTTGAGACACCAATAAATCCAGAAAAACTGACTGGTGAGCTTTGTGGACCGGTGGAATCATTGGTCCGTACTTCTTCAAAAACGATGCTGGCCAGAACGTTACAGTCAATGGTGACCGCTATAGAGCTATGATTACTGACTTTTTTATTACTCATTTGAACAACCATGACGTGCAGGAGCTGTGGTATCAACAAGACGGTGCAACATGTCACACAGCTCGTGTCACAATTGATTTATTAAAAGAAACGTTTGGTAACCGCATAGTTTCTTCACGTTTCAGACCCGTGAATTGACATCCAAAATTTAACACCGTAGCGGTCATATGCCAGAAATCATATTTAAATTATAATGCCAAGAGATTCAAATGCAAGAGATGCCGGAATCAAATAGACTACATCCTAATAAACCACCGATTTCGAAACAATATTAAAGATGTAAAAACTTATCCCGGCGCTGACATAAACTCAAATCACAATTTACTCTGCTCCAAAATACAAATTAAATTGAAGAAATTAACAAAGCCAACTAAGCCTTGTAAGATATATCTCGATCCCCTGAAAAACCCTCAAACGCGCGAACACATAACACAGCAAATAAATAGTAAAATACACAGAATATCAAATATACCAAACGAAAACAGAACCATTAACGAATGCTGGTATGCCATTCAAAACTCGATTTTAGAGAACGTACAAGAGTCTTTAAAAACACCTACCATGTTGGCAAAAAATGAGTGGATGACACAAGAAATTCTAGATTTGATGGAAGTTCGACGGCAACACAAAAATAGAAATATTATCGAATATCGTGAAATTAATAAACGCATAAAAAGAAAAATTAAGCAAGCCAAAGAATCCTGGCTTAAGAATTTATGTAAAGAAATAGAAGACCTCCAAAAAAAGCATGACAGCTTCAACCTGCATAAGAAACTTAAATATACTGCCGGAATTAGAAAACAGAAAAATGCTCACATACTTGAAAGCGCGGACGGAAAAATTTGTGATCACGAACAACAGTGCAAAGAATGGGAGAGATACATCACTGACCTTTTTGACGATGCTTCTAGGGAAAATGCTACAAATACTGCCTATGACAACTAGTTGGACAGAGGTCCCAATATACTGAATTCGGAAGTCGAGAAGGCAATACAGCAAGCCAAAAACAATAAAGCACCTGGACCAGATCAAATCCCTGCCGAACTACTTAAACTTTTGGATGAGGAAAGCATTGCCTGCTTAACCACTTTCTTCAACAAAATTTACAACGAAGGAAAAATACCAGATGATTGGTTAGAGTCACTATTTATAACATTACCAAAGAAAAGCAGGCCCACCAAATGCAGCGATTTTAGACTAATCAGTTTGATGAGTCACACACTGAAGATACTCTTACGAATTATACAAAACCGAGTATTCCTTCTATGCGAAAGTAAGATGGGTGATAAGCAATTTGGATTTAGAAACGGTCTAGGAACTAGAGAGGCACTATTCTGTATGCGCGTTCTATTACAAAAAAGTTGTGAATTCCGAAAGAATGTTTATGTTTGTTTCATCGACTTCGAGAAGGCGTTCGACAGCCAACACAATACACTTTTCGACTGCCTACGGGCAGCAGGACTTGACCACTATGATATAAGACTGCTGAAATACTTATATTACAATTAAGTAGCCTCTATTCAAATTGGAGACAGTCCCACTGAAAAAATACCCATCAAACGTGGAGTACGGCAGGGTTGTGTTTTGTCACCCACTCTTTTTAATCTGTACTCTGAAGAAATCTTTAGGGAGGCTTTGGATGACAGACAAGAGGGAGCAAGACTAGGTGGAGAAGTAATCAACAATATTAGATACGCTGACGATACAGCCATTCTTGCAGAAAGTTTACAAGATCTCCAAACATTACTAAATCTAGTCAGTGAAGCAAGTTATCGGAGAGGCCTAAAAATCAACATTTCAAAGACAAAGTGGATGGCAGTTGGAAAGATCCATATAGATCAAGGTCTGCTTTCTCTTAATGGAGAAGAGATAGAAAGGGTAAATCATTTCAAATACCTTGGCAGCTGGTTAAATGTAAATTGTGACTCTGATGAAGAGATAATATCCAGGATCGAAATATCACGTAAGTCTTTTATGACCTGGAAACCAGTTTTATGCAACAGAAACCTGTCAATGAACATTCGTAAGAAGGTCCTGAAATGTTATGTGTGGTCGATCCTATTGTATGGTTGTGAGACATGGACGTTAAAAACCACAATGCTAAACAAGTTAGAAGCATTCGAAATGTGGTGCTATAGACGAATCCTAAAGATATCGTGGGTTTCGCACACTTCCAATGAAGATGTCCTTCAAATGATCAACTCAGAACGTCTGCTCATAAACACCATAAAGAGGAGACAAACAGAATACTTCGGCCATATAATTAGAGGACCCAAATACCATTTACTTCGCCTTATAATACAAGGAAAAGTGGAAGGAAAGAGATGGATTGGTCGAAAGAAACTTTCATGGCTGCGGAATATTAGACAATGGTGTGGTTTCACAGTAGAAGAATTATTTCGCGTAGCAGCCGACAGAGAAAGGTTTCAGGAAATTGTAAACATGATGACGGCCAACGTCTGAATACGGACACGGCACCCAAAGAAGAAGAAGAGCCAAGAGATTATCTTTTGAATAATGTCAATTCCATGTCAATATTTGTAGCTTACCTTAAACTTCTTGCTTAAACCTAGATATCGTTTTCTTCTTATGTGATCTCTATTTAAAAATGCTGCATGTACCTTCTCATCGTATATTGATCTTGACACATCAGTTTTGATCTCTGTAAAGAACATATTATTGAAATGATAAAACAAATACGAAGAGTTTAATGGTGTATAAAAGTAAAATAAGAATCGTTGTTTGGTCGAGATAATGGAGACAATAAAATCGAAATCATTCACTATGTTTTTTTCTAACCTACAAAAGTAAGATATGTTTAAAAAAACGAAAGTAAAACTCATTAAAAATTAAAAGTTTCCGGCGACATCGCTCTTTAGAAGACAAAGCTTCTAACGAAATTTCTTCTCTGGAAAGCAAAGTTTCTGCCAACATCTCTTTGGAAATCTCTAAAGTCACTTCTGAGATGTCTGCCCTCGACGATAGAACGTCTTCGTTAAAAAACCAAGTTGCTGCCGATATGTTGGCCTTCGAAGAAAGAGATGGAAAGGAAGATGGAGAAAACAGGATCAGCAGAGAGAGGAAACAATCCAATTACAGTAGAGACAAAAGAAGACGAGACGAAATGTAAGTTGGACACATGACCGAAATTTGAAGAAAGTGGAGGTTCTGTTCATGTTAAAGTCCCAACTTTCGACGGAAAAAACGTCATGGAACAGATACATGAAACAGTTCGAATCAGCTGCAAGAGCGAATGAATGGTCTGAAAAACAAAAAGCTGTAAACCTGACTATCGCTCTTCGAGGAGATGCCTTAGATGTGCTTCAGACCATAGCCGTAGAGGAGACGGATGATTTCGAACAACTTAAGAAGAGGTTAAATATGCGATATGGCCACGAACATTTGCAGCATGTATATCAGTCGCAGCTTAAAAATCGAAGACAAAAGAGAGATGAGGCTCTTCAAGAATATAAGGTAGATATTGCCAGATTAGTACGATATGCTTATCCAACAAATCCTGAAGACATGATGGAAAAGTTGGCCGTTCAAACGTTTATTGATGGTCTTCGTGATCCTGAAATGCAGAGAACACAGCTATTAGCTCGTCACAAGACGCTGGTTGATGTCTTATCCGCCGTCCTCGAATACGAGTCAGTTACGCAGGCCTCTGGAGGGTACAGTAAAGTTAGGACTGTAAAAGAGGAAGGAGATGAAGATAAACTTGACCAGCTCGTTAATATGATGAAAAGGAAAAGTATTACATACAAGAAAAAGAAGATCATAAGATGCTGGAATTGTGGCGAAATAGGACACGTACGAAGTTCATGTAAGCACCCTAGGTACGACGCAAATCAAGAAACTCACCATCAGGAAAACGAGAACGAGTCGGCCTTAGGGGGACAGCTTCAACCAGAAACTTTTCGAGGGGACTTTTCGAAAGATTCTCTCATACTAATAGCTTCTTTAAAATGTCGTAAAGATCATGTATATGTAGATGGAGAAATAAATAGTAAAGCAAGGCATGGTGTTACCACTGAAGGAAAAAGATCTACTCGCGCTTTCCGATGACTACTCACTGGTCCTTACCATCCCGGCCAGTATCAAAGACGCACCAGGGTTGGTATCCGTCTTTCGAAGGAAGTTCGGTCGAGTTCCAGATCTTCAATGCCAAGTGCCAGCTCCCGGGAAAGCCTTGAAACTCCAAGATGCATCACGTTACCTTTTCTACCTGGTAACAAAAGACCCTGCCCGTGACCAACCTACCTACCGATATGTATGGAAAGCCTTACTTCAGTTGAGAGAGCACGTACTAGAGTCCGACGTGCAAAAGTTAGCCATGCCAAAGTTAGAGTGCCGCCAATTAGATTGGAGGGTTATTCGAAGTATGGTGAAGGAGATCTTTAGAGACACCGAAGTCCAGGTGTTAGTCTGTAGCAATCCGCATAGTTATTGGTGCGGAGAAAAAACCGTCCCTTGTCATTTTTATAAAACTGGAAGTTGTAAAAGAGGGTCCAGTTGCCGATACCAGCATACCGTTCCAGTTCCAGTCCCGACAAGGTTCCAGGAGGAACCATCTCACCCGCCAGCTCTCGCTTGTCGGATTATAAATAAATTATATAAGTATAAATAAAATAATATGTGTGTGTGTGTTTCTATGTAGAGTAAATAAATACATGTATGTAAATAAACTAATAAAGTGTGTAAAGTTTAGAACATTTTATAATAAATAAAGTTGATAAATTAAATTTATAAAACTAGTTCAATATATAACAAAAAAGGGAGCTTTTTAATCACTTAGCTATGTTGGAGTAATACCGGAAACAAACAAAAATGACGAAATCCGAGAAATAATGAAACGACTAGCTAAAGATAGCAAGAGTATCGGAGACATATTTAGATTATTAAAGTCCAAAAAAAATAGACAGATAAGAATATATGCTACAGTTAACTGACTGAGAATTATCTATGCAAGAGAGACGTGTATTTTCAATGAAGATGTCAAATGAAGACTTAATCCATATTTTGTAAAAATATGGAAGGAGATAAGTAACGAAAGAGAAGAAATAATGAAGCTATGAAGATGTATGGACAACCGCCAATAAAGACAGCCGCTAATAAACATATACTAAGATACCTGGGTATTATTGCTGGAATAAAGGCTGACAGAAGCCAAGGAAACTGTTAAGTACCACGGACGTAGGTCCTAAAAGAAGAAGAGGGAGACTACGAGTAAAAAAGGATGGGATCGGTGACTTAAGTCCTGAGATTCTTACAACAATGCCACAAAGTGAGGCGGAAAGATGGTATAAAGTTCCTTGGATAAAGTTGGATATTTGACAGCGTTATTTTTGTTTTTCATTAAATTTAATGTTGTATATTTAGTATTAAAATATATCTTACCTGGATTTATAGCGATTCCGTGGCATAAATTTAACAATTTTACTAATAAAAATACTGCTACTGCTTTCATGGTGGCGGAAATGATATGAGAGACAATTCAAATTATAAAATATTTAAATGATTACGGATAAAATCTTCCTGTTTCAATTTTTATCAAAGTACGATGTGGGAGTAAAATATCAATTTGATGTTGCAGCACCTATTACCAAAAGATATAAGAGATTATTCGGGACAAAAATGGGATATTTTCAACTACAGTGCTCCACAAAATTAGAGAAGCAATTTTTTGAGGAACTATCATTTTTTAAGAAGATGCCACGCAAATAAATTCAGAAAATTTTAGTAGGCATATGTACTGTTATGTTATTACTTTTTGTACTTGATTAATTGAGCAAATCAAAAAACATAACTTAATTGTTCTCGGGGTTAAAAATCTCCTTATATTAACCTATGTTATGTGGGTCCAAAGATGTCCTAGTTGTCCTTTATCGGGATAGGGAAAAAAAAGGATAATAATAAAATAGTATGTTACAAAAAATTGGTATTATTTATTTTATTTAAAGAAGAATAAAACAATTATCAAATTTTGCCGTTATCTTATCAATTAGCGTAAATGAATACGGGGAAGGGAAACAGGCCAAGATGACAGACTTTTTTGGTAATGTAGGCTAAATATATTTTACAGTAGCATATTATTTTGTTATTGTACAGTACATATTATGTTTTAATTGTACAGTCATTTTTTATACTGTATTGCTTATATTATTCTTTATAATAAACCTATGTGGTGTACAATAGAGTGGTAATTCATTTATATTCGTTTTGATAATTTTTTTAAATTAAAATAGGTTATTTAGGACAGTATTATTAATATTAAAGTACCGAATTTTGTCTCTCTCTCTCTCTCTCTCTCTTTCTGTATAACGATCTCTCCTTATAACGATGAAAATTCCCGATCCCTTGCATATCGTTATAGAGAGAGAGGACTGTACATAAATTTTGTTTACCAGGACGTCTTGAAAATTTATTTAAATGGTCTATTTATTAATTTTTATTTTTCTCTTTGGCTGAGAAGAAAAAGTATGACAGTACCTAAACAAATTCATAAAAACATTCTCTCTATTGTTAAAAATAAACAAAAAAAAAAACAAAAAAACAAATAAGCTGTAGGACTTATAGAGATAATCATTCAAATGGTCTAGCAATGTTGGTTCCCTGCAGTTCTCAAAGAGTTTTTATTTTTTATGAAACCCGTCTGATATAAACAGACATAAACAAGATGTATAAACATATTGTACATCTTCCACTCCTTCATGATGCTTATTCAAGTATTCTGGAATATATACCAGCTTATACAGGTTTAGTGGATAGGTACCACATACTTTTGGAGTTACTTGGTTTTATCAAAAAGTGTTTGCCGCCTGCAATCTAATGCTTCGCAAATATGCAAGATATGGTTGGCTGTTTCAGGTTCTCTGCTGCAGGGTCTGCAGCACAAGTCATCATGAAACAGTCCCATTGTATGCAGGTGTCCGTTGACGTCTTTTCCACAGTACTTCGGCCTATTAGCGCATATCCATCCAATATACATTTTGCCATGTATTTGACCTGGTATGTTTTCTCAGTACGAGTTATATAGGTCCATATATTATTATTCCAGATTTAGCCATACGGCTCACACTCCCTCTGAGGGGAAAATTCACTCATCCCAGATACCTACGGTATCAAAAGGATTGAGCTCTGGTGGGACTCTTTCCATGTTATTGAGTCCTAGGTGACTTGGTACGTCGGTGTTTCTCCTAAAAATTTTCGCACGCATCTGGACGTCGAAAGTAGCACAGCTTTCTGCATGACCTTATATAGATGTTCATTTAGACCCAGCTTTTTTATGTTTTCTAGGAGGTTCTTCGGAATGACTCCAGTGGTAGAAAGAATAATAGGTATCGTCTGGGTACTTTCCATTCTCCATTGTCTTCTTATTTGTATTTCCAGATCTCTGTACTTGGCGATGTTTTCGTTGTACTTAACACCCAGATTATTGTTGTTAGGTATCGCCACATCGATTAGAGTTGTTTGTCTTATTAGTTTATTAACTAGCACGAGATCTGGTCTATTATGTGCTACAGTTTGGTCTGTGAGCACAGTGCGATCCCAGTATAGCTTGTAGTTGTCATTCTCCAGCATACTCTCAGGAACGTATTGATAATATGGGAGATGGTTTGTTTGTAGAAGTCCCAGTTTTAAAACCTATCTCTTGATGGAGGATTTTCCCTACTGAGTCATGCCGTTCCTTATATTCAGTTGCAGCAAATGCCTGGCAGCCTCCGGTAAGATGTTGTATAGTTTCTTGGGCTTGGCATCCATATCGGCATTTGTCGTTTTGGACCTGAGGGTCTTTGACGATATATTTCAGGTAATTTTTGGTTGGTATAACCTGATCCTGAATGGCGAGTAATGAACCTTCTGTTTCAGGGAACATCTTTCCTGATGTCAGCCAATAGTTCGACGCTATATTGTCGACATAGTCTTGACTGACTGCATTCGGATGTCGCCCGTGCAAAGGTTTACCCATCCAGATGCGCATTTTTTCGTTCTTAGTAAGATGTTTTATGCGCATTTCTTGTTCCCTCAGTTTGATCGGTGTTGTGTCATCTACTGCGCAAATCGCGCGATGAAGAGTAGATGTCTCCGCCTGCACCTGAAAATAAGTTCTTAAATTAGTAATCTGTTTATCTAATTGCTCGCTTATATCTATAAGTCCTCGTCCTCCTAAATACCGCGGTAATGTCGTTCTTTCTACTGCACTTCGAGGATGGTGTTTTTGTGCCTTTGTGAGGTGTGTTCGTACTTTTCTCTGAAGAGTTTCTATATCCGTTTTAGTCCACTTAATAATCCCAAATGAGTAGCTAAGCGCGGAAAATGCGTAGGTGTTTAATGCCTTAAACAAATTTTTACTATTAAGATGTGAGCGGAGTAGCTGTTTTACTCTTCATATGAACTCTGATGTTAATTCGATTTTCATTTGTTTATGGTCAATTTTCCGCGCTTGCTTTACTCTAGATATTTATACATATCATTTTCGCCCATAGCCTCGATGTTTTGGCCATTTTGCATATCGAATCCCCGGGCTTAACCTTTCCCTTGACTATATTTAGTACACGACATTTGTCTAACCCAAAGTGTATACTGATATCATTTGAAAAAGATTCTACAGTTTTTAGCATTTGATCTAATTGATTTCGAGTGGAAGCCATTAGTTTCAAATCATCCATATACAACAGATGATTAAGCTTCGCCACTACAGTGCTGTTGTTTTTAATGCTAAAACCTGAGTCAGTGGAGTTCAATAGCTGGGATAGTGGGTTCATCGCTAGACAGAACCACAAGGGACTCAGCGAGTCTCCTTGGAATAGGCCGCGGTTAATTGCGATATTTTCCGTTTCGATATTGTTTTCACCAGGTATTTGGAGGTGAATTTTAGTCTTCCAATCTGTCATTATATGTCTTAAGAAGGTCACTATATTATCATCGACTTTATATATTCTTAATATATCTACAAGCCATTCATGCGGCACTGAGTCAAAGGCTTTCTTATAGTCAATAAAGGCAGTGAAGAGGTTCCTTTTTTTGGTGTATACCTGGTTAGAAATGACTGAGATCTTGGGTATTATTTTGATCCTTCGGTATTAAATAAGTTGTTTCCTGAGTTAGGAATGATGGTATTTCCTGCGGATAAGAAATAACACGATTAATTAATGTTGACAGGCACTCATGAGCACTCCAGAATTAAGCCAGAAGTTTTGAACTCCATATATTATTATTATTATATTATTATTCGTTTATATCTTGTGTATAGGACTGTACTCTTTTCTCCATAGCCCACTTTGGAAAGATGATGACAACTTTGGGTCTTAAATTAGCTGAAGCTACTTTTAAGACAGACTTCTTCGGGTCTTTCCCATTCTGATCCTTCTCTTTATGAACCCATGTAATAGTTAAAATTCCACAAAATATCACAAATAAAATACAACAAAGAATGTACTTAATTATAATATTTTAGACATTTTGAGGGTGATTCTCCTCTGGGCTTTTTTCCTTCAATACTTTCTTCTACTACCAGCTTTTTGAGAGAATCATTATTCTTTCTCTAATAAATGGTAAACATATTTCATGTCATAAATGTGTCCGCTACTATCATTTCACCTATAAACTCTCCTATTAATGTTGATTATTTAGGTTTTAGTTTTCAACTTCAATGCGTAGGATTTCGGGTTCTTGATTCTCTGCTATTGTAAATATATGCGGGTGACATTCTGACTGGTCGATGAAAATAAACTGGCAGTATTCTTTCTATCTGTTGAGGATCTTTTTCTTCTCTGTTAGGATCTACCCTTGTTCATCTTCAATCGTTCAATTGCAAGGGTTCCTCGTTTAAAGTCTCAAGTAATTTACTCGATTTTTGTGACTCTTGATTCGTGTCTTTGTTTGTGGATCTCAATTCCCTTTCCAATAATTGGCTTTCATCCATTTGAGCAGCATCCTCTTTTTTGAGTAATTTCAGTTGTTTTAAAACTTTAGATTTGTATTCTGTTTGTTGATAAGTAGGGGAGTGGTAGGAACACTGAGACGAAAAAATTTCAATGCCAATAACTTTTTTATTAAATGCTACTTTAAACTTATATTGTACAATGATATTTGATGTATAAATAAGAACTGAAAAATCATGTCGTTTTCTCATAAAAATTAATGTTAAAACCTCAAAAATATAAAAATTAAAAATTAGTAAATGTCTCACTGTTCCTTTCAATGTGGGAACACTGAGACGTAACAATTACCATTATTTGACGTTAAGACTATCAAAGTTTAATTCAAATTTTAAAAGCGAACTTTGGCGCTTGGTTAACACTTGCATTAAAGGGGGTGGCAAAATCATTTTAATGTCTCTTTTTAATACATGTGAGACATCTGGGACAACTGGAAAGAAGAACCTATTTTCACATTTAGCGCTTTTTCGCAAAAACGATATTTTAAAATCATTTTCTTTACGAAAACGAGCACATAATTCCCATCATTTGGACAGCGATCAAGATCTTCGAAAATAATTGGTTCTGGATCTTCACCAATAAAATCCTCCCCTCCGCTGAAATCTTGTAGTTCCATCTCATTTTCGTCTTGCTCGTCAGAATCACTATCTAATACGCGCCGTGCTACTTTTTTCTGTTTTGGTGTTTTTTCTTTAGATTTAATCAGCTCCATTTTTTCCGGGGTATCCGTAGCTATCATCGTCCTTCCTTTGCGTCTTTTGTTGCCCTCTACAGATTTTCTTGTCGGAGCTTTAGGATAACCCTTAAAAACTGTTGAACTAACAAAGGTTTTAGTAGTAGTAGCAGTATGACTTGGACCTGGATTTTCTACATCTGGAGATTCACTTATCTTTTCAGCAGCAGCTTCAACTGCAACAAGCGGCCTATCTGTCACAAAACTTGACAAAAAATCTTCTTCAGCGAAGACATGCCGATCGAATGGAAATATTCCAGATTTTCGAAAAGCGCTTGCGATGTTAACTGGCATCATTGTAGAAGGTCTGAAATGGCTTAAATAAACCTACGTCCAACGGCTGTAATCTGTTCGTGCAGTGTGGCGGTATAGTCAGGATTGTAACGCCATTATTTTTACATAAATCGATTGCCTCAATCGATAAATGACTTTGATGATTATCTATTAGCAATAAAGAAGGGTTTTCTCTAGTACTACCAGTGTGCTTAATAAAATGCCTAACAACTTCCACAAAGCACTCTGTATTCATCCAACCTGTTTTTGAAGCTAGTCCTAAAGTTCCAGGAGGCGACCCATTTATCATAAAACCTTTAAAGTGTACTCTTGGGAATACCAGAGCAGGAGGAATAGCTACTCCAGATGCTCCAACAATACAGTATGTTGTAACGAGTGTTCCACGTTCGCCACTTGTGGCTTTACTAACCTGTCGTATACCTCTTTCTGCAAACACTTTTTGGGACTTTTGAACGGTAACGGTTCCTGTCTCATCTAAATTAAAGATGCGACTACTATCTCCAAACACAGGGAAACGCTGTAAAACGATTTCAAGTTTACTGAAAAACATTTCAACATTAAATTTATTGAAACCGGTTGCCCTTGCAAGACTACAATCTTCTGGGGTCCGGAGGGATAAATTATTGGAATGACGTTTCTGAAATCCTTTCATCCAGGCAAGTGAAGCGATTTTTGAAGTATGCCAGTTTGCTGGAACCACTATGTTATTGTAGACTGCGGCTTCATGTGACAGTTTTCGGGTATCTTCTCTTGATAGGCCATAAAACATTTTAGAACATTTAATTATATATTCGCACAAGTCGTTCTCCTGTTCGAAAGTAAAAATTTGTTTTACTTTGTAATTAGGACATAAACGGACGTTCTCATCTTGTTGATATTTTTTAACATATCTGTGGACTGTTTGGAAAGATACTCCTTTTATTCGTGCTGCTTGCCGTATAGAAGTGCCACCTTGTACTAATTCAACAGCCTGTCTCATCAGATCTTCAGATAATCTTCCTATTTTCCGATCTGTTTTATTTTTTCTTGGCATCTTCGTTCTGTAAGAGAAATTATTTTGCAAATGACCTGGCTTATACAACTATAACGGAACAGTGAGACAGTAAAGGAACAGTGAGACGCGTCTCACTGTTCCATCTGCTGTGTTGTCTCATTGTTCCTTAAAAAATCCTTAATAAAAATATATGAAAAAAACTAATAAAATATGTACAAAAATCGTTTGTTTTAATTTAATTGTTTCGTAAAATGGTTTACTTTGTAGTTAGAATAACCTACCTTGTCTAAGAAACTTCAATTTTCGTGAAAACAGCGGCCACGTGGATACGGTATATTTACTACGATGCACTCACTTCAAATGACCAGCTATAACTAAAACATTTCTCGTTTCTCGTTTAATCTCAACGGTTTCTTGTTTGCTTCACTTTAAGGTGGTAATAGGCATGTTCGTTTAGTTCTACCTTATAATACCGAACGTGGTAAGCTCTACCGCGTTTGTCTCAGTGTTCCGACCGTCTCACTGTACCTACCTCTCCCCTATACCATTTTGTTAGTTGATTTTCATTCACATAGGTACATATTCCAAATAGTACAACTTCCCATGTTAGGGGAATCTTTATTTTAATTTAAAAATTTAACTTTTAGAATTTGTTCGTACTGAAATGTGTAATGCCTATCTACTAGTATATTTTTGAGAGACGATTGGACTATTTTTGTTTTTAAATAGTAAACTTGGCAACACCGCTGTCTGGGTTTGTACTAATCATATGGTTGATTGTTAGTTCACTTTTATCTACAGTACCATGTGTCACTAGCATAATATTCCAAAAATTAAACTTTAGTTTTGTGAACTTATTTAACATCTTTATTTTCAAAAATGCGGTACACTTTAAGTTACATCGGAGCTACCCTTGCTTCTTCTGCAACATTGATTTTTGGTGAGTTTGTTTTGAAAGTTTTAAAAGTAGGTGTGTGGAATAATCATGTGACTTAATATTATTTTTATTATTCAGCACTCTACTACTGCCTCACGGGAAAAGGAGAGCAAGTTAGTTTAGCATGGTAAGTTTTTAAAAAGTCTTATAATAAAATATTTAATATATTGGGAAATTGATATAACCAAGGTCCAACACAAACTTTTCCAAACGTCAGTTATATATAGAACAAAACAGTTTCAATCTGTAAAAAAAAACGTTTCCATGCAACAAGTATTATGTTAAAAACAATAAATTTTAATATAATAAACTAAAAGGACCATATTAACAATTAAAGTTTGGATTATAACAGTTTGTCACATGATAACTAATCCTTTAATAAAAGGAAGGACCAAAAGATGAATACAATTTGCTAGATTATCTTTCTATTTTCATACTATTACTTTAAAGTACTCTTTGTTTAAAGAACTAGTAAACGAGAGCAAGGAAATGTTTGAGAAGTTGTAGGGTTCGAGAAGGACTATTGAAAAGGGAGGACATAGGGAGGCCAGGTTGAAGCTGGATATATGTGGTTGGGGACATTGAATCAAAGAAAAACTAGGATGATCAGTCCTCATTTTCTTTATTTAATTTTTCCTGTTATTTTTCTCCACTGTTTCCTATCTCTGGTTTTTTCTCTCCATTGCCGTACACCATGATCACAAATGATCACCACACAAATGATCTGTTGAGATCATTTGTTACTTCTTGAGCCATGTAGATCTTGGTCTTCCACATCTTCTTTAACCAGCTGTTGTTCCTTCCAATATTGAAAATATTGTCGTAGATGGTCCTGATCTCCATATATTTCCTAGCCATTTTGCTGTTTGCTGTTTTATTTAATTTCATTTAGTAGTTCATGATTTGTTCTTTGTCTATATTGGTTTTCATTAATTTTTATTGGTCCTAATATTGCTTAGTATTTTCATTTCTAGTATTCTAAGGTCTTCCTCTTGTTTTTTTGTCATGCTAAGGGTTTCAGTTAAATTATTGTTTTATATATCTTCATTTTCAATTCTTGCTCAGTAATTTATTTTTTTAGAAGTTTTTTATTTGCATAGTCTGTCTTATTTGCTGTAATTATCCTTTCTTTAATTTCTGTTTCCCCTTCTCCATTGTTTGTTAATAATATTCCCAAATACTTAAACTTTTCTACTTCTTCAAATATTATATTCTCCCAGTCTAATCTTTTTTTCATATTTTTTGTCAAATCTCATTATTTTTGTTTTTTCTTGATTTATTACTAAGCCCATTACTTTATCTTCTGCTGGCAATTCTTTTAACATACTTTCCATTATTTTTCGGTTCTTTATTATTAACACAATATTGTTGGTATACATATGCTATTATTTGTCCCTCTCTCATTCTAGGTGTACCTGTTGATTTTTCTGACTATATATTCCAGGGTAAGATTAAACAGAGTTGCAGATAATAAATCTCCTTGATGTATACCTTTATTTATAACAAATTCTTCTGTGCCTCCTTCTTGTATTTTTACAGTTACCTACAGTTTTGCTCATTGTCATGTATTAATTGTCTTAATTTGTTGTGTATTCTCATTTCTCTCGTAGCTGTAAGTAATTTCGCTCTGTTTATTGAATCAAATGCTTGTTGGAAGTCTATAAAAAGCAGTTCAATTTCTATTTTATATCCATAAGCTTTCTCCATAATTTGCTTTACCATGCTGTCACTTCTGCCAGTCTTCGTTGTATTAAGGTTGACATGATTTTATACACTGTGTTTAATAATGCCAGTCCTCTATAATTATTACACATTTGTTGGTCTCCTTTTTTACGGACTGTGATAATTATTTGTCCTTTGTACCATTCTTCTGGCATCTTTTCTACGTCCCATATGACTTTTATAAATTGGTATATTTTTTCTCTGAGTTCATGTCCACCATATTTTATAAGTTCCATGTTTATACCGTCTATACCTGGTGCTTTACCGTTGCGACTACTGTTTATAATTTCCTCAACTTCATCTTTAGTTGGTTTTTCTAGCTAGGTTTCTATCATCGTGGTCTCGTCTTTCATGTTTTCATTTAAGTCTTGTATTGTTAATAATTCTTTAAAATAATCAGTTCAGATTTCTTTAAACTCTTTGTCATTTTCTGATACTTTTTCATTTCTATCCTTCATGCCTTTTATCTTTACTTTAAAGGTTTTGTTCTGCTCGCTAATTTTCTTATGAAATGCTTTTGTGTTTCTGTTTGTGTTTTCTTTTTCTATTTCATTTATCTTATCATTTAACCAGGTTCGTTTAATTTTCCTTATTTGTTTCTTCCATTCTGTCCTTAATTTGTTGTATTCTTCTTTATATTCTTGTCTACTTGTTCTGATCCACTTTTGTCTTATTTCTATCTTCTTTTTTAACATGTTATGACAGTCTTGATTATACCATTCTTCTTTTTTGTTCTATCTCTCTATCCCTACATATTCAGAAGCTGTTTCATTTATTCAGTTTTTTGCTTATATCTTCTGCATATTTAATTCTTCTATCTGTAGCATTCAGTTTTTCTATGTACCATTTGTCCTTTGTTGTCTTGTTTTTTAGCGTTCTTTTGACCTTTTGTCTTAACAAAGCGGTAACCATGAAATGGTCTTTGTCTGCATGTGCACCTCTGTATGTTCTCACATCTGTTATTGATGTTTACTGACAATCATATTGGTGCTAGTTGCTAAGTTGCATAATCTTTGACCATTATCATTTGTTTTTTCATGTAATGTGTATTTACCTGCAACTTGATTAATGTAGTCTAGGCTAGATATATAGATAGATATAAAGATATACAAGAGTGTGGTGAGGCCTGTGTTGGTGTGAAGTGTGACGTGTATAAAAGATGGAGGCCACGGACATGAAAATGTTCGGTAATAAGTGTTCGGAGAAGATCGAATGACTTTGCTGCAGGGTATTTTAGAAAGGTTTAGGTGAAGAAGACACAACGAACAGAAATGAGTGGTGAAGAAGAGAAAGGAACAGCTACCACTGAAAAGAAAAAGCTCAGGAAGAAAAAGAAGGCTTTAATGTACTCTTTGTTCATTGTTGTCAATTTGTAGTGCATATTTTGTTTTCTATCTCTGCACAATATGCCAACATGCTTTTTACACTCATTAACAATGCTTCTTATAGAATCTACAACCTGAAGTGAATCTTGGCTGATTACACAACTTGTTTTTATTTCACACAGTCATCCCTGATAGTTGGGTCAGTGAGTAGCTCTATTGTTCTTAAATCTGATGATATGTTATCCATCCACTATATTCATGTGCATTTTAAGGGTCTTCACCCTATCGGTGCCTCCTCCCTGATTAACTTGGCAAGAAGGTTATTAGGGAGCCCGTGGACATGGCCTATCTTAGGTGTTGGGATTTAATTTCTTGGATGAAATTGCTAGTGTTACATATGTTATTAAAAGTACTTGGTAAATTATAAACAAAATGGTAACCTTTACTAGTTCAAGTTTATCCTAACCATTAGGAAGGTACTGATTAAATAACTGGATGGATCCCTTATGTATGCAGTTCATATACAGTGTAGGTAAAATTTTAAGGTCGGTATGGTAAAATTTAACAGGATATCTAACGCAGATATAAAATCATATTTTCAACGAATTAGACAAAGATAACAATCATATTTCCCCTTCGTCTCCCCTCCTAAAATCCTTTTAACACTCATTGGCCATTGCCCATTAGTGAGACGATTAGTTCCGATCAGATATTCTCTGGTTCCGATCCTAATATACCTAAAAAACTAGAGGTGGGTCTTCTCGTTTTTTTAATTTTTATCGGAACCGTTTTTCGTAAACTGTAACTAGTTGATTGTTTACCAGTATTCAAATTAGCGAGTACACAAACATATTAGCTATTATCGTTTATGTGTATAAGTATTGAAATAAAAGAACCTAACGAAGGATATATTTATTGTAACTTGAAAATAAATTAAATAATACAAATGGTACTTAAATAGTTACATTTACATTACACATTATTAAATCGCGAATCGTCTAAATTGACATTTAAAAACATAAGTTTTTCCACTTTTCTTGTTAATCGCGTTCTTCTTTTATTTAAAATTATACCAGATGTTAAACATGTGTTCACAAGGAAAAGATTTTGTTACAATACTACAACATTTTATGAATATAGTGGTTAAGTTACGATATACATGGCGATGGTTTTTTCACCACGGTAATGGACAGTTCCAATCTCCGTTCGAAATTGTTTGTGGGTAATATATCATCAGACAATTACATGTCGACTTCTTTTGTACCTCTCGATACAGGTGTATGTTTAGATGAGTCATGTCCAATTAATTCATCAAAAATACACCATGGACTTAAGTCATCTTTATCAGGTTCTTTTTCTTGGACTGATTGATTTTCAAGATTTACTAAACTTTTCGTTTCATCCGTTTTCCATAGTTAAAGAACCAGCTTTTAAAAAGTTTGCAGGGTGGATTCCTGGATATAAACCGCCAACAAGAAAAACTTTGTCAGGTTCATTACTTCAGGAATGTTATGTCAAAAGTGAGCAAATTATTAGATCGCAAGTTGTTAAAGAAGTAGAAAATATCTGTATTACTACTGACCTCTGGACATCTGGAGTAACTGAGAGTTACTTCGCATTAACAGGACAATATTTAACACAGGACAATAGTTTTTATGTCAATTTAGACCATTCGCGATTTAATAATAACGTGTAATGTAAATGTAAGTCCGATTTACTATTTGTATTGTTTAGTTTAGAACAGAATATTTAAAACAGAATATTTAAAAATTGGAGGAAATACCACAGATCTGAGGCTTGAAAACGCAGTCATAAAAGGCTGCAACCAGTATAAATATCTAGGAAGCATCATATCAGCAGATGGCAGAGGTAAGATAGATGTACAAAACCGAATAACCCAAGGGAAAAATGCATCCGAATACTGAATTCATTACTGTGGTCTAATAAAATAAAGATGCATACCAAACTTCGCGTATACAGAGCAATTGTAGACCCAATTACCACATATGGTGCCGAATGTTGGACGATGACAAAGAATGAACGAGATAAAGTAGACGTTGTGGAAATGGATTATCTTAGAAGGTCATGTCGAGTATCGAGAATGGAAAGAATCAGGAATGAGGAAATACGAAACCGTACAGGAATTAGAGATACTCTTTCAGATAGAATACAAGGAAGGCAATTACAATGGTATGGTCACGTGATGAGAATGGAGGAGGAGCAGTGGCCAAAGAAAGCCTTAATGTATGTTCCGCCAGAAAGAAGGAAAAGGGGAAGACCACCAAATTCCTGGAGAAGAGAAATTACAAAAACAATGCAATCTAGAGGCTTAGAAGAGGGAGATTGGGGAGATAGGAAAAGATGGAGGCTGAAATGCGGGAAGCGGCAATCGCCGTAGGACCCCCGTTATATGATGATGATGATTGTTTAGTTTATTTTTCAAGTTATAATAAATATATCATTAGGTTGTTTCTTTCACTTCAAAAGATATTATACACATAAACGATAAAAGCCGTTATGTTTGTTTATGTAGGTACTATCTTACTTGAAACTACTTTTAAACAATCATAGTTACTTGTTTATGAAAATTAAAATTTTTAAATGCTTTTTAGCATTCAAAAAAATTTAAATTTGTTTGGAATCCTGAGAAAGCTAACAAATATTTTTGAAAAATTTAAATGCAGAATGAAAGATTACATTATTACCGAGGGCCGAAGGTCCTTAGAATAAACAAAAAGTTTTTTTAATGAGATATTTGAAATTAAAAATCACACTAAATTTTGTTTTTTTTTTCATCCCTATAACTTATTAAAATAAACATTATAGAAGTTTTCAGGGACTTTCAGCTCTCGGTAATAATGTATTGTTTCATTCTGCGTTTAATTTTTTCAAAAATATTTATTAGTTTTCTCAGGATTCGAAAAAAATGAATGCATTTAAAAAACATTGCCCCGAAATTTTGCACCTACGCTCTTAACGATAAAATAGCACGACCCACCTCTACTTCTCGTTACACGATCTTTTGACCAGACGACTATCTAGACTAGACGTTGCCAAATAAATTAGTGTATGAATATTTTTTAATTTGGCGTTATTGTATGCATGTTTAATTGTTTATTATTTCATATTGGGAAATTATTTTGATGTTTAGATTTTTAGTTCGGAAATCGTACTTAAAATACGAAACATTAATAAATTTTATTTATATAAAACGATTTCCGAAGTGGAAATCAAAATGTTATATTACAATTATTGTAAAGAAAACTTGTGGCATATTCCCAATAAAAAAAATCAGTAACCTGCCATTTAAATCAATTTCGCCCAAATTTGATTATCTTGAGCATTTTATCTTCTTGATAGAACATTGTTCAAATGCAAAAAAAGACAACAGGTCAAATAAAACCAATAAGTTTGGCAACGTTGAATTTCCCCTTTTTTAATATTTCCATTCGGCGATATAAAGGGCGTACCTAATATACCTCTCTCTTTTTAAATAGCTGTTTCTCACTCCATCTCACGTAAGGTCCATACCGACCATAAAATTTTTCCTACACTGTAGATCATCAGCAGGCAATATAAAAAAAAACCTCCATCATATTATCGCAAGTTTATGTAGTATATGGCATGTGTATTTTTACTGTTCTGTGGTAAACTTTGATCCTTTTTAAGTTGTTCAGTAAAATTACTTTTTGGGTAAAATTTATATACTTATATTTGTTAATATCTCAATTTTGGATTTTTTTTATAGGTTATTGTTGAATGTGTCTCCCCACATGTGGGCAGGTCTAGGAATTGGCCTTGCTGTATCATTATCAGTTGTAGGAGCTGCTGCGTAAGTTGTCTGTTATATTTATTATAACTTAATATAAATTTTCAAATAATCAAATATTTAGAGCTTAAACAAATAATAGTTAGAGATGTCCAGGTAACAGAATGAGAAGTGAAACAATTAATATTTTGATTTTTAGAGGAATTCACACTACAGGAGTCAGTATCGTAGGAGCTGGTGTTAAAGCCCCTAGAATTAAAACCAAAAATTTAATTTCTATTATCTTCTGTGAAGCTGTGGCTATTTATGGGTTAATTATGGCAATAGTACTCTGTGGAAGTTGGAAGGTAATTGTTTATTAAAAGAAATTCATATATTTATCCTAATTACAGCCAAAATAAAAAAATGTTTTACAGTTAAGATGGAAATAGATTCTTTATTTTGCATTTAAATTTAATATTATTTTGGGTCTACATAACTATAAAATGCAGTAATAATTATAAACTATTTACTTTTATATTAAAATGTTTTTTACTTACATTTTTTGTAAGATAGTTATGTAGTATGTAGACATTTAGTATTGAATATTAACTCACATCAAGCTGCAAATATAATTATTTAACAAAATATTATAAAATATCGAACCATTTACATATATAATCCTGTCTTATCTTAAATGTTCACTTAAAATCATGATAAATAAAAATCTTTGTCCTTCATCATTGACACAGAAGATCAAACTGTAATGCATCTAATTTTTATTGACCAAATTAATAAGACAATATAAGGTTGAATGTTCGAATAATTAAACTTTGACGGTATACAAGGCAACTATCGAACACAGTGATTAATTTAATCTTGTCCAAGTACTTTCGATCAATAGATCATCTTCAGGGGCATCTGAAAAAAGAATAAAAGAAAAAAAAACATAAACTTGGAGTTTTTTATCCAAGTGAATTAATTTTCCTTTTTATAAAAAAACGTTTCTTGGCTTATTTCAGATGCCCCTGAAGATGATCTATTGATCGAAAGTACTTGGGCAAGATTAAATTAATCACCGTGTTCGATAGTTGCCTTGTATACCGTCAAAGTTTAAATTAATAAGAAGCAATAATTTAAGTTTTGAACAATAAATTAAAAATTGATGCACTTATTTATGTCATTAAAATATTCAATTTCTTACGTAAAAACTGTTTTAGAATTTTGATGTAGATCTATTCAACACCAAACCTACAAACTTTGCCCAAAACCATTATGGATCACACGTAATTTTTGGATCTGGTTTAACTGTGGGATTTGTAAATCTATTATGTGGATTTTGTGTTGGGGTAGTTGGTTCTGGAGCAGCCATTTCTGATGCAGCCAATTCCTCATTATTTGTCAAAATTTTAATTATTGAGATTTTTGGAAGTGCTATTGGGCTCTTCGGTCTTATTGTTGGAGTTTACTTGGTAAGTTTTTATTTGATTTAAATGTTTGTTCAATTTTTATATAAATATTTTTTAAAAGTTTTTTATTTTAAATAATTTGTTTGCTTATTTGTTAAAACATTAAACATTATTTCCTCTAATTTATTAACATCCAATAGAATATAAGGAAGTCCGATAATCTGTAGTATAAAATACAATAATTTGAACAATGGCATAGGATTTTCTGACTTCAATCACCTGGCAACGCTGCTCTTACAGAAACATACATAAAAGTATTTGGTTTGGTGGCCCGGCCTACTCATATAGCTGTATCGTCTTAAATATGCTTCTCTCATTACCTACCGTTGTAAGCGCATACCTAACTTCAATTCTTTCTATACAGTATATAGGTTTATGTAGATATATTTATATTTTTCTTTGTTTTAGACTTCAAGAGGCTCTATGGTTTAGATGTTCAGTAAATGAACCAGAAAAATAAAATGAATAATTTGTTAAAAGTGTGTGTGATCAAGATAAAACCATTTTCACTAGTTTATGTCCAAAAATGTATAGTTTTCATTATGGTTTCTCAACAATATTTAAAATCAAGTCCCAAATTAAAATTCTTCAAATAATTGTTGAAACAAATTCAAGGATCGTTAATGTATTACGTAAAAATTCCACTAATTTTGTTAATTGTTAAACATTGTATAGTTAGAAAGAAATTTGTAATTTTAGGATAATGCTTGTACAGCATGTAGCCACACTAGTATTAGTATGTAAAAACTGTATTAAAAATTGTCTTTTTGTATGTCTATTAAAATTACAGACGATTTTGTTAAATTTTAATACAGATCTAATATATGTAGTTGTTTTATTTCCAAAAACTGATAACAGCAACGTGTCATATAAATGATCTGAATTGGATCATATTTTGTGTGCTGTGATCCATATAATGTAATAACGGTAGGGTTTCAAAGGTGATCAATGTGCATGTATTTCCAATAATAAAACACAAATAGAGAGTTCCTAGACTGGATAGATATTTCTTCGATTTTGGGCAGCAACTGTATGTAAATACACAATGAAGATGCACTAGGAATAAACAAACTATACTTGAGAATCAAATTTGTAGGCAGTAAATTCTCAGAACTGTTAATGCGATAATACAACAACATTGCTGCCAGTTTGCGATGATAGATATTCTAGCAATTTATAATTTAATCATTGATATCCAGCAAAATTATCATATTAATAATCGTTTTGTTTTTGTTAAGGTATCTAATAAAATGTATTTAATAACATCAATATGTATGTATAATATTCTTTGTAAAAGTCATACATAACAACATCGTATTCTAGGACCGGTAGAAAGGGATAGTAGATCAACGTTGTCATAATATAAAGAGAGATAAATTGCTCATTGATTTCCTAGCGGAGCATACAGTAGCGTATCGTTCACACTGTTGCAATGAATTTTAAAAATGAATCTTAATATATTATGATATGAGACTTATATTTAACTTTAAAATTGAATACTTCTTATCACAAAAAAACACTTCTCAAAAAACGACTTTCAAATTCCATAATTTTGTACAAAACATACGAGACAAAGAAATTTTCTATGACATTTAATGACAAACTATAACTTTTATTCATGACATTTTTTGTTTGTTCTTCTTAACGTGCCCTATCAAGTCCCCTTGACGTTGGCGATTAACATGGCGAAACTGTCTCTGTCTCGAGCTATTCTAAAGAGTTGCTCAGATTTCCTTATTCCTGTCCACTCCCTGATATTCTTCAACCAAGAGGCCTGCTTTCTACCAATTCCTTCGATTTTACCCATCATAATAAGTTGAAGAATATTATATCGGTCTCCTCTTACTACGTGTCCAAAATAGGCTATGAACGAGAAAAATTTCCAAATATATCAAAACACTACTTGTAATTTCTCCTATCTAAATTCACGCGGTAAACTATATGCAACATGTCCTATCTTGTCAGTTTGTATGCTGTAATCATAGGGTATTGCATGCTAGTGACTGAGTTGTTTTTCAACGAAATACGATATTTCTGGTAAGTTTCACAAGATATTATGTACATATTATTGGTAATATTATGCGATTATAAAATTTAAAGTAATAAAATTCTAAACTAAAACGATAAACATAGACGAAAATCTAGTTTTTATAATTTCTTTCAGATAGGAGAATTTGCAAGTAGACAACAAATAGCGATTAACTGATCGGAGAATTTGTGTATTTCAATAATTGCACAGTGATCATGTCGAAGAGAACTTTGCGTATGCTTGCAATGACTAACGAAAACTTTGTTGTAAATAGAAGCGACCAAATAGACACTCTACTAGTAAACCAACTGACAAATTCTGATGAAATCGACGCATGGAAAAACCTAAATATTGAAAATACGCCTATAGTTTTTTATTAGGTATTTTAGAGACGAACCTCTGCCTGAAGACAATCATACTATTATTACGCTTACAGCAATGCAAAATTGTACAGAGCTAGAAGACTTAACAGATTGCTTAAAAGACTTAAGCGAAGTAGACTGTTTAGCAGATAATAATAATTGTATTATACCAAGTGATTATGTATCTAGAAAAATGCATTTTTTTAATAACAGCAGTTGTGACATCAATAATTCTGTGTACCTCGTGTTAGATAATTTAACACATAAACAAATACTATTGCCAGTTGAACAAAATTAAATAGTGGTATCTTTTGTGCCATATGATGTTCTAGTGACGAAGACGAGACTAATGAAATTACAAATACCAGTAATGTTCAAGAAAGTTCTAATACTAGTATAAACAATAACACATTGAAAGAAATCTGTTGAACACAACAAGTGATAATGAACTTACCATGAAGAGAAAAAGAAAGCTTAGTCAGAATAAAAACCAATGGAGAAGATAGAGAAACAAAAAACTTCGACTGGAAGGTAAAGTATACATTGGGTTTAGTAAAAAATCCGAAAAGATTAAGCAAGATATACCAAGAAAAGCAAAATCTTTAAAAGAGGTGTCTATGTCAGTAAAATTTCCAAATTAGGATATTGCAAGAAATTTACGGAACAGTGCAGAAGTCATAATTATATTTAAGAACTTTTGGGGTATGACTTGGGATCAACGTAAGGTCTTTGTAGCATCTCATGTATTTAAAACTCCAACATTTAATATTGTTCTGAAGCTATGTTCTTGTGGCATTGTAAATTAATTACTATTTATAACTGGGAATAAGCCACAATTAAAGATAAAAAATACGTTTATTGACGTTTCAATTTCCAATTCGGAAATCGTTATATATGCATCAGTTTTCAAATATTTATTATTTACGATATAATTTCTAAATTGCACCACTTTCACTTCTTTAGGTAACAATGTATCTGTCTTGACAACTAAATAGGTAATTAGACAAAATAATGAGTATTATTAATTTCAAAAGAGGAGTTTAAAGAATTAGAAGAAGGTAGTCCGGGCCCAGTTACACAATCAAGTTTATTCCAGTGGAAGCAATAAGGAGGATTATTTTTCGTTTTGGCTCAGCTGACATGCTCTCTCTAGCACTAGAACCCATGAAACTATGGTAAAAAGCATGCTTTTATTTACACGGTTGTGAAACGAGACGATTAACAGAGACATCGAAGAAAGATATCTCGCCGAAATAGATGCAATAAAGTATGAGAATAGAAGGTACAGTCATGGATGGCATACAACGAAAGCAGCTTAAATGGTACGGACATGTCCAATGAATGAAAGACAGTAGACTTCCGAAACAAGTACCTGTATGAACAACTACAGGAATCTAGAAGATGGGACTACCGTAGAAAACACGGATGGAAGGAATAAAAAACTCAATTAGCTCGAAAGAACTTAAAGAACAATGGAGCAACCGAATTCAATGAAAAATGGACGTCGGAAGACGTTTTATACGGATTATATCACATTATGAGTATAGGTAGATTGTTATTATATCATACTATATATATTTATATAATATATTATATACACGATATTGAAGGAGGTTACAACATAGACAATCAACAAAATCTACATTGTCAACTACACAGTGAAGACCCAACAATAATAGAAGTGTCAAATGCCGTCCTAAAACTCAAAGACAATAAAGCCACAGGAATCGATTAAATCGGTTGGGAAATGTATGAAAAGGTGGTGATCAACTTATTTGTAGTAATCCATAAACTAATAGTACTTATATGGCAGAATGAATTGCTAACAGAAGAGTGGCTAAATGAAATAATATGCGTTGCATAAAGGGCTATCAACTGGATTGTAAGAACTATAGAGGCATTACTCTGTTAGCATCTTTACAAAGGATATTGTTGGTCAATATGAATGTGGATTTACTGCTGCAAAATTAACTATACATCAAATTCCAGCACATGGGCAGATTCTAGAAAAGTCACTAGAATATAACATAGATACACGTTATGACAGTGTTAAGCAATGATAGACTTTGGTTGGGATCCCACCGAAGTTAGTTAAGTTGACCCAACTAACAATGCAAAACGTGAGTTCGTGCGTTAGAATTGAAGGAGAAAACTACATGTGCTTTGACGTTAATGATGGTATAAGACAGGGGGAGGCGCTGGCGTGTCTCTTCTTTAATGTTGCCTTGGAAAAGGCAACCAGAAAATGAAATATTAGAATGAATGTAACTATTTTTAATAGAACCATGAGAGACATGGTGTAGTTACAAGGCTTGCGGACGCGGCAAGTGAATTAGGAGTTGTGGTCCTAATTAGAAGTGGTAAATGAGGACAAAACCAAATATAGGTTGGTTTTCCAACAGAGAATTCAAATTAACAACCATAACTTTGAGCAAGTCAAAGAATTCACTTATCTTGAATCGCTAGTAAACGCAACAAACACGACAAGCAACGAAATAGAACGACGCATAGCAATAGCAAACTGACCTCAGTTTATGCTTACAAGCGAAGCATTAACATCTCCAGAAGATGCCAACCCATAGTGTTGGTGAAACGTCGAGAACTAAGCTCAGAAGACAACAGCCTAAGAGTCCGAAAAAACAGTTTAACAAGTTAGACGATGGCCGTGAAAGTCTAACGCAGTTTATCAAATATTCCAATATTCATATATTATGTAAACTTTACTAACAAAAACGTTCAAAATAAATATTCCAATAAATATAATTAATCAAATTCCATATTCAAATACTGCAAAATATTTGGGTATTACTCTGAGCTCATGTAAAGAAGAAAAGAAAATAATAATTCTGATTGAAATACAAAAAAATCTACTGACCAATTGACCAAAATTCTACTCTGTTTCTACATAATTAATTATAATTATATACGTAAATACTGAAACAATAGTATTATTATAAAAACAGTATAAACATTTAGAAGGAAAATGTCACAAATCAACAGAAAATATTTCTATTCATATAAAAATTTAATTAAATTATAGGTACTTACTGCTTATATATATATATATATAAAATTTCCTCAATCGTCGTTGACTTTTTCGTCCGGAACATAAACGTCTTCGCGAACTACCCATTTTAAAAACAATTAACACACTGGTTTGTCAAAAGACTCAAAAAAGTCGGAATAAGTCCTAATAATGTTATTCAACATTATTTATGACCCTCCCTCTTTCTAACCTACTCGTCGGCGAGAGTCCAGATTCTATCAACAAGGACAGCCTGTACTGACCGAGAGAGAGAGAGAGTTACGTTTAGCACAATTTAAGATCTTTTAAATAGTTTATATGAAATAGCTGCTTTGTGTTACACTTTATGTTAAAAATAAAAACAGATTCGGAAAGTGGGTCAAATTCTGTAGTGCCCTATTTAAAAAAAAATTTTACGTTTATTTTAACCAAAAATATTATAAAAAAATATTGTTTAAACAATTTATTAATTTACAACCAAATAGTGCACTAGAACTTTTTAAGACCTTTCATATAAAAAAAGAATCATCTCAATATCTTCCATAGTTTTTGCGTTATTTGATATAAACTTTTACATTGGAATTTAGTTATGCCCAGAACCGCGAGAACGGCGGAATTTTTCTGTGCGCTTAGATTTTGTTTCTTTTGTATGAAAAATGCTTTCAGAACAAGAAAGTAACGTGTCCATTTTTATTACAAAATGTCTAATAATTTAGGAGATAATGCAAAAAAACAATTTTTATTTTGTAACTTAAGGGCTGTAACTATTTGTGTGTACACTTTTGTACTAAGCTAAGTTGGATTCAATCAATTCATTTTTGTCCCCGGAATGCGTGATTTAATTTATGACATGCCTTTTTGAAACACCCTGTATATTGTAATTATTTTTAAATATACTGTAATCCTTACTTTTGTAGCAATGTCAATGGCCTTTGTTACGGAGACACGTTAATTTAAATAAAAAACACAAATACACACTAATACATATATTTATTAAACCAAAAATAAACGACATAATTTACAATATAATAAAAATTGATTGTATATGTAATGTCCTTTGTATGGCGACTATTCGGAATGATATTACTTAATTGGATAGGTAAAAATTCAGACAATATGCAGTTTCAAATTACAACGATATAAATAACGCAGTGTACTGTGTATATTCAGTACACCAGAAAATTAAAGAATTGTATATACAACTAAAAGAAATTGCGCATATATATATATATATATATATATATATATATATATATTATATATATATATATATATATATATATATATATATATATATATATATATATGAGAAGAAGCTAAGACACTAACAAGAGTTGTCAGTAGTTCAAAATTTACAAGGGAAATGAAATTCTTGTAGTCTGTATATCACGAATTACAATAGTTTTATTAAAAATCCTTTATAGAAGGTATATAATTAAAAAACCTATTGGGATACATCACAGACCGTTTTCAACTAAAGAGTCCATCTTCAGTGTAATATTACCAGTTATACATGAGTCAAGCCACTAAATATCTGGGTTGCCATCTAAAATCCATTCAGACAAGCTCTAGGGTCAGCAACAACCCATATTGGGAGTCTTACGTTGCCATGCACGATAACTGTTAAGTACTTTAACATCACAATATATTTTTAACAATAATGTAAAGCAAAACAAATTTTGTAACTTTTTAAGGGTTTTTACCCAGATATTTAGTGGTTTGACTCATGTATATCTGGTAATATTACACTGATGATTGACTCTTTAGTCCGCAAACGTCGTGTGATGTAGCCCGATAGGTTATTTTTAATCATATACCTTTTATAAAGTATTTTTTAGTAAAACTTATGTCAGTAGTTATTTAGATGAAAAAAAGTATAATAGGACACTAAAATATATTTTGAGCCCAAAATATAGGTAACATAAATCAATTTAAACATTCAAAACATCAGCATGCCACTACACACGGCTGGGATTATTGGAAGTTATCAAATGTTATTGGTTATTCTTCTTTTAACTACTACCCGTTTGAGAATTCTTCTGTAAGTAAAGGTCCATATATAGCATTCCAAGATTCAAATTGTGTTTCAAATAATTTGGATCAAAGCTGCTCTGGCTTTTTTAATTCTTAAATGAATTTCATTTAATACTAATATATATATATATATATATATATATATATATATATATATATTATATATTATATATATAGAGAGAGAGAGAGAGAGAGAGAGAAAAGTATAATATAAGAACATTTATTTAAAATGTCTGATACGGAGTCGGCAGATGAAAATGAGCAACTGTTAACGCTAAGTTCTCCTAGGAAAAGAGCAAAGAAAAATCACATAGATATAAGAACCAGAGAAATAATGGTTAATACATACAAATGTGAATTACAAGATAATCCTACTTTAGCGTTAACGGACATTCAACAAAGGGTTGCAGATAAATTTGGAGTTTGTTCGAAAACTGTTTTCAATGTCATTAAAGAATATAAAAGTACCCACACATTATCTGCACCGAAAACAAACCAAAATCGTTCAAAATCAATAGATGCTGTAGATGATTTTGATGAGTCAGCTATAAGAAGAATGGTTCATCAGTATTTTCCGAAATGAAATTCCTACAATTGACAAAGTCCTAAGAGATGTAAATAATGATGGCTTACCAAATTTTAAGAGAACCACGTTTTACAAACTCTTACGAAAATTAAATTTTAAATTTCAAAAACGTGGAAGAAACAGTTGGCTTCTCGACAAAAATGAAATTGTGATATGGCGGAGAAATTATTTGCAAACGATAAGAAAATATAGAGCTGAAAATAGAACCATTTATTACGTAGACGAAACATGGATAAATGCTGGCCATACAAAACCAAAAGTTTGGGGTGGATGCTTCTGTAACTTCTGCAAGACGTGCATTTTTGGATGGGCTGTCGACCGGCTTAAGACATCCCTCAGGTAATTCAAATAAACTTTCAATTTTTTATTTATTATCTTTAATATTACTTTTAGGAAAAGTTAAAATATTTATAATATGTCACATCGGAAGTGAGAATGGTTTTGTTCCGGAAGCACTGTGGGCTTTTAAGTCAAGCAAAAGTGGAGACTACCATGAGGAGATGGATGGGAAGTCATTTAAAATTGGCTCCAAAAGATTTTACCAACACTGGAAAAAAATGCTGTAATTGTAATAGACACCATTACCCCTTATCATTCCAAAAATTGGAAAAAATTCCCATAATGGCTACAAAAAAAGGCAGATATTCAAAATTGGCTTCGCTCAAAAGACATTCCCTTTGAAGAAACGATGTTAAAGGTGCAACTTTTAGAAATCGTTAAACAACATAAAGACGAATATAATAAGTACATAGTAGATGAACTGGTAAGAACCACAGATAGAATAGTTTTAAGGTTGCCACCGTACCACTGCGAGCTCAATCCAATCGAGCTTGTTTGGGCGCAATTCAAGAATTATGTTGAGGGAAGCTCAAGGAAGCTATGCCTGTTTGTAACCATGGAAAAACTGCGTCAAAACTTTAATGATGACAACTGTACATCAGATTCTGAAAGTTAAGATAAAATACGGTAATTTTATAAACTTTTTTTTTGTATATTTTATTTTGTTGTTAATAACTCTCGATCTTATAAATCATTTTTATATTTAAAAAAATTGGTGTACTATAATCTGTACCTGTCAGATGTCTACAAATTATATAAGGTTTTGTATTGCAGCTTTAAACTACTAGTCCGGCCCTGAACAAACGCGTGTTTCCAGCAGCGTGCATTTGTTTACACCGGCCGTAGCTTGAAGTTGAATTTACTGTAGTTACATAAAATAACAATCTTGTGCTGTAACAATCTGAAATAATCTGCCCGGCAAAAATACCGTACGATATTATTCTGATACTTAATAATCTGCAGTCATCCGACACTGTTATAGGAATAAGGAATCCAAGAAGATGATAACCTCCAATAATCTCTGCCGGTATTACGCAAACAAGATGACGTTAACGTATCTTTCTAATATGTGTACCCTTGATCCAATATAACTGTACAATGAAAATTAATAAATCACAATAGTTGATCAATTCAAAATTAATTTTAAAATACTCCCAAGTATACAGCGAGTTTTTTTCTAGTTCTTTTATATAGCTACAGAACGAAAACTTACACGTTTTCTGCAGAGAACTCGGTGTTGTTTTTTAATGATTAAAAATTCATATTAGAGTGAGAAAATGCATTACTTACCATTGGTTAAATATTTGAAATAAAATTCCAAAATTTTCTCGTCGAAAGCGTATTCTAAAAGTTGTAAATTAACGTATATGTGGTGCTAAAGAGAATTTTAAAAGTTTCCTGGGTGGAGAAGATTCGAAACTCCACAATACTAGAACGTCTTCCAGAATACATAAATTATTCACAGTTTAATAGTCGTACAAGCCTGCCACAATAAATACCCAAATGTATTTTGCGTTCCATATATAATTCATCTAATTTACATACCGATGCACGTTATTATCTACGTCAGAGATCGAAGTTGACATAGTTGCCAAAGTATAAAAAAATCCTGACTCCATTTTAAATCAAATAGAGCACATAATTATTGCAAAAGTATTACCATCTCTTTACAACGACTATTTAAATTCTTACGTGACATTTTTTAAATAAAACACACTAATTTTGTTCTAAAAGAACAGATTTTATTAAATAGGTAAAAATATAAAATAAGAGATATTCACATTAAAATTCAAAATAATAAAGTACAAAAAGTGTCAACACCACAACTTTCAAATAAGTGTTACCAATTTATGACAAAATTTCACCTTCGTTCGATTACAGTTACAGTGTGTTCCGAACAAATGTTCTTCATAAAAATCCTTATAATATATTTATACAAATTAAATGAAACATATTATTGTGTATTTCTTTAAGTTAACATTAATAGAAAATTTTAAATATTATTTCTACGCGTATATAATAAAATATGTCTAGTGGCTGTAATGTACTCGGCAAAGTGATTCTAAAAAAGTACACATCTACCACCTAAATATTTCGTGTTGGTATCATGTGACGTCACGGGCCATGACGTCGATGACGCGCATCTGTATGTAAATTAGATGAAGTGTAGGTAAGGTTGTTACTTACACCATGTCTTACGCTACTTCACATAGTGCAAAAGATACATAGCAAATCTGGACACTTCGGTTAAAATTCACATATCTTACTGTTTCATGTGTATTTCAGATTGATTTGACTCACACAACTTGTTTCTGAGAAGCTTTACGAGAATAAGGTACTATTACAATAAATTAAAAAAAAAAACAGAATATGAGAGCAGTCTAGAGTGTCAGAAATACTTGCATTCCACCTCATGGAGGTAGCTTGTCAAAACAATTTCGCTTGACTATGAAACATAGTATATATATTTGCGCGATTTCAAAAAGTATATTTCCTAAACTCTTGAAAAGCGTTTCTAATATAAAAAAAATTTCATCTAAGGGTTTCAATGTTATTCTAAATGTTTATAAGTTAAAAATGAGAGTAAATTTACAAAAATATTTTACAATAGAAAAAATGACTTTTTTCACTTTTTTGGTACTATAGATGGTACAACTCTTCTGTTTTACATTATATTATATATATAATATATATATCTATATATATAGGGTTCTTCAACTCCTAAGTGGAGCATAGAGCTTCAGTGAAAACGCGCCATCGGGTTCTATTTTGCGCTAAGGCCTTCACCTCATTCCAAGACTTTTCTTGGCCTCTTATCTCGTCTACTGGACGACCTCTTTTTCTTTTCCCTTGAGGATTCCACTCTAGGGCAGTCTGCGATACTGGAACTATTTTTTCGGAGTGTGTGACCGATCCAACCCCACTTTCTGGACTTAATTTCATTTTGTACCCTTTTTTGTTCGGTCAGGTGTAGCAGCTCTTCGTTTCTGATGGTGTTAGGCCAGAATATGCGGACAATTCGTCGTAGACATTTGTTAACAAAGACCTGCAGTTTGTCTGTGAGGGTGTTTGTCTCTTTTTGCCTTTTTTTGAAAGCTTGATGTTACCTTTTTACCAGCCCGCTGGAATGTGGTTTGTTTCCCACACCTCTCGAATTATGTGGAGCAAAAGTTCAGCAGTTAGATGCGGATCAGCTTTAAGTATTTCAGCAGCAATGTTATCGATTCCTGGTGACTTGTTGTTTCTCGGAGATTTGATAGCTGTTATTATCTCCGTTTTGGAAGGGGTCTCGCAAGAAATATGCAAGTCTATATAGTACCAATCTCAAAGAAGAGATAATCTTCATCTTTTTGATATAGCGATGTGGTCTATTTAATTTTCTTTTGTATGACCAGGTGCAGTCCATGTTCCTTGTGAATATTTTTATGTGGACAATAACTAAACTATGACTGGAACAAAAATTTGTAAAGCGCAATTAGGTTTATTTTTACGAGACATAAATAATTAAGTAGTTTGCTTATTTTGCCGTTTTCGGAGCAATAAATTAATTTTACTTGAATTTTGAAGCTTTTTAAATAAAGACAATATCTTCGAATTTTAATTCAAATAATACATTTTTTATTTGTAAGTAAATATTCGAAAAAATTGCACTTTTCGCATTATAATATTAATTAAGAAACAAAAATCGTATTCTCTGCAGAAAATAATGTAAGATATGTTTGTATAGGTATAAATTAACTAAAATAATTGCTAGAGATCAGGATGATTCTAAGGCTGGATTAAATTATAAACTGTATACTTATATTTAGATATTTTCTATTTCCTAAAATGCTGTTAAGGCAACTTATTACTTTTCTATTTTGTTTTATTGGTATATCGTTCGAAATATGTACATTTTACTTTACTATTGGGACCTTTATCAAATCTAATTTAATTTGCATATTTTGTATCGTCAGTTCAAGTTGACACCAGATACCTTAATTGTCAAAATAAGCAGTATCAAATATAAATATTGTTTAAAGTTACCGATTCACAAACTTTTTACAAATTAATTAAAATTAAGACAAATGTATTAACTAACGTTAAAAGCGTACAACGATTATTCACCTTCAATTAACAATCGAAAGGTAGGTTGCTGAACTTACGTTGTGACACAAATCTTAAAGTGCTCCATAAGTACGCCAACACTAGCAATCATATCAGGAGCTTGGAAGAGTAAGTGCGAACTCGCAAAGTGGACGTTTCAAAAACAGTCTCATCTTTCTCATAAACCTTTAACGAATGCTTGTGTATATTATAAAGCATATTTCGCCCTTCATATTCCTAAAATTCTGCAAGAAATAATATACCAATCCATTCAAGTCAGAAACTGAACTATACCATTTTTCAAAGTAAAACACTTGCACGTCGCGATTTGTACAAAGTGACGTCACTTGTATTTAAAATTTCCAGAACATCAACCTTAGAGTTCAAATTTTACTAACACAGCTAATAATACGGAACTGCTCGATCTTTCATAGGCGTCAGCACGGTGTAATAATCAGAAAAATGTAATCATCATTATATTGGAAATTTTAGAATTATATTGATTAAATAACCAAAAAAAATTGTTATTATTAATAATGTAAATTTTGTAAAATAAATCTTTAAGTCTAATATTCTACAAAATAATAATTTTACACAATTGTACGCAACTAATACAGAAATACTTCAAATTTTATTGACAGTTTAGCGTCAGTCAGCATGTGGCAAAAATGTATAAAGTGTTGCTGCTTTTTTTAGGGTAGGAATATTGTTTATGTTTTGATTTATGATGATAGAAAATATGTTTGTCGTCAGGTTTTTGTTAGAATCCATGGTATAAGCGAAAAAGAGTTCGCGTTGTTTTAGACAAGCAGACCACCACAGGAACTGTGCTGGGTGATAACAGAGGAAAGCTAACTCCAGGAAATAAAATGGTTGGACAGTTGGTCAAAGATCACATTGATTTACTTGTTACTGTTTCCAGTCACTAAAGCAGAGCCAAAAGTCCTTTTCGAAAATATATGCCACCGGGTTCGTCAATTACTGGAGTATATGGAGCTTATATGGAATGGCTAAGAACACACATTCTGAAGAACAGCATGTGATAGAGTCCTACTATCGAAATATCTTTGTAAACGAATTCAATATAGGTGTTCAGCTTCCTTCTGTTAATGATTGTAATACCTGCTCTAAGATTAAAGTTAAACTTAAATGGTTAAAGACCAGCAACCCGAATTCTCCCAGAATAACTGAATTGGTTATTGAACTGAAGGTTCATTTAGCAAAGCAGAAAGCTAGAGATGAAAAGCTACGAAAGCAGCCGGGATAAAAATATTGAAGTTTTATGTATTGATTTACAACAAGAATTACCCACGCCTAAACTTACCTGCAACATACAATACTACAAAAAAATGTGGACTTACAACTTAGGAATCCACTTAAGCACGTGTTTTTAATGTCATGGCATTCGATGATGGGATGTGATCGAGATTTTGGCTCAATTAAATTAAAGATCAAGGACTGTGAGGTATTTTTTAAAGAACACTATATCCATTTCATTACACACACTAAAAAAAGAACAAATTCTAAGTTGCTAATGTCACGAGCGAAATGGTTAGGGATTTAAGTATTCTTCAAAAAGAAGCAACTACATCTCAAATTTTGGAAACTAACTTCAAAGATGGCAGAATATTCGAATTTTCCAAAGATTTTAAGATGGGCTTTAAAATTCAAATCGCATATAACACGGATATTCCTACAAATGTCATACTCCAAAAGGGACGAAAGAAACTTGAGTTTAATTGAAGCAATATTTGTGAATATTGTAAATTATTTTACTGCTATTACCTTCCACATGCTTTGTTAACAAAACTATGTTTATTTTTGTAGAATAAAAAATATTAAACCCCTTTTCTTTTCATTTTATAAAAATCTTACAAAATCCTCTTTTAATAACGGTATAGTTTTATGGAGTAAGCCACAATTATTGGTTGTAATGATAATTACATTAAAAAAAAACTTTTTCTTACTTAAAAAAAATGTAATTATCATAACAGCCAATTGTGGCTAAATCCCATAAAACTATACCTTTAACAAACATGGCACAAATAAATAGCTTAAGATTTTATCCTCTTTGAAGTTTTATTAATAAAATAAAACTTGTTCGCCCTTACATGTTTTTAAACTTTATACAGTGTAGGTAAAATTTTAAGGTCGGTATGGTAAAATTTAACAGGATATCTAACGCAGATATAAAATCATATTTTCAACGAATTAGACAAAGATAACAATCATATTTCCCCTTCGTCTCCCCTCCTAAAATCCTTTTAACACTCATTGGCCATTGCCCATTAGTGAGACGATTAGTTCCGATCAGATATTCTCTGGTTCCGATCCTAATATTCCTAAAAAACTAGAGGTGGGTCTTCTCGTTTTTTTAATTTTTATCGGAACCGTTTTTCGTAAACTGTAACTAGTTGATTGTTTACCAGTATTCAAATTAGCGAGTCCACAAACATATTAGCTATTATCGTTTATGTGTATAAGTATTGAAATAAAAGAACCTAACGAAGGATATATTTATTGTAACTTGAAAAATAAATTAAATAATACAAATGGTACTTAAATAGTTACATTTACATTACACATTATTAAATCGCGAATCGTCTAAATTGACATTTAAAAACATAAGTTTTTCCACTTTTCTTGTTAATCGGGTTCTTCTTTTATTTAAAATTATACCAGATGTTAAACATGTGTTCACAAGGAAAAGATTTTGTTACAATACTACAACATTTTATGAATATAGTGGTTAAGTTACGATATACATGGCGATGGTTTTTTCACCACGGTAATGGACAGTTCCAATCTCCGTTCGAAATTGTTTGTGGGTAATATATCATCAGACAATTACATGTCGACTTCTTTTATACCTCTCGATACAGGTGTATGTTTAGATGAGTCATGTCCAATTAATTCATCAAAAATACACCATGGACTTAAGTCATCTTTATCAGGTTCTTTTTCTTGGACTGATTGATTTTTCAAGATTTACTAAACTTTTCGTTTCATCCGTTTTCCATAGTTAAAGAACCAGCTTTTAAAAGTTTGCAGGGTGGATTCCTGGATATAAACCGCCAACAGAAAAACTTTGTCAGGTTCATTACTTCAGGAATGTTATGTCAAAAGTGAGCAAATTATTAGATCGCAAGTTGTTAAAGAAGTAGAAAATATCTGTATTACTACTGACCTCTGGACATCTGGAGTAACTGAGAGTTACTTCGCATTAACAGGACAATATTTAACCGAAAATTTAGTATTCAAAACTTTTTTATTAGGCTGCTGCCATTTTTCTGGAAACCATAATCCAGAAAACAGCGATTACTGAAATTATTAATCAGTCGGGTCTAAAACGAAAAGTAAATTTTGCAGTAACTGATAATTCCTAAAATATGGTCAAAGCTATTAAATATGTTTTGTTTTATGATGATTGTGATTTATGATGATGATTAAATTTATTGGTGGGGGACGCACTTAAATGCTGTCGTGTACAAATAGATAAAATAAAAAGTCCTTTTTTCGACAATTCTGCAAAAAAACACATTTCAAAAAAGTACCTTATCTTCAGAAAGGCTTTTAAAGTATTAATTACAACAGAACACAGTTCCCAAACGGCCAATCCAAGACGTGGAAACTAGGAAGAACTTCACCTATACATGTTAAAAAGAATGACCGAGTTAGAAGAGGCAACCCGTTCCACATTGGTATTAAATAATACAGACTTAGACTTAAACCTAATCTAAATAAAGAACACTGGATTATTTGTTCTCAACTTTCCCAAATTTTACGGCCGTTTAAAGAAATAACAAGTACAATGGGTGACCAAAAATACTTGAATGCTAGTTCAGTGATTGTTATGATACGCTGCCTGCAAGAATCTTGCAATAAAATTTTAGCAAACGGCATACTTACATCCATAGTATATGACATAGTACAATTACTAATATCGGGTTTAGCAAAAAGATTTAGAGGGATAGAACAGAGTGGCACATTGTCATTATGTACATTTATGGATTCACGATTTAAAGTGCAGAACAAAACAAAAAGTTAAGAAGCTGGTTACTTCTATAATTAACGAACAAGAAGATTGTACTATTGAAAATCAACCAGTACAAGAAAAAGAAACCAATAAATATGACTTAAGTCCATGGTGTATTTTTGATCAATTAATTGGAGATGACTCATCTACACGTACACCTGCATCGAGAGTCCATTACAACGGCGGAAAAACCATCGCATGTATATCCTAACTTAACCACTATATTCATAAAGTATTGTAATGTGAACACATGTTCAAAATCTGGTTTAATTTTAAATAAAAAAGAATACGGTTAACAAGAAGTAAAGTAGAAAAACTTATGTTTTTATGTCAATTTAGACTATTCGCGATTTAATAATAACGTGTAATGTAAATGTAAGTCCGATTTACTATTTGTATTGTTTAGTTTAGAACAGAATATTTAAAACAGAATATTTAAAAATTGGAGGAAATACCACAGATTTGAGGCTTGAAAACGCAGTCATAAAAGGCTGCAACCAGTATAAATATCTAGGAACCATCATATCAGCAGATGGCAGAGTTAAGATAGATGTACAAAACCGAATAACCCAAGGGAAAAAAATGCATCGAATACTGAATTCATTACTGTGGTCTAATAAAATAAAGATGCATACCAAACTTCGCGTATACAGAGCAATTGTAGAACCAATTACCACATATGGTGCCGAATGTTGGACGATGACAAAGAATGAACGAGATAAAGTAGACGTTGTGGAAATGGATTATCTTAGAAGGTCACGTCGAGTATCGAGAATAGAAAGAATCAGGAATGAGGAAATACGAAACCGTACAGGAATTAGAGATACTCTTTCAGATAGAATACAAGGAAGGCAATTACAATGGTATGGTCACGTGATGAGAATGGAGGAGGAGCGGTGGTCCAAGAAAGCCTTAATGTATGTTCCGCCAGAAAGAAGGAAAAGGGGAAGACCACCAAATTCCTGGAGAAGAGAAATTACAAAAACAATGCAATCTAGAGGCTTAGAAGAGGGAGATTGGGGAGATAGGAAAAGATGGAGGCTGAAATGCGGGAAGCGGCAATCGCCGTAGGACCCCCGTTATATGATGATGATGATTGTTTAGTTTATTTTTCAAGTTATAATAAATATATCATTAGGTAGTTTCTTTCACTTCAAAAGATATACACATAAACGATAATAGCGTTATGTTTGTTTATGTAGGTACTATCTTACTTGAAACTACTTTTAAACAATCATAGTTACTTGTTTATGAAAATTAAAATTTTTAAATGCTTTTTAGCATTCAAAAAAATTTAAATTTTTTGGAATCCTGAGAAAAGTAACAAATATTTTTGAAAAATTTAAATGCAGAATGAAAGATTACATTATTACCGAGGGCCGAAGGTCCCTTAGAATAAACAAAAAGTTTTTTAATGAGATATTTGAAATTAAAAATCACACTAAATTTTGTCTTTTTTTTTCATCCCTATAACTTATTAAAATAAACATTATAGAAGTTTTCAGGGGACTTTCAGCTCTCGGTAATAATGTATTGTTTCATTCTGCGTTTAATTTTTTCAAAATATATTTATTAGTTTTCTCAGGATTCGAAAAAAATGAATGCATTTAAAAAACTTTGGCCGAAATTTTGCTCCTACGCTCTTAACGATAAACTAGCACGACCACCTCTACTTCTCGTTACTCGATCTTTTGACCAGACCACTATCTAGACTAGACGTTGCCAAATAAATTAGTGTATGAATATTTTTTAATTTGGTGTTATTGTATGCATGTTTAATTGTTTATTATTTCATATTGGGAAATTATTTTGATGTTTAGATTTTTAGTTCGGAAATCGTACTTAAAATACGAAACATTAATAAATTTTATTTATATAAAACGATTTCCGAAATGGAATCAAAATGTTATATTACAATTATTGTAAAGAAAACTTGTGGCATATTCCCAATAAAAAAAACAGTAACCTGCCATTTAAATCAATTTCGCCCAATTTGATTATCTTGAGCATTTTATCTTCTTGATAGAACATTGTTCAAATGCAAAAAAAGACAACAGGTCAAATAAAACCAATAAGTTTGGCAACGTTGAATTTCCCCTTTTTTAATATTTCCATTCGGCGATATAAAGGGCGTACCTAATATACCTCTCTCTTTTTAAACAGCTGTTTCTCACTCCATCTCACGTAAGGTCCATACCGACCATAAAATTTTTCCTACACTGTATACTCAGTTTTCCAGAAACGTGTTTTTGCAATTCGCCTTTACGCTTCCAAGCTCCTGACAAATATAGGATACGGTTTTAGAGATCGCCTAGTAACCAAAAAAGAAACCTAGGTGTAATTAAGTAAAAAATGTAAAAATATTTGATGCATGGTATAATCACCATAGATGAGTGGTACTTTGGCTCCAAAACAATCAAATAAAGACGTTAAGGAGTGGTGTGAACACGTTACTGTGACTCCGAAGTGAGCTAGGGAGCAGATATCAACAAAAAAGTGTTGTCTCACAGCAAAATTAATTCCAATTGGTAAAACAATAATAAGAAAATGTTGACTCACAACAAAATTAATTCAAATTGGGAAAACAATAACAAGAAAATGTTGACTCACAACAAAATTAATTCAAATTGATATAACAATACCATCTTATTAGTACCGTATAATTAATTAATAATTAAATGTATTCTAAACAAAAGTGTCAGTATAAATGCTTCTACTAAAAATCTCTTCTAAAAAGCTAAATGTGGTAAGAAAAAACTAGCTCTCAGTTCAGGACTTGACTTCGATACTGTACATTTTGACTGATACTTTACTAAAACTAAGATAAGTAACTTAATTGTGTTAATGTTTATGTTTGTGCCGATGCTTCGTCCAGTAGATACGTCTGGAGAATGATAGCGACTGGATCTGGAGGATCCAGGACTTGCGTGTCGACTTCGTGAAGGGGACGATGACTTTCTATGTTTACTAGTATCTCTATATCTTTTGGGAGAATATTTATCAAGCGAACTGGGCGACGCTGAATCTCTGTTCTTTCTGGAGGACCGGGACGGGGAAGAGTGTTTCTTTATCCTTGGAGGGCTGGGGGTTTGTAAACTTCTTTTTTTACGGGAAGGTGAACGACTTTTTGACCTAGAAATTATTTATATAAATATCGTATTTTAACTTAAGGTTACTCTACGGTTATACTTCTCAAGCAGTGCTATTGTACATTTGACAACATTGCATATAGACCGGTTTAACAGTTTATTTCTATGGTATGTTTTATTAAGACAATTTTTTTTCCTGTAAGGAATGGCACGAGATTTCCTATCACGTTTATCGTTTATCACTATCAGTGGAAATAGTGGATGTTGTTTCAGGACATAAATATGTTTCTGAAATATTTTTTTGCGAAGTTCTACATATGTTTCTGAAACTGCCGCTTATAATATAGTGTTTGACATTCTCACCTGAATTTATTTCAGAAAATCCAAACTTTTAAAATCTCGGATCTAAAAATTTACTTTTTTCTACATTTCCAAGCCGCTCAGTTAAGCCAGGCAGATAAAGTTCTTAGAACTTCGTTAATCGGTTGGGAAAATCTATAAACATTTATCAAACTATTAGACATGGGAATTACTAATGATCCAGTTTAGTACAATTCTCCACTAATGATTTTTATAGCATTTTCGAATACATATTTTAATTTTATTTAATTTTGTAGAAATTCATTAGGACATTGATTATTATTTTGATGTTTGATTTATGTCAGAAAGACACTCGTTTCTGTTTAATATATTTTTTGTTGTTGATAACTAGCTCTCGATTGTTATAATGGTTACGTACAAAGTGACGCCAAATACGAATATTTAAATTTTTTGAATTTATTCAGGAAATCCAATATTAGAAAATTATAGTATTAATTATCGTAAGACAGAATGTAATTATAGATATTGCTTAGTTTATCAATATCAGTTTTTTTATTAACGCTTTGATATTTTATTTATGCATACCATTTCTAAGAATTCTTTTATTTAATTGGTTTTCATGTCTTAATATCTTAGTTTCATTGAAATTAAATGAATGATTTTTATTAATTGCATGATCTATTAATGCACACGTACTTTTATTATTTCTAAGGTCACTTTTATGTTATGTTATTCTGCCTATTAGATTTCTAGATGTGTGTCCGATGTATGATGTCCGATATATGACTTATCACAATTTTTGCATGGTATTCTATAGACTACATTTGAGCTTTCCATAATGCTAATAGTTGATTTAGTTTTTCTATACAATGATTGCTAATGTTTTTAATATTTTTAGTTGCAATTTTATATTTGCAAGTTTTAGTTGCAACGATTTGTTGATTTGGTTCCCTTGTTTGATTCACTATTATCTAAATTATATGACCTTGTAAAAATATCATTCAAAAATTTTGCTAACTTAGTGTTTGGTGGACTAATTGATGATACAATTGGTCTCATTGTTAAGTTAGGTTTATGTACTTTTGGTTGTGTATAAAAGGGTGGTGTAACAGAGTTATATATAGTGAGAGTTTAGGCTTCTTCTTTAGTGATCATTTCTTTATTTTTCAATTTGGTAACTATTTTGTTAGCTTTCTGTTGCAAGGTACTTGTGGGATTGTTTTGTAATTTTTTATAATATTTAGGATCATTTAAAAGTTCATAACTTTTATTAAAGTAGTCATCTTTGTACATTGCAATAATCACATTTCCTTTATCACTTCTCACGATGAATATCACAGGGAGTTATTTGATAATTTTTTTACATTCATGATATAAACTATTTAAAAAATGATTATTATTTTTATTTTTATGTAAATAGTTAGTTATGATGTTTAGTGCATTGAGCTCTGACTAAGTTTTTTTATTTTCAGAAAATCTAGTTATTCTACTTTCGATATCAACCAGTATATTTGAAATTTTAAAATCTTTAAGTGTTGGTAATAAATAGAATTTTAGACCTAATGCGAGTATGTTTCTTACATTATAAGGGAATTCAATGTTCGTTAAATTTTAAACCATTTTTCTTTAAAAGTGATAGAGTTATTATTATTATTATTTGTTTTATTTATTTTCCAAAAAACCCATTTTCAACAGCTGTCCTAACAAGTAACTTACTTCCCTGGACTAATACTTTCTACGGAAAATTGTTTTCAAGTATATACATGTATATGCACATACAATTCATATGCCTAGGAAGTCCACTGTTCCAAAAAGTACTTTAAACTACCAAATTCAATTGGTAAAGACATGGGTCTGCATTTGCCATACCGAAAGATCCTTCCAGAGTGGCTTCTTTCAGAGCCATTCCAAATTAAAAGTTATACAATACTTACTTTGAGATCTTTTAGTCTTACCTACGCCTTGACGTTGAACTACTCGAAGAACTTCTGTCAAGCTTTTTACTTTTTTTTGAAGTCCTACGAAATAAATTAAACCATAAATTACACATCTAAATATAAACTTGAAATATACATACAATAGAATATCATCTATTCTAATGAATCTAATCAAAATATTTTATAGGTTATTCCACGAATATACGACTGTTTGGGATTATTGCGACAACGAATATTTTACTGTGCAAGTAGAAGTATGAAAGTAAATGATCTAATTATTATTCCAATAAAAAGCATCTACTGTTAATATTACATCTGAACTAAAATTATTTTCAGTTAATAGATGTTCAAATAGACGCAAAATTTATTGTGAAATTTAATCACAAAATAACAACAATTTTTACGCAAACGCTCATTTTTACGAAAATGTGTTTTTTTTTTCATTTTTTTCATTCTCTCAAAACCTTATGGCAGTGACTTAACCCGTTGTTGCATAATACCATCCCAATATCCCATCATACCATCCCAATATGGAAACGGTTTATATAAATCGAATTGCGACATGATAACAGTAGATGTGGAACGTCATAGGGAATTTTATATTGATATAATGTTTTTAATAATATTATTTATATTATTTTATAATAATACTTTTTTAATCAAAGAAAAATTGAATCGATTTAGACGAAGATTCTAAAATCTGCCATTTTTTCACTTAAATTGATAATAAAATATTTACAAAAAAAAATATAACTTTTGTTATTCTATTTATTTTTTTCTACTCTAATTTTACTATATTTTTTCAATGGTATTTAATATAAATTATTGTTTTTGAGTACCAAATTTTTTAATACATTTTATTTTATCAAAAATATGATGTATAAAAGTCAAAATAATTCTAAAGTTATTGTTAGGAAATTTCTAAGCACTTGGTTGTACTGTGATGACGTAGAGATGTCATTATAGTTAATTTTTATATAGAACATGTTCATGAATAGGTATCAAATAAACAAAATTTAAGGCTATACTTACAGTTCCTTATAATAATGTTCATCATCGGAACTGTCTCCACTATTAAGCTTTCGAACGCTTTTTTCATAGTCGCGTTTATGCTTTTCACCTTTCGACGACTTTTCGTTTTTCTCCTTCTTTTCCTTTTCCGATTTTCTAAGCAACTTTCTCCTATAATGCTCCACTTGTTGAGGTAACGTCCAGCCACTTTTCAATTGCCTTTGTCCCGATTCTAGTTCGTCCTGATATTGTACAGCTTTTACTTCTATTTCTCTTAACTTCTGTCTCTTTTCTTCCGATAAATCTCTAAATAAAAATAGTTGCAATTTAAAATAGGTTAAGTTAGGTTAAGTTCAATGTAAAATGAACTTACCGATCCTGATACTCAGTATATTCTTGAACTTCATTTATACCGCTCTCCTGACTGTCATCCTGACTATTGTCCAACATATCCCATTTGCTTGTGGTCATGGCTTGCGCCTCAACTTGTTCTGGATCTACAGTTTCCCATTTTGACGTCACAAATCCACTAAAGGCATCCGGTTTTGTTTCTTCTTGAATCTCTTCCCCTAAAATAAATTATAACTCATTTAATAAAATTATTACTTTTAGTTGTAGATCTGACAATATTTTTTATAAAGTTGCTGAGTAATTAAAACATCGTAGGTTATTCAAGTTTTTTTATATTATAAGCGACTTCAATGCAAAAATTGGTGAAGGTCAAAGAAGTTAAACTGAAGGTCCTTATGGTCTTGAACAACCTAACTATTGAGAACAGAGATTATATTAATTCTGTAAAGAAAACATGATCATTAAAAACACCTGGTATAAACTACCCAAGAGACGAATATAAACTTGGAAAGCCGTAAAAAATTTTTGTAACGCCATCCGTTTTCAAGATACAAGATAGTAAAATTTTTTACTAACCCCAATTATTTTTCAGTTTTTTACCTACACTAGAGACATGGTTACCTTTTTTGAAACACTCTGTATATAACGTATAACAAACATCGAGCACAATTTGGTTAGGGATAATTCTCAGCAAAAAAAAATTTAATAACATTAAAAGAAAATATTTAAAAAAATTACCATCTATATCGAAGTCTTCTCCATCGCTCTCATATAACATCATCGCGGATTTCAAGAGTGTTCCGTCGACAGGATTGTCATCTTCAGAATATTGGGGATCTAGGGGATTGCCATCAATATCTTCAGCCATATCCTTATCAGAAGTTTTGTCTTCCTAAAGTTTTATATAGAATATTTTTACTATTTATCAAATTCTAATTTATATATTATCTAGATTACAATTTAAACAAATCAAGAAAATAAATATCAAATATACAATACAAACATTATCAATAAAATGCAGATCTGGTTACTGATATTAAAAGAAAAAAATATTTTTTTTATATCAATCTAAGGTACAACACCTTTCAAGGTTTTTAGCTTTAGAAGTGTAGTACATAGCAGATATTCCAAGACCGAATGTTTCTCCAAATTAAAAAAAAAATTCTCCAGTTTAAAAATCTTTGTGTTAAAAAATTTCGTTATTATTAGTATAGAAAAAGACCATTTAGTTTTATACCAGCTACATTTGGCATGGAATAAAAATTAACATTGGCTTTCGTCAAGTATTCCTAGCGCAGTCGTATGCAGCGCATTAATTGCCTACTGTCTCAACTCTCCCCTTTGTAGAATTGTAGTCAAGAATCATTTCGGGTTTCATGAAATCCACATCAATTTTATCGTCATGATGCAAACTAAACAAAAGGAGTACGTTTTTATTTCTTTTTGGTATATAGGACACCAAAGTAATATCATCCTGAAAAGCAAACATTCTGGATTGAATAGGTCTGCTTATGGGTTTAAAAAATTCATGAGGCAATTCCTTCTTATTTTTGCGATACGTTCCTAAAAACGTAAGTTTGTAATCATGTAAGTTTGTATATTGGTATGCTTGAAAACCAATTGTCAACAGTTATGTGCCGTTTTGTTCCTCTTAGAGCCTCACATAGTCTTTCACCACTTCCGATGGAGAATTACCTACAAGAAAAGGACCTGGAGATTGTTGCCCCAAATATGGCTCTAAATTGCGGGTATAAAAGGTCTTGGAATTCACTAGCACAAAAGTTTTTAATCGATATTTATTTGGTTTATTGGCTATATACTGTTCCGTCTTTATTCCAAAGTTCGTCTATGTTTACTTATAGTTTTCTTGGGAATGTCTGATATGTTTGTTTGTAGATTCAACAATAATTATCATGATGTCGTTAAAAAAATATTTCCAAATATCATTTGTGTGAATTTAGAACTCGACACGATTTGGTGACCTCGAGTTTAGTGTAGACCTCACCACAGACAGATAAAGTCAATGTAGATTATCAGCTACAAATCCCATTTGAATCGGAAAACTCTTCTGCTTAGTTCTCCAACCTTGGATATTCCATGTTCGTTTGCTACATCGTCTTCGCTTTTTCATTCCGTGTTCCCAGGCTGATTTTTTTCAGTAGTTTTTTCTACAGGTCTAGAGGAACATGCTCTACGTCCCAATTCTCTTCCAAGAGGACCACGATTTTCTGTTGGATTTATAGGAAAGATTAAAACACTCAAGACAAGTTGAAACAGAATAAAATATGAGGGCCCTTATGATTCGCCAGGTGCATTACATAAGCGTATGAGTATGGATACACTTTGTGTTCCTGCTCATACCTCGGGGGGGGGGGGGTGCTGACTACAGACTGCATGGCTCGTCCAGCATGTTATAGTATTGAGCATAGGGTGCACGCCATTTTTTACAATATAGATACCCCACCTCTATGGCCTGACTCTAATCGCTTAGATACAGAATTTAATACGAAAACTTGAAGCGAACTTGAACTTAGGAGAACTTGAATAAGAAAAGACATGAAATACTTATTATTAATTAATGTTATTTAATAAAATAAAATTACTAGGTACTTAATACTACTACTTCCTTAAATATTTATATTTTGTAATTTTTCTTACCTCCTCAGATTATACCCAGAAAGATATTGTTTAGTTTGGTCATAAAGTCTTTTGGGTATATTGTGTCATCCCACGCTTTTAAAACTCGCAATACTCTAACCCTAAAACCTTCTGCCTGCAGTCTACCTTCTAAATTATCGTAAGTTTCTTTGATGCACTTAAATATATCTACCAATTTTAACTCAAACGCCTTTCTAAAAAACGATGCCTTTGAGACTTTAACTTGACAGTTATGTAAAATATCTGAAATCAAGTAAAGTCGGGCAATCTTTTTGGTAAGGAGAGTGGTTTTATTGGATAGAGACTCAGCGATGCATTCAGCAACTTCCTCAGCTGCTTCGCTATGCTCGATGCAGAACACCATTGCTTCACCTATTTTATTTCTTTCGTGGGTTAATTGCCGTAATAGGTCTTCTAGCCTATCCCTCTGCCTGAAAAATTAAAAAAGTTAAACTGGAGTAGAAGCAAAATTGAAGTGTGTCAAACTTACGAATTAGAAAGGCTTCCTTTTGAACTTTCTTTAGAATCGTCCTCTTTTATTAACTCCTCTGGCATACCCAATGTGTAACAGTTCATGAGAGGCGGTTTCCATATGGATCCATCTAAAATTACACTCTTAATATCATATATGTGTATTGTAATAATATACGACAGGGAAATGAGCAAAAATACAGTGTTTTTTTATAGTCGCTGTAACTAGAGGTAGAGGATTATCTA